>JAXQQM020071987.1:600000-881930 GCA_034641835.2 Pinus albicaulis | reverse complement strand
GCACTTTGTAAAACGTTTGGTAATTTTTTTGGAAAAATATTCAAATTTCTAATAATTTTATATAGTCTCTATATAAAATTTTGGCAATTTTTAAGGTAAAACAATTCTATACTATAAAATTTGGGCAATAATTTTTAAGAAAAACAAAAAAAACAAAATTAGTTAATCATTTTTTGAAAAATCATGGAAAATTAGCCCACTTGCAAATATTAACCCCTACAATTTTCCCTGAAATAAACCATAAAACAATTTACACGTTCAACACTAGTAATTTTCATGATACATTAACTTCTATAACCAAGAAGAAAGATCATTCTAACTTCAAGATCATGTTCTGCATATAATGCCGGAAACCATCATAAGTGAGGATATGTAAATTTCAAACAAACAATTATATATATCTACAGGGTCTCCGGGCTGCATGTCGTCCTTGTTTTAAACGGAGTCTAAAGCTTCTATAGAACTATTTTAGATTGTTTTAGTCGTGTGAGTATTAATGCTCGAAACAATGAAATAGTTCAAGAATGATTTATTGAAGTTCGATGACTATTAAGTTTGTATATTTCTGTATTATATAAAATTAAAAGAACATTTAAAATATATTTAATTAATAAATATTTTAATTTATTTAGATTAATTAATTTTTTCAACATATAATTAAAAATAAACCATTAATTTGTAACTTAATAATGTTTTGACCATACTATAAGTTAGTAACGATCTTTTCATGATAATATCAGTTTGTAAGTGGAAGCTGAAGCACTTCTTATGGGTGGTTCATAATATTTCTGTCATGTGTCGATGAGACGTGTGGTTGGAAGTTCAAATCAATGTCATCAAATTTAATGATTATAATAAAAATGTTAAAAAAATTTATATATTTCAAAGTTAATTGATAATATGCATGTTGAAATATTGATCATGTTTTATGATTAAACTACCATATCATCAACGGTTCAATCATCAAATTCTATTCCTCAACGACACAATGATCAAATTCCATTAATGATCAGACTCACCACAGCTTTGGTTGTAAGCGATATGGTTTTATTCCCCGTAAACAAAGTAAGGATGTCTAATATTCTAATTATACACCATTATTAAAAACTAAAGAGTGTTAAGTTATTATTTAAAAATTATGGGAAGTTAATCAGTTATTTTTATGAAAATAGTTATAAATAAATTACTTACTTATTTTAGTTGAAACCAAAAATAATATCCAATATCATGCACTACAAAAACCCTTCATAGAGTGCTTTAACTAATAAAGCTAAAAGATGTGAAAGATGTCAATTATTTCAAAAATACTAATTTTTCAATACTTTCTCCATAATCCTTCCATTTGAATGCACAAGTGTAAGCTGTAAATGTTCCACTTAATCCGGATTCCAATGTATTCCTTCATGGCTACTGGCAGAATGCTTAATGAATAACGATTGCCATTCTTTCTTCATTTCTTCAAGTTCTGAAGGACGGCACCTGGTTCGAAGTACAACCCACTCGGCATGCAATTGTTATCGACATAAGGGATCAACTCGACGTATATACACATTTGAGAGAGAGAGTGTTCAGCATTCTTGTAGTTATACAAATATTGAAATTCTACATTATATATTTGAAAAATGTGATAATAATGTTTAAAAATATGTTGAAATATCACTTACAATCTAATTTTCTCTCTAATTTTCTTTTGTAGGACTTTCGTGAAACACTTGGCCACTAATTTGATTTCAATATTAAATAAAAATACTCACAATTAATGTTTTAAACTTAAACACATCTAATGTGGTTTTTGTGAACTTAATAATATTTTTAATATATGAAAATAAATATTAGACAAAACAAATTTTACACAAGGATTATTGAGTAAATATCTTAGAAAAATCCTAAAAAGAAAACCAATGAGATAAAGAGTGTTAGGAAAAATATCCATAGGGAGGAGGGCCCAGATTTTTAAACCCACACATATCCACATTACTAATTTTCCATAATTTCCATCAATGATTTAACTTAACCATTCCATCATTATTTCTTTAGTCATTCATTATGCAGTAATCAAGTAAAAGGAAGATAAATCATCGAAACATAGGAAACACATCAACACATATGGACACCGAGATTCTAGGTGGAAGCCAAATGTGGGAGAGAAGCATAGTTGTTGTCGTCTTTGTCTTCTCCTTTTATCATAAATAAAATCTTCATTACATATTTTGCTGGTGTAGACTCTTACTAGCACGCAAGCTACCACCTACATGAGGCTACAAACTCTACTCGTTCTCCAACACCCACTAGAAGGGAGCTACAACCCCGTGATCTCGTTTACCCCCTCCTACTCAAAGGGAGTTCCTACCCCCTCACTGAAGGTTGCAACCCTTAGTAGTTTGGGGATCAGGTTTCACAATATTTCATATTGTATCCACCTATCTCAAATACACATCAAAACATGTAGGAAACCTTTCATCAAATTTTTACACTGGATCTACACCCAACATTATGCTCAATACCAAACTTAATACTGAATCACATAATTTGAAATACAATCACTGAATTTCCACTGAAAATAAATCACCAATTAGTTGAATCACTGATGCAACTGAATCATTGAATGTTAAACCAATCACAAGTTACCAATCAACCAATAAATGGTCAAATCAAGAGCAATCAACCATTCAAACTAATACTTAATCACTCATTGATTCACCATGCTATTAGTCATCACAGAAACAAAGTGTTGTCACTGCAAACCCTGATCAAAATTAACTTTAGAATTTATATATATGTGTGTGTGAGAGAGAGAGAGTGTGTGTGTGTGTGATTATTCTAAAGCATATCCATGTATATACGCACTTCTGATGCATAACATTTGCGTACATATCTAAAATCATTCAATACTAGAACATTGTCTAACTGAATCACTGTATCAATCACCGAATCACAGAAATGACGAGTCACAGCATCAGGTAATCACAGATATATCAATACTGACTCATTGAATACCCAATCTGATCTAAACTTATCTAGGAATGAAATAGAATACATATAAACATAAACATAGATGTGCAACAGAAATAAAACTTCATTTCATTAATATCAAATAACTTAAATATGCTTACATACAGAATGGAAATAAACTAGCTCGAGTAATGGTAGCTTATCTATGAGAAGAGATGTGGTGGCTACATGCCTCTGAACTATGTTACAATGAGGCTTGGTGGAATTTTTATCATTGAGAAACAATTATAAACCCTAAAAATCCAAAAGCCTAACCCTAGGAGATGAAGCGCCAAAATCTTGTGGGCCCCATTGGAGTAAGTTGGAATGTCAACTTCTTAGGGTTGTAACTTTGGCATACGATCTTCATTTGACTATCATAATAACTCGTTTCAAAGATCTCAAAGAGGAGGCCGAAAAAATACTCGTAAACTAGTTTAGGAATTTTTCAATCTCTCCATTTTTCCTAAAAACATGTTTTAGTCCCTTAAAACATCTCTGGAAGTTTAGGACTTGAAAAACTGCCAGAAATAGTAGATTGTGCTACAATTAAGGAAACTAAAAGAAACAATGGTGGGGGTCCAAGTGGAATAGGCAAGTGGTCACCAATATCCACCTAGATCAACCCTCCCACATTAGGAAGCAATGGTCCCCATCACGTTGAGTGCCTCCATGAGATGGGAAAAATTCTGTTGAACTTGGTCCCTAGTGAGCCACTTGCCTTGGTGTAGGAGTTGACCAGCTTTGACAACCCAATACCATTGGATCTTAAGTTGGTGGGTGTTATTTATTTGTGTGTCCATAATCCGATCAGTTGTGGCATGTTTCATGCAGTCGGGGTTTATCTCTGTTGGTGTGAGTTGTTTTGTAATGTTAGATGTTTCCATTAATGGTAGACAGTATGGTCAAAGGTGGTCCACATTGAACACTAGGTATAGGCTAAGGAATGCTAGAATGCTGAGATCGAAGGCATTGTCTCTTATAGCCTTGGTGATGGTGTATGGCCCATATCGAAGCGGGCGAAACTTGCTATGGGGTCTAGTAAGATGCTCCTTCTACAAATGTAGCCAAAATTTGTCGCCCACATGTAACTTGTGTGGCACCCGATGTTGATCATGTCACTACTTTTACTTAGCATTGTCTTTTTCCAATACATCATGGACCTACTGGTAGATGTGCTAAATGAAAACAACAAATTTGATTGCCCTGTCAGCTTCGGATTGGAGATGGTCTGAATTTCCCTGAGTAGCTACAAATGGTATGGCCACATCAATCGGGCATAGTGGTTGGAATCTCAATCCCACTTGAAAGGGGTTGTGGCCAATTGAGCTATGGAAAGCTCGGTTGTAGCTGTGTTGGACATAGGGAATACTTTCATACTTTCATACCATGTACGAGGATTCTTTGAGTTGTACATGCGCAGAATGTGCACGATCATCATGATGACGACTTCTGTTTTGCCATCAATTTTGGGTTGGAAAGCCATGGACTTAGTGATATTGGTATCTGGCATCGACTAGAGACTTGACCAAAACGTACTTAGGAACATGTTGTCCCAGTCTGAGATAATGGACTGTGGGATCCCAAAGTGCACCCAAACTCATTCAAAGAAGAGTTTAGCAATGACTTCTGTTGTGATACTCTTCTTTTAGGCCGCCAGAATGGCCATCTTAGACAACCTGTCAACGACCATGAAAACATAGTCGTTTCCATGCTTAATAGAAGGAAGTCCTCGCATGTAATCCATGGAGATGGATTCCCAAGGTTGACTAGGAGTAGGCATAGGAGTATAAAGCCCTTAATTCTTGATGTTCAATTTTGCAGTGGCATAGGCAGTGCAGGATCTGATGTACTTCCCAACATATGTCGAAGGTTTGGCCAATAAAAATACTTTTACAGTACTGCCATTATTTTCTCTACCCTGAAATGTCCAGCTACCCAGTTGTAGTGCGCTTCCCAAATAATCCTGGCACATTCGCTTGAAGGAATACAAAGGCGTCCCAGGTGTCATAATAGTGCATCCTGGAGGTGATAATCTGGAACTTGCTTGCCTTTCAGGAGCATCTGGTATGTGTTGTCAAATTTTGGATCACTCTTGTCGGCCACCTTGAAGTCTCATTCCCGCAAGAGTCGAGCATGGTGGTTAGTGCCATGACCAGCAGTCGCTTGAGAAAGTATGCAACATTGTTGGTGCTACCCTTCTTGTACTTAATGTTCAGATGGAATTGTTGTAGGTATGTGGACCAATTATTATGGTGATTGTTCTATCACTTCCCTTGTGTCTGTATGAATTGTAGGGGTCGGTGGTCTGTATGGATGACTATTTCCTTCCCCATAATGTAATGCTTCCATTATCGGTAGGCTTGCACAATGGAATACATCTCTTTGTTATAGGTGTCTCATTATGATATCCCACTGGATGCCCTTGATAAGTAATAATTTCACCAATAACATATTTAGAGGCATATATCTTGATCTCAAATGGTTATTTCAAGTCTGGTAATGTGATCATTAGTGTAGAGAAGAGTCGATGCTTCAACTCAATTAACACCTTATGTTGGGATTCGAGCAAAAAGAACTTTTATTTTTCCCCTCCCTAAGTGACTTGACTCAAAGGCTATGTGATATGAGAGAATCCTAACATGAACTTGCAGTAGAAGTTGGAAAGACCCAGAAAGTTGTCAAGCTCTATTAGAGTGGTTGGGGCTAGCCAATCCCGAATGACATGTATCTTGGTTGGGTCCACATGCACACCCCGCTCATCGATTATGTACCTGATATATTGAACCTAGGTCATGCCAAAAGTTTATTTCTCCAAATTCACACACAACTTGTGTTATCATAGTGTTTGGAGGACATGTCTAATGTGGGGAGGTGCGCTTCCCAACTCTGGCTGAAGATCAGGATGTCATCCAAATACATCACCACGAATGATTTGGTGAAAGGTAACAAAATTTCATCCATCAACCTCATGAAGGTTGTGGGGGCATTCATCAACCTAAAAGGCATAAGAAACCATTCAAAAAGGCCCTCCTTATATTTGAAAGCATTCTTCCACATATTGCAGCGTTCAATTGGTACTTGGTGATAACCAAACTTCAAGTCAATCTTGCTAAAATATTTGGCCCCCTTGAGTTGCTTCAGTAGGTCATAAATCCATGGAATTGGATGCCTTTTCCTGACAGTGATCTTGTTTAGTGCTCGATAATCAATATAGAGTCTCTAGGTCTCGTCCTTCTTCAGTACAAACATGATCAGTCTCCCATAGGGTGATGAGATTATATTAATGTTCCCTTTCTATAGAAATTCCTAAATATGCCTATTGATCTCATCATTCTCCATACTTGAACTTAGATAGATAGTCCCATTAGGTAGCGATGTCCCCAGGGTCATATCAATGGAGTTCTTCACCTGACAATGTAGAGGTACCCCTCCGGGAGAGGTGAAAATAACCTTGTACTCCTCGACAACCTTGTCCATATATTTTTTTCATGCAGAGGAGCCCTATTTGGAGGCAGTAGCCACAATATTATTCTAGCCCTAAGGGTGAATCATAAGGAAAAAAAAATTCCTGGTTCGGGATATGATCTTGCTGCATTTCTTCATAATGATCAGAGAGATTAAGGGAAGTGGTGCTACCTCTGGTATCATGTACAACTTATTTCCCAAAGTAATAATAATAGTGTGAGTCCTAGATTCATGCAAAGCATGTCACTTCCACAAGTATGGTTTGCCTAATAATATATCACAAACTTTGAGAGGAGAAACATCACATAGTACCTCATTCGTGAAGGGCTTGATGTTGTAGGGAAGGCGACATTGTTTTTTGACATGAAGATCTCTTCCTTGGTGAAGCCACCTAATGGTGTATGGTTGCGGGTGTGTTGTGGTCCACAGGCCTATCTGCTTCACAACATCTACTGAAATTAGTTCCTTTTGGCTCCCATTGTGGATAATGAACTGTAGTGGAGAACCCTTCACCCACATCTAAGATTGGAAGATGCGCTCCCCCTCCTCTGGATATTTTGGCTCATCCTTATCGATCTTGGTGGTGGCGACGGTGGCACTAGGCTCGACATCAATAATCTGCTTCCATTTTTCATTCCCCTTATTGGGTTCTGACTCAAAGTCGGAGCATGCATATTATTTGGAAGCCTTCATCTCGGCCACCAGTGACTACTTGGCTAGACACTCACTCGTGATGTGAGTGGAGTTCTTATCGAACTCATGCCACTTTCCCATGTCTTTCTTTGTCTTCATGGTGTTTTTAATTTCTTGCAGCTTCAATGAGTTTTCTTGGGTAGCCCCGCCTTGGAATTTCCCTTTGTCCTGCGGTTTGGGTGAGCCTTTCCCTTTCTTCACATTTCTAGATCCAAAGTCCCGCTTATTTTGTTTAAACTTTTGCTTGATATTGAAAGCATATCAATAGGTGGCATCAAGTGAGGAGATGTCCAGGAAATCCATTTCATCTTGGATGTACTTATTCAAACTTACGTGGTACTTTAGTACAAAATTCCCATTAGAATCATTAATTCCTAGCCTCGTGCGAAGGGCATGAAAACCATTTGTGAACTCTGACACATCTTGGTCCCTTCCTTGTCGTAGCGCGGCCCACTTTATGTATTTGTATTCATAGCAGGGTAATAATGTTCCTTGATGGAATCTCAGAAATAATTCCAAGTTGGTGTGGATGAGAACATTGAGGGTTCCCCCTCGTCCTTTTTCTCACAGTAGGTTTCCCACCAGTCCTTGACATGGGGGGTGGCCTTCAGGAGTGGAAAAGTCATGAACTGAAAAATACTCTTCCAACAGATTTAACCATTTATCTAAGGCATCTGCATCTATCTGGACTTCAAATATGGTAATGTCAAAATTAACTTGTACCTTAAATGGTGTGGCACCTCTAGAGTGGTTATCGAATGAAGATCCATTGCCTCTGAGTAGTCATCGAAGGATTTGCGCAAAGTCATCTATCATCGCGTTCCTCTATTTTCTCGAGGTCCTCCTCAAGAAATATTTTGAAAGGATCTCCTTCTCCCTCATATTTATTTTCTTCCACCATGGGAGGTCATCAAGGTTTGTGAGGCTGATCTTTCAAACGTTCAACCACATAAAGCCCTAACTCCTTATACCCTGACCTTGTTAGGGACATGCAAAGAAAAAGCAAGCAAGAGAAGATTTCTTTGATACCCCTGATCTGAACTTATGCAAGAATGCAATAGAATAAATATATAAAAATAAACCCATAAGTCCAGTAGAAATAAAACTTCATTTCCTTAATATCAAAGATCTAAAATATTCTTACATAAAGAATGGAAATAAGCTAGCTCAAAAGAATCTCTGAGAAGAGATGTGGTGACTACATGCCTCTGAACTTTATTACAATGAGGATCGGTGGCCTTTTCATCATTTAGAAATAATCAGAAACCTTAAAAATTAAAAAACATAACCCTAGGAGATGAAGCTCCAAAATCTTGTGGGCCCCATTGGGGTAAGTTGGAATGTCAACTTCTCGGGGTCATAACTTTTGGCTATGATCTCGGTTTGGCGATCATAATATCTTATTTCGAAGAACTTGAAGAGAAGGTCAAACTAAATTGGGAAAATTGGATTGAGAATTTTTCAGTCCCTCTATTTTTCCTAAAAACATATTTTAGTCCCTTTAAACGCCTCCAGAAGTTTAGGACCCGAAAAACTGCCAAAAATAGTAAATTTTTCTACAATTAAGGAAATTAAAAAACTTAAAGAAACAATGGTGGGGTTCCAAGTGGATCAGGTGGGTGACCACCAATATCCACTTGGATTAGTCCTCCCCCCTTAGGAAGCAATGGTCCCTATTGCATTGAGTGCCTCCATGAGATGGGGAAACTTTTGTTGAACTTGATCCCTAGTAAGCCACTTGAATTGGTGCAGAAATTGACCAACTTTGACAACCCAATAAAGTTGGATCTTCCGCTGGTGAGTGTTCTTGATATGTGTGTCCATTATCCAACCAGTTGTGGCTTGTTCCATAGATTCAAGGTTTAGCTCTGTTTGTTTGAATTTTTCTGCAATGTCTGATGTGTCTAGTAATGGTTGAAAGTGTGGTCGAACGTGGTCCACATTGAACATTGGGTGCAAGCCAAGGAATGGGGGAATGTTGATCTTGAAGGCATTGTCTTCTACAACCTTAGTGATGGTGTATGGCCCATATCGGAGTGGGTGAAGCTTACAGTGGGGTCCAGCGAGGAGCTCCTTCTATAAATGTAGCCAAACTTTTCCACCCACATGGAACTTGTGTGGCACCTGATGTTGATCATGTCAATTCTTGTACTTGTCATTTTCCCTGTCCAATGTGTCATGGACCTACTAGAAAACGTGCTGAATGGGCTCAATGATTTTTTTTCCCTGTCAGATTCAGATTCAACATCAACCGAACCTTCTTGAGTAGCTACAAATGGTATGGCCACATAAATGGGGCATAATGACTGCAATCCCAATCCCACCTAGAAGGGGTTGTGGCCATCTGAGTTATTGAGAGATGAGTTGTAGTTGTGTTGGAAATAGGGAAGGCTTTCATCCCATGTATGAGGATGCTTCAAGTTGTACATGCGCATAATGTACATGATCATCATGTTGACGACCTGTGTGGCCATCAGGTCGGGGGAGGAAATCCTTGGACTTACTGAGCTTGGTATCCAGCATCGACCAGAGACTTGACCAAAATTTACTTAGAAACTTATTGTCCCGATCTAAGATAATGGACAGTGGGATCCCAAAGACCACCCACACTCATTCAAATAATATTTTAGCAGTGGCTTCTACTATGATACTCTTCTTGTAGACCGCTAGAATGTCCATCTTAGAGAATATGTCGACAACCACGAAAACACAGTCATTTCCATGCTTAGTAGAAGGAAGTCTCGACATGTAATCCATGGAGATGGATTCCCAAAGTCAACTACAAGTACGCATATGAGTATAAAGGACTTGCTTCTTGATGGTTGATGTGGCAATGCCACATGTAGTGTAGGATCTTATGTACTTCCCAACATCTTGTTGAAGGTTTGTCCAATAAAAATACATCTATAGTAATACCACTATTTTCTCTACCCCAAAATATCCAACGACCTGGATGTAGTGCGCTTCCCAAATCATCTTGGCACGCTCGCTTGAAGGAACACATATGTGTCCCAGGTGGCATAACAATGCATCCTAAAGGTGATAATTTCTAACTTTCTTGCCTTCCATGAGAATCTAGTATATTTTTCTGAATTCAGGATCACTCTTGTAAAGAGTCAGCCACCCCGAAGTCTCATGCCCACAAGAGTCGAGCACAGTGGTGAGTGCCATGACTGACAGTCGGTTAAGGTAGTCTGCAACATTTTTGGTGCTTCCCTTCTTATACTTAATATTCAAATGGAACTTTTGAAAGTATGTGGACCATTTCTAATGGCAATAATTCTGAAACTTCCCTTCTGTTTTTATGAATTGCAACGGTCAATGGTTCATTTAGATGATCGTTTCCTTCCCCATAATGTAATGCTTCCATTTTTGGCAGGCTTGCACAATCGAATACATCTCATTGTCATGGGTGGGATACTTTCAGACTATGTTTGAAAGTGTCTCACTGTGATATACCATTGGATTCCCCTGTTGAGTAAGAACTACACCAATAACATAGTCAGAGGCATTTGTCTTGATCTCAAATGGATGTTGCAGGTCTGGTAATGTGAGAAATAGTGTAGAGCTGAGTCAATGCATCAACTCATCGAATGCCTTTTGTTGGGATTCGAACCAAAATATATTTTCTTTCGCCTCTCCTTTGGTTACTTAACTAAAAGGAAAAATGATATGAGAGAAGCCCAATATGAACCTGCGGTAGAAGTTATCAAGACCTAGAAATCTACGGAGCTCTGTTAGAGTGATCGAGGTTGGCCAATCCCTAATGACCTGTATCTTGGTTGGGTCCACATGCACACCCTTGTTGGTTTTGTGTTATATTATTTCCACAACTGGTCACACGCGGGGGGGTACCATGGGGGTGATAGCCCCCCTTGTACGTTGCGTTGGGCACAACGTACGGGGGGGTCATAGGGGGGATGGTAGCCCCCCCTGTCAGGGTCCGGGGCAGCACCCCGGGAAAACTTTTTTGGTCCTTATTTTCCTGGTGGTTTTGGTGGCGGACACCTTGCATGAGCTTGTGCATGAGTTTGCACATGGTTTTTGGGGTACGATGGTTTTCGACCCCTGGTATTTTGTAGATCCGATTAAGGGAACTACGGTTATGTTCTAATCCAGGGTTAATGGATTGGGGTTTATGTATGCTTCGGCATGTATATATATGTGTTGTAACACTAAAAGGATTATAATGAAAAATCAAGCTGGTCGTCCCGATTTGGGATCCAGGGGAAAATCTCTGTGTTTATCTGTTTTATGTTTTATGCTCTCGCTATTGTTTTATTTTCTGTTATAAGATTCGTGTGTAGATAATTTCTGTTCAGGGTTAAAACCTACATTTGGTATCAGAGCTGTTTCGGCTTCAAGGGGACGCCTTTTTTGTTGAGGGTTTTTTGCTCGGGCCTGTGGTAGACCCTGTGCAGTGGGAGATCTGCGGGATCGATTCTTGCGGTGAAAGAATATGGCGAGCGGCGGAAAGATAGAGATCGAGAAATTTAATGGTCAGAGTTTTGAGTTGTGGAAGCTCAAGATGGAGGATATGCTGGTGGATAAAGATCAGTGGATCGCGGTAGATCCAGGTACTAAACCAACGGCAATGTCAGATGAAGACTGGAAGAAACTGGATCGGAAGGCTAAGAGCACAATACGGTTGTGTGTCTCAGATTCAGTATTGTTGAATGTATCTGGGGAAGCTACGGCGAAGACCTTGTGGGACAAGCTAGGGACTTTGTACCAATCTAAGTCTCTGGTGAATAAGTTGTTCCTGCGGAAAAAGCTGTATAACCTGAGGATGAAGGATGGAGACTCGGTGACAGAGCATCTGAATGCCTTCAATACTGTGGTAAGTCAGCTGTCATCTGTTGATATTAAAATCTCAGATGAATATAAGTGCATAAGTTTGTTGTGCTCTCTACCAGACTCGTGGGACAGTCTGGTTATTGCAATAGGTAGCAATACAACTACCTTGAATTTTGATGGCATTGTCTCAGCCTTGCTGTCGGAGGAAATGAGACGGAGAAATATGGAGGGTCAGAATGGAGATGCCTTATCTGTACGAGGAAGGTCCCAGAACAGAAACAAGAATAAGGTTTCGAGTGGGAGATCTAAATCTAGAGGGAGATCTAAATCTCCTGGAAAGTTTGTAAAGGTGTGCGGGAAATGCGGAAAGGAAGGGCACTACAAAAAGGAATGCAGATCTAAAGCTCCTGAGAAAGGAAAGGGATCTGATGAAGGTCCTTCTGCAGAGGCAAAAACCACCTCGGATGAAGGTGGAGATGTGTATTTGGCTTCTTCTTCAAATACACATGTAGATCATGATTCATGGTTGATTGACTCAGGTGCATCCTTTCACTTCACTCCCCATAGGGAGTGGTTCTGCGAGTATGAGAAATATGATGGTGGTGATGTCTTCCTAGGGGATGATAGGAAGGCCAGAATTGTCAGACGTGGAAAAGTCAAGTTGAAGTTGCAAGGTGGAAGGATTAGAACACTTCCTGGTGTTCTGCATATTCCTGCATTGGCCAGAAATCTGATTTCTGTAAGCAAGATGGATGATGCAGGTGTAAAAACAGTGTTCGAGAAAGATGCCTGCAAGATGGTTCGGGGAGCACTGGTATTAATGCGGGGATTTCAGACTGGAACTCTGTACAAGCTACAAGGTAGCACTGTTATTGATGGGTGTAACAGTTCTGTGGTTCCTGAAAGTGGGACGGAAAGTCTAGCTGTCTCTGGAGAAAAGACCATGCTATGGCATCAAAGGCTTGGACATATTGGAGATAAGGGCCTTCGGATACTACATAGAGATGGTATGGTAGAAGGTATGTCTAATTGTTCTCTGGATTTCGATTTCTGTGAACATTGTGTATATGGGAAGCAGAATCGGGTGAGTTTTCCTTCTGGTGCTAAGAGGGCAAACAAGATATTAGAACTTGTGCACAGTGATGTGTTTGGACTTGTGTCAGTTCCATCACTGGGAAAGTCTGTGTACTATGTTTCATTCATAGATGACTTCTCAAGGAATACATGGATATATTTCTTGAGGAAGAAATCTAAAGTCTTTGACAAATTTAAATAATTTAAGGCTCTGGTGGAAAACCAAATAGAGAAGAAGATAAAGGTGTTGAGGACAGATAATGGTGGGGAGTTTTGCAAGAAGGAATTTGAAGAGTTCTGTAAGAAGTGTGGTATAACATGGTAGAAGACTACTCCATACACACCTCAACAAAATGGAGTTGCAGAAAGAATGAATAGAACACTGATGGAAAAGGCAAGAAGCATGCTCAGTGGTACCGAGTTAGGACAAGAATTCTGGGCAGAGGCAGTGGAGACTGCATGTTACTTAGTTAACAGATCACCTTCATCAGCGTTGGAGGATAAGACTCCACATGAGGTATGGACTGGTAAGAAACCCTCTCATTCACATCTAAGGGTATTTGGATGTGATGCATATGTACATGTTCCAAAGGAGAAAAGGACCAAGTTAGATATTAAATCTGAAAGGTGCATCTTTATAGGGTATAAGGATGGTTTAAAGGGTTACAAGCTTTTCGAAACTTGAAAAAAAGGAGGATGAATCAGACTCTACAATAGAAGAAGACTCAGAAGAGGAAGATCCACAAACTCCAGCTGTGAGAAGATGAGTTCGGGAAAGAAGACAACCAGAAAGGTATAGTCCATCTGCTTTCTGTTCAAATTTTGCTTTAACTATAAATGATGATGATCCCAGAACCATTAGGGAGGCATTAGATTCAGAGGATGGAAAACTCTGGAAGGAGGCCATGGTTGATGAAATGAAATCCTTGCATAAAAATGAGGCATGGGATCTGGTGGAGTTGCCGAATGGAAGGAAGCCCATTGGGAGAAAATGGGTGTTTAAGAAGAAGATGAATGTAGAAGGCAAGGTGGAGAAATACAAAGCTAGGTTGGTAGCAAAAGGTTATTCCCAGGTTTCAGGAATTGATTTTGGTGATATTTTTTCTCCTGTTGCCAAAGTTACTTCTATTAGATTACTTTTATCTGTTGCTGCTGCATTTGATTTTGAGATAGAACAGATGGATGTGAAGACAAAATTTCTTCATGGGGATCTAGAAGAGGAGATCTACATGAAGCAACCTGAAGGCTTTATGGTGAAGGGTAAGAAAGAACTAGTATGCAGGTTGAAGAAGTCTCTGTATGGGTTAAAACGGTCACCAAGGATGTGGTATCAGAAATTTGATACCTATATACGGGGACTTGGCTTCACTAGAAGCAAGGAGGATCACTGTGTTTATTTTAAATTAATTGGTGACCGTGTTATTTATTTGGTCTTGTATGTGGATGATATGTTGTTGATTGGAAATGACAAAGAAATTATCCAAGATTTGAAAACCCAACTGTTCTCCAAATTCGACATGAAGGATCTGGGTGCTGCAAACTATATTTTGGGCATGGAAATTAAGAGAGATCGGGCAAAGAGGAAGCTCTGGTTAAACCAGAGGAAGTATGTCGAGACTATATTGCAGAGGTTCAATATGCGGGATAGTAAACCGGTGAATGTTCCTATTCCTGTAGGTGTAAAGCTATCTGCCGAACAGTGTCCCAAGACACAAGAAGAAGAGGAGGATATGTCCCGTGTTCCATATGCAAGTGTAGTGGGTAGCCTGATGTATGCAATGGTCTATACTAGACTAGACATTGCACATGCAGTGGGAGTATTGAGCAGGTTTATGTCAAACCCAGGGAAGGAGCATTGGACAGCAGTGAAGCGGGTTTTCAGATATTTACGTGGCACTAGTGATTATGGCTTGTGATACCAGGGAAGACCAGGATTGGAAAGAATGTTGGACATTCGTGGTTTTGTTGATGCAGACTGGGCTGGAGATCTGGACCAAAGAAGATCTACAAGTGGGTATGTGTTTAGCCTATTTGGAGGCGCAGTCAGTTGGATGAGTAAAAGACGATCTGTAGTGGCTCTTTCAACTATAGAGGCAAAATACATAGCAGCCACTTGTTAGCCACCTTGTAAATTTGATTATCCTGTAGAAGTTGATTATCCCAAAAGGTGGCTAGATCTATTTTTGAGCCTTCAAGGAACAATTTTTCTCACTAAAAATTGTTGGCTCTTGAAGACTTTTTGAAGGCCTCATGCCTCTGTCCAAACCTTCACCGTTGTTCCCATATTGAAAAACTTTGCTGCAAGAGTACTACTGCGAGATTATTTTTCCCTTTCCCTCTCTTCAAAAGCTAACCTCATTTTCTACCCCTTCATTTCCCATGAAAATCCCTCCTTTGCATGTTTCTCCCCCTTCCACGTCATAAAAACCCTTGATAAGTTTCTAAGACCCCTTCTTAGCCTTATCGAAACCTTCATTTCCTTTCAAAATCCTTAAAAAACCATTAAAATGCATATTTTCTATGTATTGGACTTAAGCCCCCTCGGGCTAAGTCTCTAACCCCTTTTCATCCATGCGCCCTAGCGCCAGAACCAAGCGCTGAGTCAGTCGGGTGCCTAATCGTATTTATATTTATCTCGCCCCCAAAAAAACATTAAAACCTGATATATTTTCAAAAAACTTGGGTTTTTAATTTATTTTTCATTTATTCCGCCAGTTTCATTTTTGAACCATTCCGCACCGTCGATCTGATCTGTAGATCGGATGGTGCGGAGTGCGTCTTTCCATGGTCCCCACCGCCCGAAAGCCGGTTTCCCAAAACCGACGATATCCATTGCACCGCCTTCGGGAAAAAGGTTGTTTTCCCCCGATGGCCAGCGATCCCATACACTCGCCGCCACGCGTCCCGTGTACTATTTGCAAAACCGTCGTCCATCCGTCGTCCATCGTGCATTAGCGTTCAGACCGAGATGCCCAGCGATATCACTGTCCACCGTCCAATCTGGGGCGGGCCATCCAACGGTGATCGCTCGCCAAAGATTCCCGACAATTAACGAAGGTGCCCACGTGATAACCGGGCTATGGCACGGTGGAAAATCAATCTCCGCCATCGATCTGATCTGCAGATCGACGGCCCATATTCCATCTCCCGTTTCCTCCATTTGACTTTCAACCTCCACTCCCGACCATCGATCTCTGCGCGATCGACGGCTCAGATTCAATATTCTTTCGCCCATTCCACGATCTCTCCCGATTGATCCCGACCGTTGGATGATGCCATCCAACGGCCACGCTTCCTCCACTCGTCCTTTGAAGCAGTCAACCTATTTTATGCAGGATTTTATAACATTTTTCGTATTTTGCAGGGTTTCAACGATTTCTTTGCTACATCTGAAGAAATTACGAAGGTTGAGGGTGACGATCCTCCTGCCTTCGATTTACCACGTGAAATCACTTGCGGGATTTAAAATTCACGTTTATCAATGATTCATGAACCATTGACGCCTTATGAACCCTGTGCAGCCCTGCACAACAGCAAAGAACATAGAAAATCGGGCACAGACAAATAGTATCAGCGTCGAAGACAAAAATGCACCAGAACAGAGGATTAAAGGACAGATTTTCGGGGATTACGTCTAAAATGCTTATCAAAAGCCTAATCCCCAAATAAAACACATTTTACAGAAAAATATTGAGTGTTTCATAAGACAGAAAGCCTCCACTGCCACATTTGAGGCAAATTGATTCCTCAGCTACCACAGTGCCACCTATTCCTCAAAGTACTCAATCAGAGGCCGAAGTTATTGATCAAATAAATATTTTCGCCTCAACGCAGCCAGAAAGTTACTTCTGCAATGAAACTTAATGCAAAAGATATCTGCAGAGTAACCCTAGCGTCACACAGAGCCTCAAAGGTCAACAAAGCTCCCACCGAGCTTAATTCTTAAGTGTAAATCAATTAATACAGTGAAACACCTGTATAGTTTCTTCATTGAGCCCCCCAAGGGCCAAGAAGACATTAACTCTGTATTAATTGTAATTTAGATCTTTTATCAGATCTCACCTCGTCATTCTTCTATATATACTACAGTAGAAGATGAGTGAGTTGTTGGTTGTAGAACTTTGATATACATTTGAGCAAAAACTTCTGATTGTACATAGTATTCACTGGCTCTTGGAGCTCCGCTGGTGATAGATAGGTTAGGCTAAGATGTGTAGATGGTTGCTAACCTAAAGCACTGGACTTAAAGCTGTAACTGGTTTGAAGCATCAATACAAGTTGATTTATGGGATCCTGGTCTATGTTGACGGTGATGTTTCTCTAATTGTAACTTATTATTTTGTTTCTGTTTCCATCTGTGTTTCATATTCTCTTATAAAGAACAACATGCATAGAGTTAGGACCTACTGTATATCAGTAACCTTCTCTAACTGAAAATCTTTATCTGAATGTTTTCTTCTAAATTGTGTTATTTAGGAATATTTTAATTTAGTTTAAGCATAGGAATGCTGGTGTTCCCTCATCTTATTGTCTTAGCTGAATGTTATTCTTAGATGTTATTTTCAGTATATGTTTTGTGAAGATGAACTGAGGAAGATATGGTGAGCCCTGGTCTCAGTTTGATCCCACAGACTGCCTAATTGTTTCCCTTGGAATGTGTTAAAAGCTGGCTAGTTTCAAAGTACTTACCAGATCTTAGGCCATTCTGTTGTTATCTTTGTATTTGTCTTGAAAGTAATCAAGTAAAGAAGAGCTAGGAGAGGATTTGTGGTGAGCCCGGCCCGCTAGTTTCTACTCCAAAAGTTGCCTTCAAGTTTCCCTTTGTTTTAAGATGTTTTCTATTGAAAGTGTATCAAAGGCTGGCTAGTTTCAAAGTACTTACCAGATCCTAGTTTACTTTTATGTTTTTCTTGAGTCCATGTCAAAGGCTGGCTAGTTTCAAAGTACTTACCAGATCCTGGGCTGCTCTTGTTTCTGCATCTGTTAATTTCTCCTTCTTATTGTATCATTTCATTCCATAAATCAATCTTCAAGAGATCCTTAGACATAGATGACTTGCCCCATGGACCACTCTTGCCTCTTGCTGTTCCAATTAAACCCTATTATGACTCCATAACCCAATGGACTAAAACTTGCAATTATCTATCTTTTTGGCCAAAGCTTACTCTGATTACTTGCAACTTCTCACCTTTGGAACTTTTTATCTTCAGGAATTTCCGCCTTAAATTGAAATCATGCTCAACCATCCAAAAAAAAAACAAACCCTTGGCCTTCATAACTAGCCTAATATCATAACCCCAAAATTCAAAGACAAATCCATCTTTGCACTTATTGGAGAGATCCCCTCTCCGGATTCAGGAGGGCTAGATCCTAGAATCCCAAAGTTGGTTGAAACGATGTTGTTTCTGCAGTTTTAGTCTCACCAATATGCTAAAATTACAGATCCCTAACATTTATGGCGACTCCACTGGGGACCGAACCCAGAATCATTTTCATTTTAGCGTAACCATAGGATATCAGGGATTTGTTTCAAGAACATTTTCTATGTTAACCAGCTGAGCCACCAGCAACTAACATTTTTGGCGACTCCTCTGGGGAACCTGAGTGTTTTTTATACCTTTTAAGACCTCAGAAACCCTTGATTTAAGAAAACTTGTGAGTCAAAAGCAGCCTTTTCAAGCACTACCTAAGCGAGGTAATCATGATGAAACTTGTTTGAATCAGTGACAAACTAGGTAAACCCTAGGATTCTCTTGAGACTTTATCTAACCTTGAAAAATCAGCTGGCTTAGCCATAAGAGTACACTGTCTTTGTCTCTTAACTGTAGCTAAGTTTTGAAATAGAGTTAGGATATTCTTAAAAACCACACAACCAAAAAATAACTCAGAAAAAAACCAAAAATATTTCAGATTGGTAGTAAAACACTTGTTCTTACATTTCACTTACCTTTTGTGGTGTTTTACCTCATACTCTTAGACAGAGTCTGGAAAGGGCCAGGTAGCTTCTGGATCTCATCCTCTTTCAGAGGTGAAATATCTGGTAAATGCCCTCCCAGTCAATCTCTGGTTAGAGTTTGTTGTGTTCCGGGATATCCTTGAAAAGGGATATTTCACAAGCATGGTGGTGGACCATAAAACCTTTTACCTCTAAAAAGAGCTAAAAACTTCCACTTGGCGACTCCACAATCCTGAACAGACCTTAAGACTTCACTGGGAAGAACCCTGATCATCATAATATTATTCAAACTCGGTCAGAGGACTGTAGGATTGAAATTTAGGTAAACAGATTAGTTAACCATTCAAAGACTGTCATATCTGGTTGAACTTCTCTTCTCTATTTGGGTCTGATAAACACAGTATAGTGGCTCCTAGAAAAATTCACACTAGAGCCTATCCTGACCCTGATCCAGCTGAAGTAGTTGATAACCCAGAAAGTATCCTTAGGAAGTCTCCTAAGATTAAATTATCAACTGTTTTCAGACCACCCTTGAGAGCTAAATCAGTTCCTGAACATCTTTCAGCTCTACAACAATCACAAGCTGACTTAGTAAATCCATTTAGAACTAGGTCATTTGATGATATAATCCAACTACATTCTGAGTCTTCACTTTTGTTCTCCTGAAACTAGTGAACATCTTGGTAGTAGAGAAATGACACCTCCTGATTTACATTTCCTCCACAACCTAGGTGTCTCTCATCCAAGATCAGCTCAACAATCTACTGTTGTTCCATCCACATCCCTTCATCCAACATCCACTGTCCAAACCACTCCACTCCAACCCACTCTCCCTTTTGTTAATCCACCCCTTGTAAATCCACCTCCACCTCCTGCCATGGCAACATGGTATGCTCCCTTAGTCCTTCTTACACCATTAGTCAACCTTCCACAGGACTATCAATCCAAAATTCCATTATATGATGCTAACAATACTACAACTGCATCACAACATGTGGATAAGATGGATGACTATTTTGACAGAAATGAAATTGATGACGATTCTGTCAAACTTAGATTATTTGCTCAAATTCTGGGGGGAGAAGTAAGAAAATGGTTTAAAATCTTAGCCCCCCATAGTATCAATGATCTCCAAGGCTTCCATCAAACATTCTTAAACAAATGGGAAGTTAAAAAGAATCCTCTCCAAGTCCTTTCTGATTACAAGAACCTTCATAGAAACCCTAGGGAAAGTGTCCAAGCTTATTGCACTAGATTCAATAGTGTGTATAATGCACTTTCTCCAGAGCTGAAACCTCCACATGGCACAGCTTTAAATAAGTTTCCTGAAGGGTTTGACTCTGACATGACCTTTCAGTTGAGAGAGAGAGATTTTGCAACTCTTGAAGATATGCAAAGAGGTGATCTTTCTGTAGAAGTCAACCTGATGGAGAAAAGAGCAAGGATGAAAGCTGAGAAGAGAGTATCTTTTAGAGAGGAATCCACACCTTCCACTTCCAATTCAAAGATGGAAAGAATGATGGAGGAGATGACGAAAGAGATGAGAATAATTAAGAGAGCACAAGCAAGCCAAAATCAAAATGCTCAAAACAGAAATCAAAACTAGAATCACAATTATAGAAGGAACCAACCTCCAAACAGACCTAGGGAAGATGATCAACAGATCACTCCTCCCTTTCATCAAAACTATGTGAGCGAGGTTGAGGAAACTGATAAAATAACAAAGGAATATGATATTAACCTATTTGGGGTAGATGATGAAGACTTTGAGGTTCATTATGATAGAAAACAAGGTCTTTATACACCTTATGATGACAAAAGAGATGATAATGAAAATTGTTGTCAAGACATGGAAAATGCCATCACCGAACCTCCAAGAGAATATGACCTCAGAAGTAAATCTAGTCAACAAACCCCCAACAACAAAACTTCTGACAATCCTCACAAAACAGCACTGCAACCAAGCCTAAAGTTGTCAAACAAAAGGATAAAACAGTGGCTGAAAATTCTGATAAAGGTAAAGGAAAAAGCACTCAAGACAATGAAAAATAGAGTGTAGAAATTAGTAGTACTAACACTACAACTAGTACTCCTGTGAAAACAATTTTATCAAATGTAAATAAAACAAAACAGAAACCTGACATTGCTAATAAAATGGTAGTTAATAAGGCTGAAACAAGTTTTTCAAAGAGTCAAATTCCTTTCAGCCTGAAGCAGGAAATCTCAAAGATCAAAATTTATGTTCCCCTCACCGAGTTGGCTGCCCAACATGTATATAGGACCCAAATTTTGAAGGCTTTAAATTTAGAAGACAACAATGACACAGTCAATCTTAACGATGATCAACCAGAGCTTATTTTCGGTCCAAAGATTGAAGGAAAATATCAAGAGGGACATGTTCCTCCCTTTTATGTAAGTTTTAACGTTCATGACAAGATTTTGCACAATGCTATGCATGACTCAGGGGCTTCTCATAATCTAATGCCTAAAGCTGTAATGGAGAGCCTGGGTCTAGAAATCACCAGACCTTATAAAGACCTTTACTCTTTTGATTCCAGCAGAGTAAAATGTTTAGGATTGATCAAGGACCTCTGTGTAAAATTAGCCCAAATTCTAGCCAAATACTTAGTCATGGATATTGTTGTGGCTGATGTGCCCCCAAAGTATGGAATGTTACTCTCAAGGTCTTGGGGGGCTAAGTTACAAGGGACTATGCAAATGGACATGACCTATGTGACTATCCCTGTTTTCAATCAAACTAGAAGACTATATAGGGAATCCCATATGAAATACACAGTCACGAGCCAAGACAGGCCACAAAACTCTCCTATCTATTCTGTCAATACAGTGCTCGATTCTTTTATCATGTTTAATAATGAAACACTTAGTGAACAAGTCACTTTAACAGAATTAATGGCCGATAGAGAGGAGGAGGTAAATACCAATGAACTGTCAAAACAGTTTGCTGAAACTTCAAACAACAGCAAACCAAATATGGGTTTTGAACTACAAGTCATGTGTCCCTTGCTTCTAAACATTGAGAGTCAAGAATGCATCCCTCAAATAAATGAAAATCTGGGGGAATCAAAACATCTAGAACTATGTGCAGACATTCAACAACAATCAGAAAGCACGTTAGTTGAAAAGGACAGTAGCCAGGATGAAACCGGAAAAATTCCTCTCTGGAGTATGTATTTTGATGGGTCATGCACCAAAACTAATGCTGGTGCAGGTGTCTGGATTACTAACACTGAAAACAACCACACAGAATGCATTTCATGCAAATTAAACTTTCAGTGTTCCAATAACATAGCAGAATATGAATCCCTTCTCTTAGGCTTACATCTTTTGAAAAAGTTAGGAGCCAGAAGAATCAATGTATATGGGGATTTTGAATTGATCATTAGGCAAGTCAATGGGGAGTATAACGCAAATCATCCCAGACTTAGAGCCTACCGGAATGATGTCATGGACCTTTTAAAAACATTCGAGGAGTCCAAAGTAATTTTTGTCCCAAGGAAAAGAAACATTGCAGCTCACAATTTAGCCTTTGTAGCTAGGACATGCTTAGTGCCATTTGAAACCAAAGACTGTACAACTGAGATAAAGTTTAGACCAGCAGTGCCTGATAATAAGAAGTATTGGCAGGTGTTTGACAATGAAAAACAAATAGAAGAATTCATGCAATTCAGAAATGAATTCGAACTAAAAAGTTCAGACTCAGACTATGAAACAGACTGCAGTGAAGAAAAATTTCTTGGTGAAGAAGAACCATCTCCTGAGCCTGTCAATATTAACCTATTGTCTAGCAAACTTACGAACGAAACAGAGGAGTTGGAAACTCTCCATGCTAAAGATGAAAGTTTGCCTAGAGGTCTAGCCCCTTTAGAAGAGTTGTTTGATTTTGACGATGTGGCCAAAAAACCAAAACTGGAACCTGTAGAGACTGAAGTGGAGGAGTGCAATATAGGCAGTGAGGAAAAACCAAAAATGATTAAGCTGTCTAAAACTTTACCAGCTCACATTAAACTCAAATACATTGAGCTGTTTAAAGAGTTTTCTGATGTTTTTGCATGGAGTTACGAAGATCTTAAATCCTATGACACTGAAATAATACAGCACAAAATTCCCCTTAAAGAAAACCAAAAACCATTCAAACAGAAACTGCGCAGAATAAACCCTGTTCAGTTACCTTTGGTTGAGAAGGAGATTAAAAAGATGTATGAAGCTGGTATTATTGTCCCTATTAGATATTCTGAATGGGTATCTAATCTGGTGTCTGTTAGGAAGAAAACTGGAGAGATCAGGCTTTGTATAGACTTTAGAGACTTAAACAAAGCTTCATTAAAGGACAACTACCCTCTACCTAAGATGGATCATATTTTGCAAAGGGTGGTAGGGTCTAGAAGAATTTCTTTGCTGGATGGCTATTCAGGGTACAACCAGATCTTGGTTTACCCTACTGATCAATTAAAGACAGCCTTTACTACACCATGGGGCACTTTCATGTATGTGAAAATGCCCTTTGGTCTAATGAATGCTGGAGAAACCTTTCAAAGAACCATGGACATAGCATTCTCGAAATAATTGGGCTTCTTCATCATTATCTATCTTGATGATGTCACTGTGTTTTAAAAAACAGATGAAGAACACTTAGAACATTTGAGGAAAGTTTTCGAAAAGTGCAGAAGGTTTGGAATATCTTTAAACCCTAAGAAGACACTATTCGGTCTCCAAGAAGGTAAGCTTCTTGGACACATTATTTCAGAAGAGGTTATAAAGATAGATCCAAAGAGGATTGAGGCCATATTGCAAATCTCTCATCCTCGAAACATCAAGGAATTGCAATCTTTCATTGGGAAGATTAACTTTTTGAGAAGGTTCATACCCAACTTGGCTGATCTCCTTAGGAATATCACAAATATGTTGAAAAAGGAGCAAGGGGTAAAATTGACCTTGGAAGCAAAGCAATCCTTTGAACTGGTGAAACAAGCATTAACCAAAACACCCGTTCTGATAAGTCCTGATTTTTCAAGAGATTTTTATATTTTCTCGTTTGCATCAAAACATACCATAGCTACTGTCCTTTTACAGAAAAATCCACAAGGACAAGAGCAGCCCATCGCATTCTTTAGCAAGGCATTGAGGGATGCCCCTTTGAAGTATAACATTATGGAGAAGCAAGCTTTTGCTTTGGTTAAAGCATTGCAAGACTTTAGAGTATACATCCTTCATTCACATATTATTGCCTTTGTCCCAAATTCAGTTGTTAAAGACATTCTAACACAGGACCCAGATGGTAAGAGAGGTAAGTGGATTGCTATTATTCTTGAATATGATTTAGAGATAAAACCCACTAAGCTCATCAAAGGCCAAGGTCTAGCTAGATTAATGGCTGAATCAAATTGTGAAGTTCTTGATATTCATATGATTAATGCTTTAGATGATCAAGAGGAAATTTCAACTCCCACTGTTGAAAGTCATTTTATGAATTCCTCTTGGTATGTTGATATTCTTTATGTTCTACTTAATTTGAATACATCTCCTGGTTTGACAAAAAAAAAAGGCAAGGTTCCTAAAATTGAAAGCTGTAAACTATTGCATTATAGATAAATGTCTGTATTGGAAAAATGCAAGTGGTATATTGCTTAAATGTTTTCCTGAGTTTGATGCAGAGAAGGTTAAGTACCAGTTCCATGAAGGAGAGTGTGGAGGTCATTTTTACTGGAAGACAACAGCCAAAAAAATTTTGAGGGCCGGTTTCTATTGGCCTACTCTTTTCCATGATGTACACTAGATGATCATAGCCTGTCATAAGTTTCAACTTTTTGAAGGCAAAAGAAAACTGCTACCCCTCCCTCTGCATCCAATCAGTGTTGAAGCTCCTTTTCAACAGTGGGGACTTGACTTTATATGAGAAATCCATCCCCCATATTCTTCCTAGCATAGATGGATTCTCACTGCCACAGACTACTTCACTAAGTGGATAGAAGCCATTCCTTGTAGGCAGGCCAATGATTCAGTTATCATAAAATTTATGGAGACTAATATTCTCTCCATATTTGGCTATCCTACTAAGATTATCACTGATAATGCAGCAGCATTTGGATCAAAGAAGATGGTTGAGTTCTGTCATAGATATCAGATAAGATTGGGGCATTCCATGGCTTATTACCCTCAAGGTAATGGACTTGCTGAATCCTCAAACAAAATTTTAGTGAATATAATCAAGAAACTGTTGGAGGACAACAAGAAGTCTTGGCACACAAAGCTTATTCATGCACTTTGGGCTGACAGATTGACTTTGAAGAAATCCATTGGTATGTCACCCTTTCAGCTTGTGTATGGTACTGATGCAATTTTTCCAAACAACCTTGGTGTACCAGTGATAAATTTGATTCAAGAGTTGCAGACTGAAGATAATGACATGATCATAAGAATAAATCAGACCATTCATCTTCAGCAAACCAGAGAGGAAGTGTATAACAAAGCATTGCAGAAACAAGACAACATTAAGAAGCTTTTTTACAGAAGAACAAAGGCCAGCAATTTCAAGAGTGGGGACAAAGTTTTAAAGTGGGACTCAAGAAGGGAAGAGAAGGGCAAGCATGGAAAATTTGACAACCTATGGCTTGGCCCTTACTCTATTCATTCAACTGCTGGTAACAATGCATTTTTCTTGCAGGAGTTGAATGGAGCAGAATTGTTTGGGGGTCCTGTCAATGGCAGGATGCTTAAGCATTACTTCTCTTGATCCATGTTATGTTTTGAAGCCTTTTTATCTTTTCCATTATGAATATTTCATCCACCATTGCATTCAAAGTTGTAAAAAACAAAAATACAAAAAAAATGAAAAGAAAGAAAAGAGGGCAGATTTTGAAAACAAGCAAGGTATAACCCCATACCAAAAAAGAGAGATAAATCTGAAAGTGTGCAAGCTCAAATGCCACTCCTGAAAAACACACTTCTAGTTAGTCAAACTGTTTAATCTTGACTAATTAGCTTTAAATTTTCTGTTGATAGGATAGTGAATTTAATATGCCAAACTATCTAATCTTGGCTTATCAGTAGATAGTTTAGGATAGAAATTAAAGGTTCAAACATGATCAAAATCTGAACCTAAGGTTGCAAAGAGAAATGACTCAAATCTGTTCTATTTTTCTGAGTCAAAGAGATGTAAAAATCTGGTTCTAATTAGCTCAAAATCTGAACCAGAAGAAAAGGAAAGACAACTCAATAAGAGTCAAAACAGAGCTGTGAAAAGAGGAAGGAAATGTTTCCAAATTTTCAGATCTTAAGCCTTCCATTTTTTATTTAATTTTTGTGAAATAAATGTCTATGTGCAGCTTGTCTTTTATGCCATAGACCAGCATCAAGTTAGATTGTTCAATCCTGACTTGAGTGCTTTTCAATTTATGTTGTAGAAATTAGAGAATAAAGATTTGTTGGATAGTTCAATCCCAACAGATAGTAGAATAGGTAGAGAAGCATCTGAACTCAACTGTTTAATCTGAGTTCAGGGAGAAATAAGGAGTAGAATTAGATTAGTTTCCTGCTTTCAAAAGAATAAAATGTTGTGAAAAGAGTTTTCCAATCCAAGTGCACTCTATTGAAGAAAAAATGTTAGATCTGTAGGATTGGGTAGGTAGAAAGTTGTATTGATGAAGATCCATTGCTTTTATGACTGCTAATACATTTTCAGAGAAAATCATCCCAGCACAGGAAGAGCAGCCCAATGGATTAGGCAACTGATCAGCCTCCCAGAGAACATTAAAGGATCAGGCACATGGTCAGCCTCCCAGAGAATGCAGGTCTGAAATTTCTTGATGCCTTCAAGAAGGCACCATCCCCAAGTGGAGCCACTGTTAGCCACCTGTAAAATTTGATTATCCCAAAAGGTGGCTAAATCTATTTTTGAGCCTTCAAGGAACAATTTTTCTCACTAAAAAATGTTGGCTCTTGAAGACTTTTTGAAGGCCTCATGCCTCTATCCATTACCTTCACTGTTGTTCCCCTCTTGAAAAACTCTGAAATCCTGCTGCAAGCATCTTTTTCCCTTTCCCTCTCTTCAAAAGCTAACCTCATTTTCTACCCCTTCATTTCCCATGAAAATCCCTCCTTTGCATGTTTCTCCCCCTTCCACGTCATAAAAACCCTTGATAAGGTTCTAAGACCCCTTCTTAGCCTTATTGAAACCTTCATTTCCTTTCAAAATCCTTAAAAAACCATTAAAATGCATATTTTCTATGTATTGGACTTAAGCCCCCTCGGGCTAAGTCTCTAACCCCTTTTCATCCATGCGCCCTAGCGCCAGAACTAAGCGCTGAGTCAGTCGGGCACCTAATCGTATTTATATTTATCCCGCCCCCAAAAAACATTAAAACCTGATATATTTTCGAAAAGCTTGGGATTTTTAATTTATTTTTTCATTTATTCCGCCAGTTTCATTTTTGAACCATTCCACACCATCATCTGATTTGCAGATCGGACGGTGGGGAGTGCGTCTTTCCGTGGTCCCCACCGCCCGAAAGTCAGTTGCCCAAAACCGGCGGTATCCATCGCACCGCCTTCGGGCAATAGGTTGTTTTCCCCCGATGGCCAGCAATTCCATACACTTGCCACCACGCGTCCCGTGTACTATTTGCAAAACCGCCGTCCATCGCGCATTAACGTTCGGATCGGGATGCCCAACGATATCGCTGTCCACCGTCCGATCTGGGGCGGGCCATCCAACAGTGATCACTCGCCGAAGATGCTCGACAATTAACGAAGGTGCCCACGCGATAACCGGGCTTTGGCGCGACAGAAAATCAATCTCCGCCGTCGATCTGATCTGCAGATCGACGGTCCATATTCCATCGCCCGATTCCTCCGTTTGACTTTCAGCCTCCGCTCTGGACCGTCGATCTCTACGCGATCGATGGCTCAGATTCAATCTTCTTTCCCCCATTCCACGATCTCTCCCGATTGATCCCGACCATTGGATGATGCCATCAAACGGCCACGCTTCCTCCACTCGTACTTTGAAGCAGTCAACCTATTTTATGCAGGATTTTATAACATTTTTCGTATTTTGCAGGGTTTCAACGATTTCTTTGCTACATCTGAAGAAATTACGAAGGTTGAGGGTGACGATCCTCCCGCCTTCGATTTACCACAGGAAATCACTTGCGGGGTTTAAAATTCACATTTACCAATGATTCATGAACCATTGACGCCTTATGAACCCTGCGCAGCCCTGCACAACAGCAAAGAACACAGAAAATTGGGCACATACAAAGAGTATCAGCGTCGAAGACAAAAATGCACCAGAACAGAGGATTAAAGGACAGATTTGCGGGGATTACGTCTAAAATGCTTATCAAAAGCCTAATCCCCAAATAAAACACATTTTACAAAAAATCTTGAGTGTTTCATCAGACAGAAAGCCTCCACCGCCACATTTGAGGCAAATTGATTCCTCAGCTACCATAGTGCCACCTATTCCTCAAAGTACTCAATCAGAGGCCAAAGTTATTGATCGAATGAAGATTTTCGCCTCAGCGCAGCCAAAAAGTTACTTCTGCAATGAAAATTAATGCAAAATATATCTGCAGAGTAACCCTAGCGTCACACAGAGCCTCAAAGGTCAACAAAGCTCCCACCGAGCTTAATTCATAAGTGTAAATCAATTAATACAGTGAAACACCTGTACAGTTTCTTCGTTGAGCCCCCCAAGGGCCAAGAAGACATTAACTCTGTATTAATTGTAATTGAGATCTTTTATCAGATCTCACCTCCTCATTCTTCTATATATACTACAGCATAAGATGAGTGAGAGGTTGGTTGTAGAAATTTGATATACACTTGAGCTTAAACTTCTGATTGTACATAGTATTCACTGGCTCTTGGAGCTCTGCTGGTGATAGATAGGTTAGGCTGAGATGTGTAGATGGTTGCTAACCTAAAGCACTGGACTTAAGCTGTAACTGATTTGAAGCATCAATACAAGTTGATTTATGGGATCCTGGTCTATGTTGACGGTGATGCTTCTCTAATTGTAACTTGTTATTTTGTTTCTGTTTCCATCTGTGTTTCATATTCTCTTATAAAGAACAGCGTGCATAGAGTTAGGACCTACTGTACATTAGTAACCTTCTCTGACTGAAAATATTTATCTAAATATTTTCTTCTAAACTGTGTTATTTAGGAATAATTTAATTTAGTTCGAGCATAGGAATGCTGGCGTTCCCTCGTCTTATTGTCTTAGCTGAATGTTATTCTTAAATGTTATTTTCAGTATATGTTTTGTGAAGATGAACTGAGGAAGATATGGTGAGCCCTGGTCCTAGTTTTGTCCCCACAACTATCTGGATGTTTCCCTTTGGAATGTGTTAAAAGCTGGCTAGTTTCAAAGTAGTTACCAGATCTTAGGCCATTCTGTGTTATCTTTGTGTTTGTCTTGAAAGTAACCAAGTAAAGCAGAGCTAGGAGAGGATTTGTGGTGAGCCCGACCCGCTAGTTTCTACTCCAAAAGTTTCCTTCAAGTTTCCCTTTGTTTTAAAGTGTTTTCTATTGAAAGTGTATCAAAGGCTGGCTAGTTTAGAAGTACTTACCATATCCTAGTTTGCTTTTATGTTCTTCTTGAGTCTATGTCAAAGGCTGACTAGTTTAAAAGTACTTATCAGATCCTGGGCTGCTCTTGTTTCTGCATCTATCAATTTCTCCTTCTTATTGTATCATTTCATTCCATAGATCAATCTTCAAAGAGATCCTTAGACATAGATGACTTGCCCCATGGACCACTCTTGCCTCTTGCTGTTCCAATTAAACCCTATTATGACTCCATAGCCCAATGGACTAAAACCTGCAATTATCTACCTTTTGGCCGAAGCTTACTCTGATTGCTTGCAACTTCTCACCTTTGAAACTCTTTGCACCTAGGACTTTCCGCCTTAAACTAAAATCATGCTCAACCATCCAAAAACAAAAAAAACCCTTGGCCTTCATAACTAGCCTAATATCATAACCCCAAACTTCAAAGACAAATCCATCTTTGTACATATTGGAGAGATCCCTCTCCGGATTCAGGAGGGCTGGATCCTAGAATCCAAAATTTGGTTGAAATGATGTTGTTTCTCAGCTTTCTTAGTCTCACAATCATAAAATTACAAATCCTCAAAGACCACCATGCATGGCCACCATGCAAGCAAGGAAGCAATTTGGTTTTAGAGATTGTGTTCAAGTATGGGGTTGTAACAAGCTATAAGGATAAAACCAAAGACCACTCATGCAAGCAAGGAAGCAATTTGGTTTAGAGATTGTGTTCAAGTATGGGGTTGGTGCAACAAGCTATAAGGATATACTATGATAGCCAAAGTGCAATTTTCTTGGCTAAGAACCCTGCTTATCATTCAAAGACAAAGAACATTGATGTTCAATATCACTTTGTGAGATATATGGTTGAGGCTAAAAGGGTGTTGTTGGTAAAGGTGGACACTTTGAAGAATGTTGCAGATGCATTGACAAATTTTCGGTGGAGCACCAAAAGTTCTCTTTGGTGAGAAACAATGGGTGCTGAAAATTTTGGTTAATGACTCAACTCTTCCCCTATTCCCCCTACGAAAGAAAAACAAGTGGGAGAATGTTGGGTTTGTGTTATATTCTTTCCATGACTAGGTCACGTTGTGGGGCGTGGGGCAACAGGCGATAGCCCCCGAGACAGGGTCAGACAACGTATGGGGGGCGGTATCCCCCCATGTCAGGGTCTGGGGCAGCGCCCCAAGAAAAAAAAATTGGTCCTTATTTTCCGGTGGGCGGACCTGCCCATGGTTTTGTGCATGGGTTTGCACATGGTTTTAGGGCATGATGGTTTTCGGCCCCTGGTATTTTGTAGATCCATTCAAGGGAACTACAGTTATGTTCTAATCCAGGGTTAATGGATTGTGGTTTATGTATGCTTCGACATGTATATATATTTGTTGTAACACTAAAAGGAATATAATGAAAAATCAAGTTGGTCGTCCCGATTTGGGATCCAAGGGAAAATCTCTGTGTATATGTGTTTTATGTTTTATGCTCTCACTATTTTTTATTTTCTATTTTTAAGATTCATTTGCAGTTAATTTCTGTATAGGGTTAAAACTTACAACCCTTCTCATCGATGATGTACCCGATATATTGAACCTAGTTCATGCCAAAAGTGCATTTCTCCATATTTGCACACAAGTTGTGTTTTCGCAGTTTTGGAGGACCTGTTGAATGTGGTGGAGGTGCTCTTCCCAAATCTTGCTAAAGATCAGGATGTCATCCAAATAAGCCACCACGAATGCATTTGTGAAAGGTCGCCCAGTAGAGTCAACGGTTGTTAGCGTAAATTCTTAGCGCAATTGTACGAAAAGAGATCACTTTAGTTGTGTGTGAGAAACATCCCTAACAACAAATATGCCTACTTAAATTCCTTATATATGTAATAGATAATCAAAACAAATTCAAAACAAACCCAAATCTATGCAGTAAAAGCATTTAAACAGTAAAAAGAAATAAGAGTTTCTCCAAATATCCAATGGACAAGATAAGATATATAAAGAATTATATGTATTAACACCTGGGAAGGGAACAAAGAATGATGTTATGAGTCCCCCTCAATGGGATAGGGTCTTGGTTGTCCTCAATGCTTCATATCTAGAAGTTTATCTCTTAATGGTGTAGAAAACCCAAGACTTGTTGAACTTTGTGGGAGCTCAAGAAGAAAAATAGTAATAAAAGAAATCAAAGTATGGCTACGAAAAAAGGATCAAAGTGAATAATGAATGGAAAAATCTCCTATTTATTAAAAAATATTGAGTTAAACTTGATAATTGTGCATAATAAAATACTATTAACCAAGATCTAGATCTAACTGCTCGGAATATTTTACTATATTTTGTTGGAGGGAAAAGGAATTTAAGTTGGTTAAATCCATTTATTTAGAAGTAATAAACAAAAAAATGATTTATTTATCATTTCAAGGATGGGGTTAAGGAATAATTTAATGAATAATGATTTTTTCAATTATTTATATGTGATTTAGTCAAATTTAACAAGGAATAATAATTAAATAATGATTTAATTAATTATTCCTAGAGAAAAATAAGATAAATAATTATTTATCTAATTATTTCTTATTAATTGTGTTAAATATGACCAGGAATATTATTTAAACAATGGTTTAATTAATTATTTCTAGAGGAAAATCAAATAAATAGAATTTATTTAATTATTCCTCATGGGGTTTCCTGTTTGAACCAAAAATAACTTAATAAAATATGGTTTATTAAATTATTTTTTATAATGAAAGAAATTTTACTATGGTAAAATTGGTCTTTCATGGTGTACTTTGATACATATAATTGTAAATGGTTAGATGACCAAAAATTGGTGTTACATATTTCTCCCCAACATGCGAGCATTAGGAGATAATCGTATGACCGAAGTACGTTGTAAGAACAAAATCACTAGACACCGAAGGGGAGTTAGAGAGAGAGAGAGATACATGGATGGAGTGAAGCAAGAGAGGACAATAACTTGAGGGAGTGATACCTACAAATGATATAAGTATTCTTTAATTTTTAGGTACATGTTCTCAATGAGGCAGGGGAGACATACCTATGCCCGTCGAGATGACAAAGTACAAAGAATAATGGTGCACCCAACAAAATGGGACTGAGATATAAATTACATGATGAATGGTACATGACATGTTGGCATAAAATGGGTCAGAAAAAAATATAATGGATCCCACATACATAATGCGCTTGGGACAACATCTAGGACTAAATACAATAATATCTGAGTACATGAGATATAATAACAACCAAGGAAGCCTTGATGAACAGGAAAGGTCTCTAAAAATATGAATGGATCATCCGAGTGATACATGCATTGTATAGGCGTTGCAAGTGACTGGAGCTGAACCCATCTAATCTGCGAAGCTTCATCTGACAATGTAGCATAAAATAAGGTCATCCATGCATGTGGGGGGCTACCTGAAGGGCCACTCCCTCATGAGGTCTGAAACATATCACACACACCGAGGAATCACTGGAACAATATGCTAGATCACTAAAATATCAAGCATATTAATCTCGATCATGAAATAAGGAGGTGGATGAGAAACAATTAATTCAAAGGGAAATGAGGGGTCCATTTTCCTGATCTGAGGCACTGAACAAAAATGGAAGTTGGAACCAAGGTACATGGCCTTCTAGATGTGTATTCTAGAATGAATGTGATGATGTCGACAGAAGGAGGTCCGCCATAGGTGAGGCAACAAATATCCTCAATGAAGGCACAAGGGATCATAGTAAAAGTGACTGATGGAATGACACCAGGGATGATGATGGAAGAGGGAATATTGAGTAGTGGATAGATGACTTCCCTTGTCAGAGCATAAAAAGCATGGATGATCTAGCAGCGACTGACTTGACTCTGGAGGGAATGGGGGACAGTATGATTGGAGGCCAAAATGGGCTACACGAGAGAGTGAAAAGACATAAATGGATGGAATACTATAACAAGAGGAAAAGGGACTCAAGATAGACTCCATGAATGCGATGGTGACTCAATTCGTATGCTCTGATCAAGGGAAATGTGATGATAATTCCACACAGAATAGGCCCAGTGGTGACCATAAAAACATGAGAAAAAGATGGTTACTCATGATAAAAATTGACACACACGTTGACAAGTATGAAGAAAAAGTGGTACCCCAAGTACAAGAAACGCAAGTGAGGAAATCTGATTTTGAGAGGCAGCGAAGTTACCCTTCTTAGAAAAAATGCTTCTGAGTGAAGTATGAAATCACCAAAAACAAAAGGATACCCATTTTAGAGCTTGGTGAGAGCCTTCCAATGATGCTAAAAATTCATCAAATCGAGCTATGGTTTGGTCACAACTGTCGAAAGAAAAATTAGGGTTTTAATTCTAATATGTTGATTTCCCCCCAATTTTATTCATTTTCTAGTGGAGTTGTGGTGAACTTGGAGAGGAGGATAATGCCATAAATCTTATGGAAATCGTATCGTAAAAAGCGATTGTTTGAATTGAGATCCGTGACTTTCAAGTAGGTGGTTGTACTTGTCTAAAGATGGCCTTAATGCTTCTTGGAAGGATGGTTCATGATGAAGAACCAAGGTAAGAAAGGAATACGGGAATGAACTACTAGAGAAGTTCTAGAAGAATCCCCACCCACCAAGTCAAACATGGGGACCAAGTGGTAAGTGTGGTGTCACATAAAGTAGAATATTTGAAGATATTTTATCAAGCATCTAAGATATATGGCTCATTGGATAGGTCGCTAGGAAAAACTATCCAAGGAATGGGAGGATAATCGACCATACCTAGATCGGTGGCGTCTAGGCTGAGACTTTTGTTAATCAAATGAGAAGGTGGCCAGTGGTCCCATCATGCCCCAAAGCATGAGATACTGCCCCCAAGCATATGTGGTGGAGGAGAGTGATCTAGTATGCTAAGGTGGGAATGATGCCCCTAGCAAGAGGAGTTTTTGGAGCGCCCTGGTGTTCCAAGTGCTAAAATAATGGTTTCAAGAATTCAGTATCATAGGCACTAAATCCTCAAGATGGTGGTGAGAAGATATAGGGGCATAGGTTCCCCCAAGCATGTTGTGGACATGCAAAATTTATTTAAAATAGTGCAATCTAAACACATTTTTATGATGTGGCTCACCATTTTTTTATGTTATGGTTATCTTCTGTGGGAAGAATGGAGAGATACAATTAGAGAAAGGAAATGGTGGATTACCAATCTCGTTTGGAACTGCATATATGAAGCGAATGGACTAAATTTATCGGTTCGGATACATGGTGTCACTATCCCAAAGAGTGGCTCCGTATACAATGAACTAGTGCTCACCTAGAAAATACTGAGGTTGGTCAACAACAATATCTAAGGGAATGGGTTGTTGATGTAAGATGAAGGAATTATTAAGTCGATCATCCCTAAGGTGATCTGAAGAGATATGAGACTATGGAGTTTCTTCTAAATGGGGAATAATAATGGTACTAGATTCGACACTACCAGATGCACTAGGGGGTTTGTGGAGAATTTATTCTCCTGGACTCTCAAATATGGGTTCCCCTTACCCAAACATTGAGTGTTAATGTAATGGCCACAAGGTGTATGTGGTTTGAATGCATGGGTTCGAATTAAGGGGTTATTTAACCAGTAGACCTCACTATTGATGAAGTCTTTGGAATCCACAGCATGTTGGTCATGGGTATGTTGTGGAAGAAAATACGCATGATGGTGCATATTATCCCAGGGAAAATTAGTATTGGTCATGCTTCCATGATGTCCTCATCTGAATGGAAGATGGGAGGAATGGAGGAAGGGAGACCACATGATGTAGTGTAACTACCTAGCACATCATCATGAGAAATATGGTTCACATATGCATCGCTACGGAGGGTAGAATAAGAGATAGTAGATGAAACATCTACCGATGTTGAGCCCAAGGTGATCGGTGAAGGAGGTTCAGTTCAAATAGAAGGGGATGCCCCAGAGGGGTCTTCTGCCATGGATATCATGGATGATGACAGATAGAGGATAGTGGCCGAAGGTTCCATCATCTTGACATCGAGGGTAGGTATCACAATGGGTGCATAAATGTTCTTCAATTATCTTGAAGCAAAACTCGCAAGTAGAGGAGTAGAGGATACACTACGTTCTACCTCTATTTGGTGAACAGGCTCAAGGGTGTCGCAAAAGTCGTCGAGAAGGGGAAAAAAGTGAGAATAGAGGCCATAAATATCACACAAATCAAAAGGGTTATTTGTGCGCAATGATTCGAGTTTCTTAGGTTAAGCGGTAAGGTAACATGGACCTCCAGGATATCAGATTCAAGAAACTTCTCGTTGACCACAAGTTTGAGATGAGGAAGCTCAGGACAACTATGGGTGGCATGCACAAAAAAATCACACAAAACGCATGGAAGTGACTGCTTTGGAGGCTTAGGAGGAGAAAGATATTTTTGGGGGGCCTTATCCTTAGGTTCATTATTTTTATTCTTTCCCCCCTCACCACATGCTTTCGCAACAGGAGTAGATTCTTGTTGAGGTGGCTGAGGAACAGAAGCAAAGGGAGAGGTCATAGCGACCGGTTGGACTGGGGTAAAAGTGGTATAAGGTTGGATTTGACCAGGTGGGGTGTTGGTTGGGGGATCAATGTACCAAACTTGAATCCCCAGGATCAAATTAGGAAGGCCCAACGTGGCCATAATAGGCACCAAAAAGACTCCAGAGGGGGGAACTAGAAACGGTATCTAACTGGAAGGGTAATGGCCTGGCAGAATGGATCCAAAATGATTAAGGCTAGGGGGAACCATTCCTGGTTGAAAAGGGGTGGAAGAGACACCAGCAGAGGGAGAATTTCCTTGAAAAGAAGGTCATGAAGGCTCTGTCGAGTGACCACCAGGAGGTTGTGGAGTCATAGGCTACTGGCTGGTTGAACTAGATCGCTTGTGGTTAGTCCAAGATGATTGCATCATGCAAACATTCGACGATTTTGGGTTGGAGATAAGAGGGGCATGACTATGGAATGCACCAAGTAAGGTGGAATATTTAAAGACTCTAGGTGAAACACTGGTAAGAGGTATGACTGATTTCTTATCAGCCACCAAAGATATGATAGACTCGAGGGAGGTCTGAGACTTCAATTCGTAATATGTCAACTGATCGATGGTAACGATCTTTCCATTGTGAGGAAATCACATGTTATGGTGAACCACAGATGCGATAGTAGACATTTTGTAGGTATATATACGACCCAAGAGGATATTGTAATCCAAGGGGGCTTCAATGACTTTAATGTCAACACAAACAATCTTTCCTACAAGAGTGACAGGAAAATTGTGGTACATGCCAAGGCGTTGAGAAGGGTGATTGTTCCAAGCACGCAAAGTGATGGTGGATGGGGCTAATTCGGGTGATTTGAGTTTATTCCAATTAGAGGCATAAATCACGCAGGTGGATGCACCTTCGTCAATAATACATCGCGAGACATGGGCATTACGGATGAAGGTAAGGGGGGATGTTCTGACTTGTCAACATCAAAGGCGATCAAAAGATCATCTGAAGGATCCACAATGCCCAGAGTAGATAATGGAGCTTTACATTTTGAAGGGCATTACTGGAGGATTTCCAGCATTAGCATGGCAGTGGGAGATTGTGCCAAGTCATCTACTATGTTGTAAGTGTGGGTGGCTTTGGTAGAAGAAGTATTTTGACATAATGACCCTTGGGGATCTTTGTAATAACCTCAGTTCATGGCTAAGGGATCTATAAGGGAGAATTGGGTGTCGAAATGGACTCTATGTAAGCTTTGGTTTTGGACTCTGTTGCAGACGAAGCAGGTAGCTTACCATATTAGCGTGGCTGGGTCTGAAGGTTGACATCAGCGGTATTGACCTATTCATAATTCATCATGAGATTATGGTATTCAGGGATACCAAATTGTGAGGGTTTAGGGACGACCTGACCTTGAGGGGGTTGTGTAGCCACATAACCTTGCTGAGTAAAAGGATTAGTGAACACAGCTATTTGAACTAGCATAGTATTTGGAGGAGCAGAAGTAGTGGCACGTTATCCTCTAGATGCTGCTTGTGCTTCCCACAACTGACGCATGTGGGGTAAAAGGGGACAATCGTGATTATAATGGCCATGTACACCACAAAAAGTTATAAATTCGTGTTCATATGCAAAGGAATGTTCTACTCGGTTTGATCGCCTTGTTGTTAGTTGTTAGTTTTAGGCTGGTTCCCTCGAGGTGCTTTCGGTTGGTTACCCTAGCGCCCTTGATTACCTTGCACTGGTTTATTTTGGTTTCCTTTCCTCTTTTTCTTGGAATTAGGAGGATTAGTCACACTCTTCTGTGCATACACCTGACTCTGAGGGGGAGATGGTTGTTCGGCAAAGGTTGAGAAGGCACAGGAAGTTGGGGTGTTTATGCCGGAGGGGCTGGAGCATTGGGCTACAGGTAAAGAAATAAAGGAGGTTGAGCAACATTGGGGTAAGAAGGATTAGCAACATCTATCCCTAACATTGGTTGATGCAATGGGGAAAATGTGTAAGGTGTTATTTTTCATGGATACATGCTTTCGGGAGGGGGAAAAGTGCTAGAGTAGTTGGCCCCTCCCTAAGGGAAACCATAACCCATGGGAGGATGAGTATACGGATGTGAAAGAGATCCAACAATACCGTCGGTGGCATGAGATGCCCTAGTGCGTTGGAACCACCAGGTTAAGGAAGATCTAGTAAAATATTATATACATAACCAGATTGGGCATAGATCAAGTCATATTTTAAAGTGACTTGGAGAGATTCTTCCGCGGTCAGAGGAAAGTGAAATGCGACATCTTTACCCATAGAATGCAAAATATTTCTGAGAAACCAATCCATATAGACACGGTCATTAAATGTAGGAGCTTGACATAAGCTCCTCCTTCTACACCATTCTTGGACATGGTCAAAAAGGCGGGTGGCCGAAGTTTGACGGAATGCGTTCAACAACACGGTAACAGTATCATATCGGAGAGGTAGCTAGAAATAGGATAGAATCACTTTAGCAAGAGTCACAAAAGTGGAATGTTAGGAAGTTGTCTGGTCGACATACCACTTTGCAGCTTCTCCAATGAAAGTACGTTGGAATAACCGAAGATGGATGGAGTCATCAGTGATAAAATTGGACGAAAACCACATATGAAAGGAGCAGATGTGATTAGTAGGGTCATTGGCTCCTGACATGGTGACTGAATGAGGTGGAGGAGAACCGAGTTCGGAATCAAAGGGGGACTCGACGAACCAGAATCAAGGTCAGTATGGGGACTCGGCAGAGGACTAACTCGGATTCTGCACTTTGGAGTAAGTCTTCCTAATGAAAACTAAGGATGAATCCCTTGGAGTCTCTGGGATAAACACCTTGGGGCGCAATGATGGCAAGACAAAAATGACACGAAAAGATGGAAGAGTGATAAACAAAGGCTCAAAGGGGCAGATAAATTAATTACGATGTTTATGTCTTGGCTTCGCAGGGTAAACCAAGAACTCTTCACTTTAGGTGTGCGTGTGTGTAAATCATGTGTTAATTTTAATTAAGCTGAGATGATTGTATAAAGAAAAAATAAAAAATGTTGAATAACTGTAAATAAAATTGAAACAACAGTAGAATAAATAGCTAAAGATGCATAAATTCAATCCAATAGAAGACGTCCAAAATAATTTTTCTAAGAGGCAGGAAAAATTAAATCAAAACACATAAGACAGCCACAAGATCTAAGGTCAAAGAGACAGGGATCTAATGACTTAGATCTGCTGGAAAAGGTGCAGAAAATAGTAAGAAACCAGAAGGAAAAATGCTGCAAAAAGGGAGGCAAAGGGTTAAAACCCTAATGGGAGAGACCAAACAAAACTCAAGAGGTGTTTTTGGATGGAATAATAACTGATCTAAAAGGATCTAAAGAAGGATATATCATACCCTAAGCAATGGTTGAAAGTATTGCAAAATATTAGACTACCTACTCAGCTAAACCTCTCTTAAAAAGGTGGAAGCATATTGAAACCCTAAGGGGATTGGTCCTACTTCAAGGAGACAAACTGAGCATATGCATGCCTAAGACAAGCTGAGACAGAGGTCGGAAAACCTTGAACAGGGCTTGCGGTAAACCCTGACAGTCACAGAAAAAATCCTGCAAAAAGTTTCATCTCGCAGGTACTGACCTGTTAGTTGTTGAAATCGTAATTTGTGGCCCCACAAGTGCTACCTAAGCTTGAACTCACAGGTTCTAGGCTGAAAAGTGCGAGCTACATATTCGGGATCATTAGGCAGAAGGTTGTGAAAAAAATTTCATCTCTGGTGTGGCTGATACCTGTTACCTATGGAAAACACCAAGAATTTAGAATTTTACTGTTTTAGGGCATAAAAGGTAAAAAACAACATTAAGAGACTAAAAATAGTTGAATAAAAACCCTATTTAATGAAGCAGCTGGTGGCGCAAAAATCTGAATAAAACCCAGTGGAGTCGCCAATTTTTAGCGTAAATTCTTAACGCGAGTGTACGAAAAGAGATCACTTTAGCTGTGTCTGACAAACAGCACTAACAACAAAGATGGTTTCTTAGCTTCCTTAGATCTGCAATAGATAGTAGAAACAATGCAACAAAAACCTATATCTATGCAGTAAAAGTAGTTAAACAGTAAAAGGAAATAAGAGTTTCTCCAAATATCCAATGGACAAGACAAGATATATAAAGAATTATATGTATTAACACTTGGGAAGGGAACAAATAATGATGTTATCAGTCCCCCTCAATGGGATGGATTCTTGGTTGTTCTCAACACTTCATATCTAGAAGTTTCTTTCTCTCTGAATTGTGTAGAAAACCCAAGACGTGTTGAACTCTGTGGGAGCTCAAGAAGCAAAATAGTAATAAAAACGATCAAAGTATGACTATGAAAAAATGATCAAATTGAATACTGAATGGAAAACCCTCCTATTTATAAAAAAATATCGATTTAACCTTGATAATGGTGCATAGTAAATTATTATTAACCAAGATCTAGATCTAACTGCTTGGAATATTTTATTATATTTTATTGGAGGGAAAAGTAATTTAAATTGGTTAAATCCCTTTATTTAGAAATAATAAACAAATAAATTATTTATTTATCATTTGAATGATGAGGTTAAGGAATAATTTAACAAATAATGATTTGCTTAATTATTTCTATGTGATTTAGTCAAATTTAACAAGGAATAATAATTAAATAATTAATTAATTAATTATTCCTAGAGAAAATAAGATAAATAATGATTTATCTAATTATTTCTCATTAATTGGGTTAAATATGAACATGAATATTATTTAAACAATGGTTTAATTAATTATTCCTAAAGGAAAATCAAATAAATAAGGATTTATTTAATTATCCCTCACGGGGTTTCATGTTTGAACAAGAAATAACTTAATAAAATATGGTTTATTAAATTATTTCTTATTTTGAAAGCAATTTTACTATGGTAAAATTGGTCTTACGTGTTGTACTTCGATCCATCTAATTGTAAATGGTTAGATGACCAAAAATTGGTGTAACAATGGTGCCACTGGGCTCTACATCAATAATCTGCTTCCCTTTTTCATTACCTTTATTGGGTTCTAATACAAATTCGAAGCATGCATCTGATTCAGAAACCTTCAGCTCAACCACCAGTGACTGCTTGGCACAACACTCACTCGTGTTATGTGTGGATCTCTTATCGAACTCACATCACTTTCCCATCTATTTCTCTATCTTTGTGGTGTTATTCTTTGCTTGCGGCTTCGATGGTTTGTCCTAGGTCACCCAGCCTTGGCTTTGCCCTTTGTTTTGTGGTTTGGGGACACCTTTCCCTTGCTTTGGATTTGTAGATCCAAAGTCCTGCTTCATCTATTTAAAATTTTTCTTGATCTTGACAGCATATTGATAGAAGCCACCAAGTGAGGAGATGTCGAGCAACTCCATTTCATCTTGGATGTACTTATTCAAACATTTTTTGTACTTGAGTACCAAATTCCACTCGAAATCCTTAATGTCCAGCTTCGTGCGAAGGGCATGAAAACCATTTGTGAACTCTGACACATCTTGGTCCCATCCCTACTGCAGCGTGGTCCACTTTATCTATTTGTATTCATAGCTACCGATAGGGTAATATTTTTCCTTGATGGCATCTGGGAAAGAATTCCAAGTGGGTGCATCTAGGAATAGTGAGGGTTCCCCCTCGTCCTTTTGCTCAAAGTAGGGTTCCCACTAGTCCTTGACATGGGGGTAGCCTTCAGGAGTGCAAAAGTAATCTTTTCCTAGTGGCAAAATTCATGAACTGAAAAATATCCTTCCAATAGATTTAACCATTTATCTACAGAATTTGCATCTATTTGGCCTGCAAATATGGGAATGCCAAAGTGTTGGGTGATGGAAAAGGTATAATTCCTCTCCTTATTTCCTTGATAATTGTTATGTTTTTAGGAAATTTCATCCTTAATTTTCAATGGTTGAAAAGAAAAATTATGGTAAAAGCAAGTTGAAAATAATATAGTTAATGTGAGCTTTTTCAATACCAAAAAGGGTTTAATTTGAGTAAATGTTTATGTAGATCAACCTAGCTTAACTATTGTTGTTCCTTGAGATATTAGAGGGAGATATTGATTGAGTCGATGTTGCATTTGTAGCAGATTACAGCTTGATGTCTGAGCACAGTTGGAGAATGAAGGAAAAAGGAAACTGGTCGTTATTATACGAATTCTTATGGTTAAAATAGAAATCTTGAGAATCTTTTGATCCTTAGGATATCTCTATCTTCAATTTTCAAATGTAATATATAAGACAGCAAAGTGAAAGACAAATTTTGTTCATGTTCCATTTTATTATTTCACTTTCACTATGTATTACATACAGCGATATGAGTTTGAACCTTTATTAGGCTATTCTCTAAAACAATTTGAAGTTAATGAAGTTGCATGAGATTCTACTTTAGTCTTCTGTATTGAATTTATATAGGAAGTACTTGATGGGCCTCTAAATTAGACATAAATTAAGGCCCATATAACCTTTCTTAGGCACATAAAATATATATTAAATCTCTCCTTATACACTTAATAATTTTTTTTAATGCTTTAATATGTCCTTAGGAAAGTTTGAAGATAATTTCTTACTTGTGCCTAATATTATTTATTTTTGTAGAATATTGTGAGAATATTGGGCAGATTATGAAGATTTGGAGAAGGAGATAATTTAGGGACTTTCTCCCTACTACTGGAGGATCAAGATTCGAGAATAAATGAAAAAAATATCATGACATAATTGAGAAATTTTGGAACTTCGATGATTGAGAAAATCTAGGAATGTATTCCCTGTCATTTACTACAAACTCTTAGTGTTGGGAACCAGATCCACTATTTGAGGGATTTTGGAGGGGAAAGCTTCCTCCTTTCAAGGAGAATGCTTCCTCATCATTTTTTATAAGTATCAATTCTATTTGGCCTCTAGGGGCATGTATTCTTTAGTCTTATTGTGTAGAAAACTTGTTTTCTCACAGCTCCACTTTATTTTCTTGCAGGGATGTACTTGGGTTGATTCAATAATGAAGGTTGGTGAAATTTTAAATTTATAAGGCTTGGCATATTCCATAGGACTCTGATTCCTCCTTGGGCTTGGCTATCCTAGGAGCCTCAGAGCCCTATTGCACAATTTATTATGTTCTTTGCACTTCTTATTCACATGCATCTTTTATTTCGGTTTTGCATATTTTTGTATTTAGTATTGTTTCTTTTCTTGTTGTAGGATTGATTTAGATGATTTAAGTGAGTTATTTTGTAGTTTTTTTATAGGTAAAAATCATCATTCATCTTTATAATAACTTTGGAAGGTCATCTTAATCGTGAAGCTACTTGGATTTGGTTACTAGTTCATGAATATAAGATTCCTGGAAATCCCTTGTAGTGAAATAGTAGTAAATTTATGTTATTTTTTAGAAGGGGTTAATGAGATCCGTTTGAATTGATTCCACTTGGATTATTTCATAATAATGTTAAATTTTATAAAACAAATCTACCCCATTTCATTTTCACTTTATTAGGTTAGACATTTGATAGATTAACTAGTTGACTAGTTCTTGAATTTCCAGATTTTAGAGTAGTACTTTTCTGTTATTTTTTATCACATGTGAACAGTGGTATTTTGGAGTGATTATACTTGTAATGGAGATATAATACATCATACTTAATAATAATAATAAAAATTCCCATCCCATTTTCATTTGATTTACTTATTCATTCGGTGAGTTATTTCCAAAACAGACTTACTTGTAGAAAAAAACAAAGTTTCCTGTAGCAATCTTGTAGCATGTGTAAACTCAACCAGATTTTCTCCCAAAGGTTGGTTGTTGTCTCTTAGGCTTCAATCCTGACCCTTAGGACCTAAATAAATTATTGAGGAATAATAAACACCACTTAGGATATTCATTTTCGCAGATTAGATTAGGTCTTTTTATTTGAATTCGTGCTCTTAGGATTTCAATTAAAAATTGATGTTATTTCCTAGGATTATTTTCTTTTCAAAGAAACACTTCCATTTATGCAATTATTTTAGGCTTTGGTTTCATGATATTCCCTCCATTACATCAAATAAACAAAATAATGACACATTGTATGTTGCACATATAGTGCCAATACCTCTTAAGTTTGTATGAACCCCGGGTTGATAATTAAAGTTGGTAGCCTTGGTAGTTGTAGCATCCTTGTTGCAATATTGAGGCTCATTAATACTTCTGGAGATCGTGGTCCTAGTCACCGAAGGTTTTACTGTCTATTGTGTATCATTGATAGTCAGATTTCCTTTCAATGATTGACATTAGTTGTATTACTTTTTACTTTCCTTTTCTTTTACAATAGGTAATTGATTGAATCTTGTATCTTGAATTACGTTAAGCATTATCGATTGGGTTGTGTTACATAGATGTGAAGTGTGAATGTGTGAATCTTAGAATTTACTTTTGAGAAGTAGAGACTTTCGAGCATTCGTGTGATTAATATTTTTTCCTTATGCGTAGGATTTGTAGAGTAAAAGATTAAAATGGTTTGTGGGTTAGAATAGTTTATTTCATCATAATTGTAATTGTAGGAGTAATTATTTACTGTTATAAATTATTTCTGCAATGTTTTAATTAGGATAATGATTCATGTAACATTTTCGTAATAGTTATTTTACACTTTATCATAGTCTAAGGCTTTATTATTGCATATATTGGCTGATAGCCTTCAAATAAAATACGAATCCCAGATTGATAAGATTACTGAGATAGGATTAAGATTGATTTTTAGGATTCATCTCAGTGCCCAGCACAGAGTTAAATTGTACCTTAAAAGGTGTGGCTCCTCTATAGTGGCTTCTTGATTAAGATTTGTCGCATGTGGGTGGTCGTCAAAGGATCTGGGAAAATTTATCCATAATCACGTTCCTCTATTTCTCAAGGGCCTCCTCGAGCAATATTTTGAAAGGATATCCTACTCCCTCATCTTTATTTTCTTTTTCCATGGGAGGTCGTCGAGGTTTGTGAGGTTGATCTTGCAAAGGTTCAACTAAATCGAGCCCTAAATCCTTATACCCTGACCTTGTTGGGGACATGCAAATAAAAACCGAGAGATAATAGACAGCTCTAATACCATTGATCTGAACTTATGTAGGAACACAATAGAGTAAATATATAAACATAAACATAGAAGTGCAACAAAAATAAAACTTCATTTCATTAATATCAAAGAACTTAAATATGCTTACATACATAATGAAAATAAACTAGCTCGGGTGATGGTAGCTTATTTCTGAGAATAGATGTGGCAGCTACATGCCTCTGAACTATGTGACAATGAGGCTCGGTTTCCTGTTTATCATTCAAAAACAATTAGAAATCCTAAACATCCAAAAACCTAACCCTATGAGATGAAGCACCAAAATATTTTGAGCCTAGTTGGGGTAAGTTGGAAAGTTAACTTCCCGAGGTCGTAACTTTGGCATGCAATCTTCATTTAGATATCACAATACCATGTTTGGCTATCATAATATCACTGTTAAAATCTCATATCTTTTCAAACACATTCATATCATATCCCTACAATAACAATAGATTTAGCAATTCAATCATTTTGCAACAAGAAAATCAATCAAGCATATATTCAATACATCTTCAAATCATTCATATCTGATCATTCTCCTTGCTCCCTAGTGCACACATGTTCCATATCAGATCACACATGAATAATCCATTACTTGTAGACTTAATTCCTTGATCTCCATCTCCGTATATAGTGTTTTTCCTTACCAGTACCATAGGAAAATCCTTTGGTAATGTTGATGGTATTCACTTGGCAAGATCAAATAGACATTTTTGACACAATAATATGGGTAATTACCATGGTAATGGCCCTTGGTATCCATTTTTCCATGGTTCTGATTATGTATGTGAATTTGTTTCATAGGACCCACATATGTACGTGACTATTCTTCATAGGAACTGCGTATATTTTTCAAACTTCATATTTTAATCTTTTCTTCAGGTAAAACCAGTAACATCTTTCTCATTTCTTCAATACATGTACCAATATTCTTGATATGTGCATTAGTTTCATAACCATAATATTATAAGCAAGTTGACACCAATGACATATTTGTCAAGAAGGTTTCCATCAAAGTAAACACATTAACCATAATTTCAATAGGGAGAAATTTATTTATTATCAAGGAATTTATTACAACATTAAATGTTAGTGAATGGTCAACTTATCTCCCATATTTCATATTCATAATTCATTGGGAAAAATTTTGTAATTTTTATTTGAAATTTGTACTAGCAACTCCTCAGTTTTAGTGTTTGATAGACCTCGTTTTTTGTGCCAATTCTTCTCAAAAAATCATGCCAATATCAACTATATCTATGCCTCAAAATCTATGTTATTCAAGACTCGTTATTTGTTCTATTAAAGCCGCCCCAAAATCCATATCATTTGCACAAATTTAAGTGTTGAATTTCTCCTCAAAATCCATGTTGCGTCCCTTGAATTTCACATTGGTCTACAGTGCATAAAACTCCATATCCTTTGCCTCTAACTTTGTACATATCCACTGTCTAGACATTCATGCTAGAAAAGTGTGCCCTTCTCAACCTAGGAACATGTGCTCTCCTTCTTTTAAAATTTCTTTTAATACTCTTCCTTTGGCTGAACTTCTCCCTTGTCTCTCTTTCTCCTCTTCTCAAAATCTCATAAAAATTAGTGTGTCTCTTCACTCTCCCTATAACCTTTTATCTCTCATTAATGACTAACATCACTAACCCTCAATATTAATGTTTGAGATTAAATCTAAGTATCTCAAGATCAATGCTCATGACTTAATTTCACATTGGGCTCACTTGAATCACTTAAATGACCCAAGTTAAACTCACTTTATTAAAAAAAGTTACTTTTTAGTCATTAAATATAAAAATACACCTTTCAACTTTATAAAATCACTTTATAAAGTTCCTAAAGAGTTAAACATACTAGATCACATATGCATGCAGAAGTACCTCAGGAGCTACAAACCCTAAAAAAATAAATGAAAGATGTCGTTAAAAAAAAAACAAATTGGTTCAAACAAAATGAAAAATTAAAATTAAAATTAAAATAAATGAATAAAATTAAAGGTAAAAATTATGTTTTATACTTTTTAATAATTTTTATTTATGTATGTTTTAAATTTACTTGTAAAGTTGGGATGGAAAATTGAAATTTAAAACATAAAACCCTATTCTCATTCTTCACATTCAGAACCCCTTTAATGTAAAAATTAAAGAGCCTTTTCTTCATCTTTTGACAATAATATTTATTATTCTTGTAGTTAAAAGTAGTGACATTAATATCCTTTCCATATGTGAGCATAGTGATTAGATTGTTTAGTGTTATTTTCCAATTTTTTAGTATATCCAACTAGTTGTAAGTTAATTGAATAATTTTATGTTAGGCGCCCTTATCTACTTCGCAATGAAAACTACTAATATTGTGCCTCTTTAATTTTTTTTATAATTGATTCCATTCTCTCTTGTATAAATTTTTTATTTCTGTGGCAGTTCAAATTCTCGTTATGTTGTAAGAATATTCATGATATCATATCTCTCTCTAAAAAACCATACTCTTTTCATTTTCTAAGATATATTTATAATGTGTGGTCTTCATTATCTAGATGACATCACATCAATGATCAATAGCACATTTCCTTTTGCACATCTATTGCTTTGACCATAAATTAGATCCTTAGGCTTTTGCAAATACTAGCTTCAATTGCTCTAATACATTGTGCATGTAGGATTTGATTATGGTCTTTATCCTTGAATAATTTCATGCAAAAATTTTGATCCAACACAAGCTTAATATTTACTAGATAATAAAATCATTGAATAACTTTTTCCATCATATTTTTACAAATTTGAAAATTCTCATCACATGTATTCATCACCATATGGTGAAAATTTACAACATGAAATTTTTTTATGCCTAACTCCTCACATTGGTGTCTAAAGGTTATATTTCCCACATAGTGTCTAACAAATTAACATACCATGAAGAATTGAAGACTTGGTTTAACCATAAGTTTGATTGATCATGGATTGATTTATTATTTGTGCCTTTTAGTTTCCTAGATTGTGGAACTATTTCTCTATTTGTCATGTGGACTTGCCTTCTCTCGAGATTTGAATAATTGGTTTGACTATAAGTTTGATTGATTATGGATTGATCGAATATTTTTGCCTTTTATTTTCCTAGATTGTGGCACTATTTATCTATTTGTCATGTGGACTTGCCTCCTCAACATGCAATGTTCAATTCCAACTACACTATGGTAAGAAAGCGTGAGATTTGTCTCGTGCATGCATTGTGTTGTTACGAAAGATGAGCCTCATGATCTATGAAGTGCAGAAATCTGATCCATGCCTCTCATTTTTTATGTTCCACCTTTTATTAGAATGTAACACTATGTTTCTTTGAAGGTCAGTGATCTCTATCAAGGATTTGAACACTAACCATAAATGTGATCTCTCTTTCAGATTGAGTTCCTTCTCTTTATCAATTTTAATTTTCTCATACATGCTCATAGATACACGTGAAAGTGTTATGGTTTTTAGGATTCTCTCAATTTTTTTATTGGTTGTTATAGATATTTCCTTTAGAGCTCTTTGTTTTGATCCCAATATTCCATGTTCTACATTTTCAACATAATCTAGAGACTACAATATAGTTTTTATTTTTAATGTTATTTACTGATAAAAAGGAAAAATAAAGGACTACTAGGCTCCTAACTCACCATAATTATCACACTTGGAAACTCAAGATACAATAACTACAAAATTCTAAAGGGATCTGGAAAATGCTTTTTAGGCTCAACTAGTATTAGAAATCTATATATTTATTATCAAAACAAACATGATGAAGCTATGGATGTAATTAGAAATATATATATTTCCTATCAAAACAAACTTGAAGAAGAAATGGATGTGATTGGATTGCATGTTTCAAATAGTTTTTTGTTTCATATTGGTGAATGTAAAATTCTAGATGGAAGTTGGGACATGTTAGGTTCCTTCTTTGGTAAATTAAATGAATTTCAATACTTATAGTTAGAATTATAATTTTTATTTATTGTACATGATTATATTACATCTATTAAATATTTTATTTGCAAATTCAAGTTATTTTTAGCATAGCTAAAATGGCGTGGAAAACCAAAATAGATGATGACTGCATTTTCCTAATTCTATCCAAGTTAAAAGGTCATTTCAAATACTATTTCTACATTTTACTCTAGTGTGAATGAAATAAAATATGGGTTTAAGATTTCTATATTCAACATTTCCAATGGTAATTTCAATAGGAAACAATCTAATCTTATGCAAAAAATGAAATATTTTCCTACATCTTCCAATTCTAGTAAGCCCTCCTTCGAGGCAAGGAATAAGAAGTAAAGTGAAACTACAGTTTTTGTTATGTACTTGAGCATGTTGATCCAAATGTTAGTTGAAACTAGAAACTTTGAATTAATCCATACAAAAACACAAAATTTTAGTGCCAAGACATTCTCTGTATGATAAAGGGCATGATTTATCTACTCCACCCTTAAGTAACATTCGTATGACTAGATGCATGGATTCCAAGGAAACGTGATGTCAAGCACACTTTGTGAGAATCGGGGAAAAAAAAAAATTCCAAGAATAGTTCTACTTAACATTTTATAAAGTTCTATTATAAAGTTCGGCCGAACTGTTTTAGTACGTTCGGCCGAAATTTTGAGTCCGTTTATATTGACGGCACAGTGACGGCCCAGCAAACGGAATTTTTGCCGGAGGTTTGAAAAACCGGCAATGGTAGTTCGGCCGAACTCAGTTGAAAGTTCGGCCGAACTATGAGTTCGGCCGAACTCGTAAGTTCGGCCGAACTACTTTTTTATAAATAAATCGCCCGCGAAGAGTAACAGTTTACTGTTTCATTGTTTTCGCGCGAATTTCTGTTTTGGCGTCGAGGTACTGCCGCATCTGGTCGAGGGCGTTCTGCCGCATCTGGTCGAGGGCGTTCTGCCGCATCTGGTCGAGGGCGTTCTGAAGCATCTGGTCGAGGGCTATTTCTTTTCAGAGGTTGGTCTGCCGCATCTGGTCGAGCGCTATTTCTGGTCATTCCTTTTGTTGCTTTGATGTATTGATGACAAGTGCATGTATATTGCTTTCTCACGGTGGATTTTGTGTGATTGTGTTCATAATGATTTGTATGATTATTCTTGTAATAAGCATATGCATGCCTCTTTTTCTTTTTGTATGGACTGCCAAAATTTCCCTGTTGTTTAGATTAGAGTAATGAAAACCAAGGAGTTTAAAGGTAAACAGAAAACAGTTAACAGTTACAACCAGTTTCAACACAAGTTACACCCACTACAAACATGGACAGATGACATGAAGCAAGCATACACAAGCACAAAACATATTTCCCTGTTGTTTAGATTAGCCTAATGAAAACCGAGTTTAAAGGTAAACAGAAAACAGTTAACGGTTCGGATAAACACAAATAAACATCATAAATAATGCCTAATAGCCTAATAGTATTGGTTAATGCCCATGCAAGATACAATAATGTTTAATCCTAAGAATGTGAATATATCAAATTTTAACAATTGATAGCAAGTGCTTCCAATTCACAGGATGCGAGTGCCGATGTGATAGATGTGAGACGGCGCCAGAGATGGGAGCCGCCACCTCCTGCGGCATTCCACTACACACAATAAGAGCGCAACGTTAGCTTTATTATCTGCACTGCGGTTAATACTTTCCGAGATTGTGTTTAATGGAGTTAACTGCGATGGCGAAACTCATTTCGGTGAGGCGATACGTTGCTGCCTGAGCTTACGGAAGGAGACCCATCACGCCGGGTTTGCGAGATTGGCAATTTGATACTTTATGAAAGAGTTGCGATCTTTGTTCTTTAAGAGCCATGGAGACGTTCGCTGGCAGTGCATGCGCATTGCAGTGCATACGAGCCAGGCCAGTCGCACCTCAACTGGTAAGCGAAGTCGGCTCACTTGCTGTCTGCAAGCTGACGACAGCTTACACATTTCTGTTGTTGGCTCCTGTCGCCTCGCGACTGTTGTGCTGGGCATCCCTCCTGTTTCGAGTTCTCAGATTCCTTCGAACTCCAATCCTGCGAATTCTGCAACTATGCCAAGGTTAAGGCAGCGTATGAGGTGCAGGAGGGGGTCTTCGCGCTCTACCAGAAGGCCGTCCCCCTCTCCCTCCTCTTCACCCTCGGACGACTCCTCTCACTCTGACTGTCTCCCTCGCCTCCTCCGGGGGCGTCTGCTGCGTTCTGGTCGAAGATTGGATTCCCCTTCAGGTGATGAGCTGCCCGCTCAGTCGCATACTGCTCTTTTCTCGTTTGATTGTGCATTGAACAGGCCTTGTGTGACGGTGGCCATCTCCGTGGTCTTCTTGGAGGAGCCTATTCCGGAGACTCCGCCTGAGGAGCCCGTTCCTCACGCCGGTACTCACATGAACCAGATGCAGCAAAGCGTGGGGAGTCAGCCTGAGGCTTCCGGGGCGGCTCTGCAGACGGACTCTGTTCGTGTTCATGCTTCGGCTGCTGAGGCTGCTCACCATAATGACGATTTCCCCCATGATCACAGCAATCCAGAAGATTACAGCTGCAGGATTGAAGAGGTCCCGCCGGATGAGTAACTCGTCTCTTCTTGCTGGTTGCTTCTGTTTTTTCGCTACCCTCGTGGAGGGCTTGTCTTGCTATATCAATGTCAATCTCAATACTGGTACACTTTTTGTAAATTTCAGTTCCAGTCTGTTTCATAGTCTAGTCATGTTCCAGTTTCAGTTTCCAGTCTGGGTCTTAGCAAAATGTATGGTTACAAACCCAAGTTTTTCTAGCTCGATCCCCTGCGTGGGATTTTTCCATGTTCTGGGTTCTTCAAGTTGGCGCCCCTTGCAGGGCTGCCCTATTCCAGTCAATGTCAGTCTAATTGCCTCTCTGAAGGCACAGTAATGGCCTCGGCCAGTTGTACATTATTTTCAAATGTGGAGCAAATTTAACTTAGCAAAAAAAAAAACAGAAGTGCAACGGTCCCGTTAAATCCTTTTAAAAAACTTGTAAAGCATTTTAAAACGTTTTAAAAGTGTTTTAAAACGGTTTTAAAATGTTTTTAGAAAGCTTTTACAATATTTTAAAAAAGGTTAAAATGTTTTAAAACGTTCTAAAATCCTTTTCAAAAACTTGTAAAGCATTTTAAAGCGTTTTAAAAAATTGTATCCAAATATGCTCTCGATTTCAAAACGAAAAGTTGACCCAGGTATCACGTCTTTTAATTTTTCCATGATTAAATCTTGATTAGTCAGAAGTCAATTTTAGTCACTTTTTTCATCTGGGGCCATGCTTGCATCTCCAAAATGGGTATATAAATATGCTCTCGAGATTTCAAAACCCGAAAATTTATTGAATATTAGCGTCCGGATTCGTTTTTCACGAGATAAATCCCAAATGGCTGAACTCAATTTGTCACTTTGTGCATGCGGGGCCACGCTTTCATCTCCAAATTGGGTATCCAGATATGCTCTCGAATTTAAAAACCGAAAATTTATTGGTCTCTGCGTGGTATTGATTTTTCGCGGATCCAGTTTTCAAATTCAGAAATCGATTTGTCACTATGTGCATGCGGGGCCACACTTGCATCTCAAAATGGGTATCCGAATATATCGAGATTTCTGACAGAAAGTTCGGCCCTAGATATCTGCGTCTTTTCATTTTTTATGGATCGTTCGAAATGAGTCCCTAAATCAATTCATCACTTTGTGCATGTGGGGCCACGCTTGCATCTCCAAAATGGGTATCCAAATATGCTCTCGAATTTTTAAACCGAAAAGTTTAGCCCTAGATATTCGCATCCGTTCGTTTTTCACAGATCATCCGAAATGAGGTCCGAACTCAATTCGTCACTTTGTGCATCTGGGGCCACGCTTGCATCTCCAAAATGGATATCCAAATATGCTCTCATATTTCAAAATACAATTCGACCCAGTTATGTCTGCGTCTATTCGTTTTCACGGATCATCAGAAATGAGTGTGAAATCAATTTGTCACTTTGTGCGTGAGGGCCTTTCCATCTCAAATGGAGTATCGAGAATATGCTCTCGGATTTCAAAACCAAAAAGTTCAACCCACGATATCCGCGTCCGTTCGTTTTTCACGGATCGTCTGAAATCAGTCCCGAAATAAATTTGTCACTTTGTGCATGCGGGGCCACGCTTTCGTCTCCAAAATGGGTATCCAGATATGCTCTCGAATTTAAAAACCGAAAATTTCAACCCCCAATATCCGCATTTGTACATTTTTCAAGGATCATCCAAAATGAATCCCGAAATCAATTCGTCATTCTTTTCTTGCGGGGGCACACTTGCATCTCCAAAATGGGTATCCAAATATACTCTCAGATTTCAAAAACGAAAATTTTAGCCCCCGACATCCGCGTCCGTTCGTTTTTTACGGATCATCCAAAATGAGTCCCTAAATCAATTTGTCACTTTGTGCATGTGAGGCCACGCTTGCATCTCCAAAATGGTTATCCAAATATGCTCTCGAATTTCAAAAATGAAAATTTCAACCCCGATATCTGCGTCTATTCGTTTTTTATGGATCGTTCGAAATGAGTCCCTAAATCAATTCATCACTTTGTGCATGTGGGGCCACGATTGCTTCTCCAAAATGGGTATCCAAATATGCTCTCGAATTTTTAAACCGAAAAGTTTAGCCCTCGATATTCGCATCCGTTCGTTTTTCACAGATCATCCAAAATGAGGTCCGAACTCAATTCGTCGCTTTGTGCATCTGGGGCCACGCTTGCATCTCCAAAATGGATATCCAAATATGCTCTCGGATATCAGAACCTATTCCTTTTTAACGAACTATCTACGTTTAAAATGTTTTTCAGACATTATAAAGCTCTTTTAAAATATTTTAAAAACTTTGTAAAATATTTTAAAGGATTTTTATAACATTTCAAAATATTTTAAAATATTTCAAAATATTGTAAAACGCTTATCAAGTTAAGCTTATAAATCTGACATTCAATAATTTTTATAAATGGTTCGAAGATTTTATAAAATATTCTAAATTTTCATTAGTATGTTTAAATCAAATATTTAAAGTGTTTAATCATTTTTAGTAAATGTTTTTAATGAAATCGTAAAAAAAATTGTTTTAAAAACATTATAAAAAACTTTTTAAACTGTTATAGCGTGCTTTTAAACACATTTAAATGTAGTTAACACATTATAAAACTCGTTTAAAATATTTTAATAATTTTGTAAAATGTTTTTAAGGATTTTTATAGCATTTCAAAATATTGTAAAACACTTCCAAGATATTTTAAAACACTTGTAAAATATTTTGAAACACTTCTAAAATATTTTGAAACGCTTCTAAAATATTTTGGAACGCTTTTAAAATTTATTTTAAAATGTTTCAAAACACTTCTAAAACGTTTTAAATTTATTTTAAAATGTTTCAAAACACTTTTAAAATGTTTTAAAACGTTTTCAGAACCTCTTGAAGAACCCGTAAAGCATTTTAAAATGGTTTAAAAATGTTTTTAGAAAGCTTTTACAATGTTTTAAAAATATTTCAAAACACTTTTAAAATTCTTTTAAAATATTTAAAAACATTTATTTCATTTTTAAAAATGTTTATAAATAACATTTAATAAAAGTTAAACTAATAAAGTTGACATTATAAACATTTAATCATTTTTATAAAGGTTTTATAAATGGTTTAAAGCTTTTATAAAATATTCTAAATTCTTATTAATATGCTTAAATCAAATATTTAAAGCGTTTAATCATTTTTGATAAAATCGCAAAAAAACGTTTTTAAAAACACTATAAAACACTTTTTAAAATGTTATAACGTGCTTTTAAACACATTTAAAATGTTTTTAAGACATTATAAAACTCGTTTAAAATATTTTTATAAATTTTTAAAATGTTTTAAATGATTTTTATAACATTTCAAAATCATTCAAAAATTTTCAAAATGTTGTAAAAACGCTTCCAAGATATTTTAAAACACTTGTAAAATATTTTGAAACACTTTTAAAATGTTTTAAATTTATTTTTAAATGTTTCAAAACACTTCTAAAATATTTTAAATTTATATTAAAAGTGTTTTAAAATAAACACATTTAATAAAATCGTAAAAAAAAGTTTTAAGAAACATTATACAACACTTTTTAAAATGTTATAATGTGCTTTTAAAATGTTTTGAAGACATCATAAAACTCTTTTAAAATATTTTTAAAAATTTGTAAAATGTTTTAAAATATTTTTATATATTTCAAAATATTGTCAAACGCTTAAGATGATTTTGAACACTTTTAAATATTTTGAAACCCTTTTAAAATGTTTTAAATTTATTTTAAAATGTTTCAAAACACTTTTAAAATGCTTCAAAACACTTTTAAAATGTTTTAAATTTTTTTTAAAATGTTTCAAAACACTTTTAAAATGTTTTAAAACATATTTAAATCCTTTTTAAAAACTTGTAAAACATTTTAAAATGTTTTAAAAGTGTTTTTAAATGGTTTTTAAATGTTTTCAGAATGCTTTTACAATGTTAGAAAAACATTTCAAAACACATTTAAAATATTTGAAAGCATTTATTTAGGTTTTAAAAACGTTTTTTAAATAAAATTTAATAAAAGTTAAGCTTATAAAGCTAACATTATAAACATGCAATAATTTTTATAAATGTTTCATAAATGGTTTAAATCTGTTATAAAATATTCTAAATTCTTCTCAATATGTTTAAATCAAATATTTAAAGCATTTAATCCTTTTATTAAATGTTTTTAATAAAATCGTAAAAAAAGAAACGTTTTTAAAAATATTATAAAACCCTTTTTAAAATGTTATAATGTGCTTTTAAACACGTTTAAAATGTTTTTAACACATCATAAAACTCTTTTAAAATATTTTTAAAAAATTGTAAAATATTTAAGAGGATTTTTATAACATTTGAAAATATTTCAAAATATTTCATAAAGTTAAGCTTATAAAGCTGACATTCAATCATTTTTATAAATGTTTTAAAAATGGTTTAAACCTTTTATAAAATATTCCAAATTCTTATTAATATGTTTAAATCAAATATTTAAAGCGTTTAATCATTTTTAGTAAATCTTTTTGATAAAATCGTAAAAAATAATATTTTTAAAAACATTATAAAACACTTTTTAAAATGATATAACATGATTTTAAACACGTTAAAAATGTTTTTAAGACATTATGAAACTCTTTTAAAATATTTTGAAAAAGTTGTAAAATGTTTTAAAGGATTTTTATAACGTTTCAAAATATTGTAAAACACTATCAAGATATTTCAAGAGACTTTTAAGATATTCTGAAACGCTTTTAAAATATTTTGAAACGCTTTTAAGATTTATTTTAAAATGTTTCAAAACACTTCTAAAATGTTTTAAATTTATTTTAAAATGTTTCAAAACACTTTTAAAATGTTTTAAAGCGTTTTTAAATCCTTTTAAAAAACTTGTAAAGCATTTTAAAACGTTTTAAAAGTGTTTTAAAACGGTTTAAAAATGTTTTTAGAAAGCTTTTACAATATTTTAAAAAAGGTTTAAAATGTTTTAAAACGTTTTAAAATCCTTTTCAAAAACTTGTAAAGAATTTTAAAACGTTTTAAAAGTGTATCCAAATATGCTCTCAGATTTCAAAACCGAAAAGTTCAGCCCCCGATATCCACGTCTTTTAATTTTTCACGGATCGTCTGAATTGAGTCCCGAAGTCAATTCGTCACTTTTTTCATCTAGGGCCACGCTTGCATCTCCAAAATGGGTATCCAAATATGCTCTCAGATTTCAAAACCGAAAATTTTAGCCCCCGATATTCGCGTCCGTTCGTTTTTCACGGATCGTCCAAAATGAGGCCCAAACTCAATTTGTCACTTTGTGCATCCGAGGCCACGCTTTCATCTCCAAAATGGGTATCCAAATATGCTCTCATATTCCAAACTCGAAAATTTCAGCCCCCGTTATCTGCGTCTATTCGTTTTTCGCGGATCATCCGAAATGAGTCGCGAAATCGATTTGTCACTATGTGCATGCGGGGCCACCCTTGCATCTCCAAAATGGGTATCCAAATATGCTCTCAGATTTCACAACCGAAAAGTTCAGCCCCCGATATCCACGTCTTTTCATTTTTCACGGATCGTCTGAATTGAGTCCCAAAGTCAATTCGTCACTTTGTTCATCTGGGGCCACGCTTGCATCTCCAAAATGGGTATCCAAATATGCTCTCAGATTTCAAAACCGAAAAGTTTAGCCCCCGATATTCGCGTTTGTTCGTTTTTCCCGGATCATCCAAAATGATGCCCAAAATCAATTTGTCTTTATTTGTCAGAGGCCACGCCATCTCCAAAATGGGTATCCAAATATGCTCTCATATTTCAAAATCGAAAATTTCAGCCCCCGTTATCTGCATCTATTCGTTTTTCACGGATCATCCGAAATGGGTCGCGAAATCAATTTGTCACTTTGTGCATGAGGGGCCACACTTGCATCTCCAAAATGGGTATCCAAATATGCTCTCGGATTTCAAAACCAAAAAGTTCAACCCCTGATATCCGCGTCCGTTCGTTTTTCACGGATCGTCTGAAATCGGTCCCGAAATAAATTTGTCACTTTGTGCATGCGGGGCCACGCTTTCATCTCCAAAATGGGTATCCAGATATGCTCTCGAATTTAAAAACCGAAAATTTCAACCCCCAATACCCGCATTTGTACATTTTTCAAGGATCATCCAAAATGAATCCCGAAATCAATTCGTCATTCTTTTCCTGCGGGGGCACACTTGCATCTCCAAAATGGGTATCCAGATATACCCTCAGATTTCAAAAACGAAAATTTTAGGCCCCGACATCCGCGTCCGTTCGTTTTTTATGGATCATCCAAAATGAGTCCCTAAATCAATTCGTCACTTTGTGCATGTGAGGCCACGCTTGCATCTCCAAAATGGTTATCCAAATATGCTCTCGAATTTCAAAAATGAAAATTTCAACCCCGATATCTGCGTCTATTCGTTTTTTATGGATCATTCGAAATGAGTCCCTAAATCAATTCATCACTTTGTGCATGTGGGGCCACGCTTGCATCTCCAAAATGGGTATCCAAATATGCTCTCGAATTTTTAAACTGAAAAGTTTAGCCCTCGATATTCACATCCGTTCGTTTTTCACAGATCATCCGAAATGAGGTCCGAACTCAATTCGTCACTTTGTGCATCTGGGGCCACGCTTGCATCTCCAAAATGGATATCCAAATATGCTCTCGGATATCAAAACCGAAAAGTTTAGCCTGCGTCTATTCCTTTTTAACGAACTATCTACGTTTAAAATGTTTTTCAGACATTATAAAGCTCTTTTAAAATATTTTAAAAACTTTGTAAAATATTTTAAAGGATTTTTAGAACATTTCAAAATATTTTAAAACATTTCAAAATATTGTAAAACGCTTATCAAGTTAAGCTCATAAATCTGACATTCAATAATTTTTATAAATGGTTCGAAGATTTTATAAAATATTCTAAAATTTCATTAATATGTTTAAATCAAATATTTAAAGTGTTTAATCATTTTTAGTAAATGTTTTTAATGAAATCGTAAAAAAAATTGTTTTAAAAACATTATAAAAAACTTTTTAAAATGTTATAGTGTGCTTTTAAACACATTTAAATGTGTTTAAGACACTATAAAACTCGTTTAAAATATTTTTAAAAATTTGTGAAATGTTTTAAAGGATTTTTATAGCATTTCAAAATATTGTAAAACACTTCCAAGATATTTTAAAACAGTTTTAAAATATTTTGAAACACTTCTAAAATATTTTGAAACGCTTCTAAAATATTTTGAAACACTTTTAAAATTTATTTAAAATGTTTCAAAACACTTTAAAAATGTTTTAAAACGTTTTCAGAACCTCTTGAGGAACTTGTAAAGCATTTTAAAATGCTTTAAAAGTGTTTTAAAATGGTTTTAAAATGTTTTTAGAAAGCTTCTACAATGTTTTAAAAATATTTCAAAACACTTTTAAAATTCTTTTAAAATATTTAAAAACATTTATTTCATTTTTAAAAATGTTTATAAATAACATTTAATAAAAGTTAAAGTAATAAAGTTGACATTATAAACATTTAATAATTTTTATAAAGGTTTTATAAATGGTTTAAAGCTTTTATAAAATATTCTAAATTCTTATTAATATGCTTAAATCAAATATTTAAAGCGTTTAATCATTTTTGATAAAATCGCAAAAAACCGTTTTTAAAAACATTATAAAACACTTTTTAAAATGTTATAACGTGCTTTTAAACACATTTAAAATGTTTTTAAGACATTATAAAACTCGTTTAAAATATTTTTATAAATTTGTAAAATGTTTTAAATGATTTTTATAACATTTCAAAATATTTCAAAATCATTAAAAAAATTTCAAAATGTTGTAAAAAACGCTTCCAAGATATTTTAAAACATTTGTAAAATATTTTGAAACGCTTTTAAAATGTTTTAAATTTATTTTTAAATGTTTCAAAACACTTCTAAAATATTTTAAATTTATATTAAAAGTGTTTTAAAACAAACACATTTAATAAAATCGTAAAAAAAGTTTCTAGAAACATTATACAACACTTTTTAAAATGTTATAATGTTCTTTTAAAATGTTTTGAAGACATCATAAAACTCTTTTAAAATATTTTTAAAAATTTGTAAAATGTTTTAAAATATTTTTATATATTTCAAAATATTGTCAAACGATTAAGATATTTTTGAACACTTTTAAATATTTTGAAACCCTTTTAAAATGTTTTAAATTTATTTTAAAATGTTTCAAAACACTTTTAAAATGCTTCAAAACACTTTTAAAATGTTTCAAAACACTTTTAAAATGTTTTGAAACATATTTAAATCCTTTTTAAAAACTTGTAAAACATTTTAAAATGTTTTAAAAGTGTTTTAAAATGGTTTTTAAATGTTTTCAGAATGCTTTTACAATGTTAGAAAAACATTTCAAAACACATTTAAAACATTTGAAAGCATTTATTTAGTTTTTAAAAACGTTTTTAAATAAAATTTAATAAAAGTTAAGCTTATAAAGCTAACATTATAAACATGCAATAATTTTTATAAATGTTTCATAAATGGTTTAAATCTGTTATAAAATATTCTAAATTCTTCTCAATATGTTTAAATCAAATATTTAAAGCGTTTAATCCTTTTATTAAATGTTTTTCAATAAAATCGTAAAAAAAGAAACGTTTTTAAAAATATTATAAAACCCTTTTTAAAATGTTATAATGTGCTTTTAAACACGTTTAAAATGTTTCTAACACATCATAAAACTCTTTTCAAATATTTTAGAGGATTTTTATAACATTTCAAAATATTTCATAAAGTTAAGCTTATAAAGCTGACATTCAATAATTTTTATAAATGTTTTAAAAATGGTTTAAACCTTTTATAAAATATTCCAAATTCTTATTAATATGTTTAAATCAAATATTTAAAGCGTTTAATCATTTTTAGTAAATCTTTTTAATAAAATCGTAAAAAATAATATTTTAAAAACATTATAAAACACTTTTTAAAATGCTATAACATGATTTTAAACACGTTAAAAATGTTTTTAAGACATTATGAAACTCTTTTAAAATATTTTTAAAAAGTTGTAAAATGTTCTAAAGGATTTTTATAACGTTTCAAAATATTGTAAAACACTATCAAGATATTTCAAGACACTTTTAAGATATTCTGAAACGCTTTTAAAATATTTTGAAATGCTTTTAAGATTTATTTTAAAATGTTTCAAAACACTTCTAAAATGTTTTAAATTTATTTTAAAATGTTTCAAAACACTTTTAAAATGTTTTTAAACGTTTTTAAATCCTTTTAAAAAACTTGTAAAGCATTTTAAAACGTTTTAAAAGTGTTTTAAAATGGTTTAAAAATGTTTTTAGAAAGCTTTTACAATATTTTAAAAAGGTTTAAAATGTTTTAAAACGTTTTTAAATCCTTTTCAAAAACTTGTAAAGCATTTTAAAATGTTTTAAAAGTGTATCCAAATATGCTCTCATATTTCCAAACCGAAAAGTTCAGCCCCCGATATCCACGTCTTTTAATTTTTTACGGATCGTCTGAATTGAGTCCCGAAGTCAATTCGTCACTTTTTTCATCTGGGGCCACGCTTGCATCTCCAAAATGGGTATCCAAATATGCTCTCAGATTTCAAAACCGAAAAGTTTAGCCCCCGATATTCGCGTCCATTCGTTTTTCACGGATCGTCCAAAATGAGGCCCAAACTCAATTTGTCACTTTCTGCATCCGAGGCCACGCTTTCATCTCCAAAATGGGTATCCAAATATGCTCTCATATTCCAAAATCGAAAATTTCAGCCCCCGTTATCTGCGTCTATTCGTTTTTCGCGGATCATCCGAAATGAGTCGCGAAATCGATTTGTCACTATGTGCATGCGGGGCCACACTTGCATCTCCAAAATGGGTATCCAAATATGCTCTCAGATTTCACAACCGAAAAGTTCAGCCCCCGATATCCACGTCTTTTCATTTTTCACGGATTGTCTGAATTGAGTCCCGAAGTCAATTCGTCACTTTGTTCATCTGGAGCCACGCTTGCATCTCCAAAATGGGTATCCAAATATGCTCTCAGATTTCAAAACCGAAAAGTTTAGCCTCCGATATTCGCGTTTGTTCGTTTTTCACGGATCATCCAAAATGATACCCAAAATCAATTTGTCACTTTGTGCATCCGAGGCCACGCTTTCATCTCCAAAATGGGTATCCAAATATGCTCTCATATTTTAAAATCGAAAATTTCAGCCCCCGTTATCTGCGTCTATTCGTTTTTCACGCATCATCCGAAATGAGTCGCGAAATCAATTTGTCACTTTGTGCATGAGGGGCCACACTTGCATCTCCAAAATGGGTATCCAAATATGCTCTCGGATTTCAAAACCCAAAAGTTCAACCCCTGATATCCGCGTCCGTTCGTTTTTCACGGATCGTCTGAAATCAGTCCCGAAATAAATTTGTCACTTTGTGCATGTGGGGCCACGCTTTCATCTCCAAAATGGGTATCGAGATATGCTCTCGAATTTAAAAACCGAAAATTTCAACCCCCAATATCCGCATTTGTAAATTTTTCAAGGATCATCCAAAATGAATCCCGAAATCAATTCGTCATTCTTTTCCTGCGGGGGCACACTTGCATCTCCAAAATGGGTATCCAGATATACCCTCAGATTTCAAAAACAAAAATTTTAGCCCCCGACATCCGCGTCCGTTCGTTTTTTACGGATCATCCAAAATGAGTCCCTAAATCAATTCGTCACTTTGTGCATGTGAGGCCACGCTTGCATCTCCAAAATGGTTATCCAAATATGCTCTCGAATTTCAAAAATGAAAATTTCAACCCCGATATCGGCGTCTGTCGTTTTTTATGGATCGTTCGAAATGAGTCCCTAAATCAATTCATCACTTTGTGCATGTGGGGCCACGCTTGCATCTCCAAAATGGGTATCCAAATGCTCTCGAATTTTTAAACCGAAAATTTTAGCCCTCGATATTCGCATCCGTTCGTTTTTCACAGATCATCCGAAATGAGGTCCGAACTCAATTCGTCACTTTGTGCATATGGGGCCACGCTTGCATCTCCAAAATGGATATCCAAATATGCTCTCGAATATCAAAACCGAAAAGTTTAGCCTGCGTCTATTCCTTTTTAACGAACTATCTACGTTTAAAATGTTTTTCAGACATTATAAAGCTCTTTTAAAATATTTTAAAAACTTTGTAAAATATTTTAAAGGATTTTTAGAACATTTCAAAATATTTTAAAACATTTCAAAATATTGTAAAACGCTTATCAAGTTAAGCTCATAAATCTGACATTCAATAATTTTTATAAATGGTTCGAAGATTTTATAAAATATTCTAAATTTTCATTAATATGTTTAAATCAAATATTTAAAGTGTTTAATCATTTTTAGTAAATGTTTTTAATGAAATCGTAAAAAAACTTGTTTTAAAAACATTATAAAAAACTTGTTAAACTGTTATAGCGTGCTTTTAAACACATTTAAATGTAGTTAACACATTATAAAACTCGTTTAAAATATTTTAAGAATTTTGTAAAATGTTTTTAAGGATTTTTATAGCATTTCAAAATATTGTAAAACACTTCCAAAATATTTTAAAACACTTGTAAAATATTTTGAAACACTTCTAAAATATTTTGAAACGCTTCTAAAATATTTTGAAACGCTTTTAAAATTTATTTTAAAATGTTTTAAAACACTTCTAAAACGTTTTAAATTTATTTTAAAATGTTTCAAAACACTTTTAAAATGTTTTCAGAACCTCTTGAAGAACTCGTAAAGCATTTTAAAAAGTTTTAAAAGTGTTTTAAAATGGTTTAAAAATGTTTTTAGAAAGCTTTTACAATGTTTTAAAAATATTTCAAAACACTTTTAAAATTCTTTTAAAATATTTAAAAGCATTTATTTCATTTTTAAAAATGTTTATAAATAACATTTAATAAAAGTTAAACTAATAAAGTTGACATTATAAACATTTAATAATTTTTATAAAGGTTTTATAAATGGTTTAAAGCTTTTTTAAAATATTCTAAATTCTTATTAATATGCTTAAATCAAATATTTAAAGCGTTTAATCATTTTTGATAAAATCGCAAAAAAAACGTTTTTAAAAACATTATAAAACACTTTTTAAAATGTTATAACGTGCTTTTAAACACATTTAAAATGTTTTTAAGACACTATAAAACTCGTTTAAAATATTTTTATAAATTTGTAAAATGTTTTAAATGATTTTTATAACATTTCAAAATATTTCAAAATCATTCAAAAAATTTCAAAATGTTGTAAAAAACGCTTCCAAGATATTTTAAAACACTTGTAATATATTTTGAAACGCTTTTAAAATGTTTTAAATTTATTTTTAAATGTTTCAAAACACTTCTAAAATATTTTAAATTTATATTAAAAGTGTTTTAAAATAAACACATTTAATAAAATCGTAAAAAAAAGTTTCTAGAAACATTGTACAACACTTTTTAAAATGTTATAATGTGCTTTAAAAATGTTTTGAAGACATCATAAAACTCTTTTAAAATATTTTTAAAAATTTGTAAAATGTTCTAAAATATTTTTATATATTTCAAAATATTGTCAAACGCTTAAGATATTTTTGAACACTTTTAAATATTTTGAAACCCTTTTAAAATGTTTTAAATTTATTTAAAAATGTTTCAAAACACTTTTAAAATGCTTCAAAACACTTTTAAAATGTTTTAAATTTATTTTAAAATGTTTCAAAACACTTTTAAAATGTTTTAAAACATATTTAAATCCTTTTTAAAAACTTGTAAAACATTTTATAATGTTTTAAAAGTGTTTTAAAATGGTTTTAAAATGTTTTCAGAATGCTTTTACAATGTTAGAAAAACATTTCAAAACACATTTAAAATATTGGAAAGCATTTATTTAGGTTTAAAAAACGTTTTTAAATAAAATTTAATAAAAGTTAAGCTTATAAAGCTAACATTATAAACATGCAATAATTTTTATAAATGTTTCATAAATGGTTTAAATCTGTTATAAAATATTCTAAATTCTTCTCAATATGTTTAAATCAAATATTTAAAGCGTTTAATACTTTTATTAAATGTTTTTAATAAAATCGTAAAAAAAGAAACGTTTTTAAAAATATTATAAAACCCTTTTTAAAATGTTATAATGTGCTTTTAAACACGTTTAAAATGTTTCTAGCACATCATAAAACTCTTTTCAAATATTTTTAAAGAGTTTGTAAAATATTTTAGAGGATTTTTATAACATTTCAAAATATTTCAAAATATTTCATAAAGTTAAGCTTATAAAGCTGACATTCAATAATTTTTATAAATGTTTTAAAATGGTTTAAACCTTTTATAAAATATTCCAAATTCTTATTAATATGTTTAAATCAAATATTTAAAGCGTTTAATCATTTTTAGTAAATCTTTTTAATAAAATCGTAAAAAATAATATTTTTAAAAACATTATAAAACACTTTTTAAAATGCTATAACATGATTTTAAACACGTTAAAAATATTTTTAAGACATTATGAAACTCTTTTAAAATATTTTTAAAAAGTTGTAAAATGTTTTAAAGGATTTTTATAACATTTCAAAATATTGTAAAACACTATCAAGATATTTCAAGACTCTTTTAAGATATTCTGAAACGCTTTTAAAATATTTTGAAATGCTTTTAAGATTTGTTTTAAAATGTTTCAAAACACTTCTAAAATGTTTTAAATTTATTTTAAAATGTTTCAAAACACTTTTAAAATGTTTTAAAACGTTTTTAAATCCTTTTAAAAAACTTGTAAAGCATTTTAAAACATTTTAAAACTGTTTTAAAACGGTTTAAAAATGGTTTTAGACAGCTTTTACGATATTTTAAAAAAGGTTTAAAATGTTTTAAAGCGTTTTAAAATCCTTTTCAAAAACTTGTAAAGCATTTTAAAACGTTTTAAAAGTGTATCCAAATATGCTCTCAGATTTCAAAACCGAAAAGTTCAGCCCCCGATATCCGCGTCTTTTAATTTTTCACGGATCGTCTGAATTGAGTCCCGAAGTCAATTCGTCACTTTTTTCATCTGGGGCCACGCTTGCATCTCCAAAATGGGTATCCAAATATGCTCTCAGATTTCAAAACCGAAGAGTTTAGCCCCCGATATTCGCGTCCGTTCGTTTTTCACGGATCGTCCAAAATGAGGCCCAAACTCAATTTGTCACTTTGTGCATCCGAGGCCACGCTTTCATCTCCAAAATGGGTATCCAAATATGCTCTCATATTCCAAAATCGAAAATTTCAGCCCCCGTTATCTGCGTCTATTCGTTTTTCACGGATCATCCGAAATGAGTCGCGAAATCAATTTGTCACTTTGTGCATGAGGGGCCACACTTGCATCTCCAAAATGGGTATCCAAATATGCTCTCGGATTTCACAACCGAAAAGTTCAGCCCCCGATATCCACGTCTTTTCATTTTTCACGGATCGTCTGAATTGAGTCCCGAAGTCAATTCGTCACTTTGTTCATCTGGGGCCACGCTTGCATCTCCAAAGTGGGTATCCAAATATGCTCTCAGATTTCAAAACCGAAAATTTTAGCCCCCGATATTCGCGTTTGTTCGTTTTTCACGGATCATCCAAAATGATGCCCAAAATCAATTTGTCACTTTGTGCATCCGAGGCCATGCTTTCATCTCCAAAATGGGTATCCAAATATGCTCTCATATTTCAAAATCGAAAATTTCAGCCCCCGTTATCTGCGTCTATTCGTTTTTCACGGATCATCCGAAATGAGTCGCGAAATCAATTTGTCACTTTGTGCATGAAGGGCCACACTTGCATCTCCAAAATGGGTATCCAAATATGCTCTCGGATTTCAAAACCAAAAAGTTCAACCCCTGATATCCGCGTCCGTTCGTTTTTCACGGATCGTCTGAAATCAGTCCCGAAATAAATTTGTCACTTTGTGCATCTGGGGCCACGCTTGCATCTCCAAAATGGATATCAGTTATGCTTCAAAATTTAAAAACCGAAAATTTCAACCCCACGATATCCGCATTTGTACATTTTTCAAGGATCATCTGAAAATGAATCCAGAAATCAATTCGTCATTCTTTTCTGTGACCTACACTTGCATCTCCAATGGGTATCCGGATATACCCTAGAGATTTCAAAGCAGGTACAGCCCAAACATCGCATCCGTTCGTTTTACGGATCATCCAAAATGAGTCCCTAAATCAATTCGTCACTTTGTGCATGTGAGGCCACGCTTGCATCTCCAAAATGGTTATCCAAATATGCTCTCGAATTTCAAAAAAGAAAATTTCAACCCCGATATCGGCGTCTATTCGTTTTTTATGGATCGTTCGAAATGAGTCCCTAAATCAATTCATCACTTTGTGCATGTGGGGCCACGCTTGCATCTCCAAAATGGGTATCCAAATATGCTCTCGAATTTTTAAACCGAAAAGATTAGCCCTCGATATTCGCATCCGTTCGTTTTTCACAGATCATCCGAAATGAGGTCCGAACTCAATTCGTCACTTTGTGCATCTGGGGCCACGCTTGCATCTCCAAAATGTATATCCAAATATGCTCTCGGATATCAAAACCGAAAAGTTTAGCCTGCGTCTATTCCTTTTTAACGAACTATCTACGTTTAAAATGTTTTTCAGACATTATAAAGCTCTTTTAAAATATTTTAAAAACTTTGTAAAATATTTTAAAGGATTTTTATAACATTTCAAAATATTTTAAAATATTTCAAAATATTGTAAAGCGCTTATCAAGTTAAGCTTATAAATCTGACATTCAATAATTTTTATAAATGGTTCGAAGATTTTATAAAATATTCTAAATTTTCATTAATATGTTTAAATCAAATATATAAAGTGTTTAATCATTTTTAGTAAATGTTTTTAATGAAATCGTAAAAAAAATTGTTTTAAAAACATTATAAAAAACTTTTTAAACTGTTATAGCGTGCTTTTAAACACATTTAAATGTATTTAACACATTATAAAACTCGTTTAAAATATTTTAAGAATTTTGTAAAATGTTTTTAAGGATTTTTATAGCATTTCAAAATATTGTAAAACACTTCCAAGATATATTAAAACACTTGTAAAATATTTTGAAACACTTCTAAAATATTTTGAAACGCTTCTAAAATATTTTGAAACGCTTTTAAAATTTATTTTAAAATGTTTCAAAACACTTCTAAAACGTTTTAAATTTATTTTAAAATGTTTCAAAACACTTTTAAAATGTTTTGAGAACCTCTTGAAGAACTCGTAAAGCATTTTAAAATGTTTTAAAAGTGTTTTAAAATGGTTTAAAAATGTTTTTAGAAAGCTTTTACAATGTTTTAAAAGTATTTCAAAACACTTTTAAAATTCTTTTAAAATATTTAAAAACATTTATTTCATTTTTAAAAATGTTTATAAATAACATTTAATAAAAGTTAAACTAATAAAGTTGACACTATAAACATTTAATAATTTTTATAAAGGTTTTATAAATGGTTTAAAGCTTTTGTAAAATATTCTAAATTCTTATTAATATGCTTAAATCAAATATTTAAAGCGTTTAACCATTTTTGATAAAATCGCAAAAAAACGTTTTTAAAAACATTATAAAACACTTTTTTAAATGTTATAACGTGCTTTTAAACACATTTAAAATGTTTTTAAGACATCATAAAACTCGTTTAAAATATTTTTATAAATTTGTAAAATGTTTTAAATGATTTTTATAACATTTCAAAATATTTCAAAATCATTCAAAAAATTTCAAAATCTTGTAAAAAACGCTTCCAAGATATTTTAAAACACTTGTAAAATATTTTGAAACGCTTTTAAAATGTTTTAAATTTATTTTTAAATGTTTCAAAACACTTCTAAAATATTTTAAATTTATATTAAAAGTGTTTTAAAATAAACACATTTAATAAAATTGTAAAAAAAAGTTTTTAGAAACATTATATAACACTTTTTAAAATGTTATAATGTGCTTTTAAAATGTTTTGAAGACATCATAGAACTCTTTTAAAATATTTTTAAAATTTGTAAAATGTTTTAAAATATTTTTATATATTTCAAAATATTGTCAAACGCTTAAGATATTTTTGAACACTTTTAAATATTTTGAAACCCTTTTAAAATGTTTTAAATTTATTTTAAAATGTTTCAAAACACTTTTAAAATTCTTCAAAACACTTTTAAAATGTTTTAAATTTATTTTAAAATGTTTCAAAACAATTTTAAAATGTTTTAAAACATATTTAAATCCTTTTTAAAAACTTGTAAAACATTTTAAAATGTTTTAAAAGTGTTTTAAAATGGTTTTTAAATGTTTTTAGAATGCTTTTACAATGTTAGAAAAACATTTGAAAACACATTTAAAATATTTGAAAGCATTTATTTAGGTTTTAAAAACGTTTTTAAATAAAATTTAATAAAAGTTAAGCTTATAAAGCTAACATTATAAACATGCAATAATTTTTATAAATGTTTCATAAATGGTTTAAATCTGTTATAAAATATTCTGAATTCTTCTCAATATGTTTAAATCAAATATGTGAAGCGTTTAATCCTTTTATTAAATGTTTTTAATAAAATCGTAAAAAAAGAAACGTTTTTAAAAATATTATAAAACCCTTTTTAAAATGTTATAATGTGCTTTTAAACACGTTTAAAATGTTTCTAACACATCATAAAACTCTTTTCAAACATTTTAGAGGATTTTTATAACATTTCAAAATATTTAAAAATATTTCATAAAGTTAAGCTTATAAAGCTGACATTCAATAATTTTTATAAATGTTTTAAAAATGGTTTAAACCTTTTATAAAATATTCCAAATTCTTATTAATATGTTTAAATCAAATATTTAAAGCGTTTAATCATTTTAAGTAAATCTTTTTAATAAAATCGTAAAAAATAATATTTTTAAAAACATTATAAAACACTTTTTAAAATGCTATAACATGATTTTAAACACGTTAAAAATGTTTTTAAGACATTATGAAACTCTTTTAAAATATTTTTAAAAAGTTGTAAATTGTTTTAAAGGATTTTTATAACATTTCAAAATATTGTAAAACACTTTCAAGATATTTCAAAACACTTTTAAGATATTCTGAAACACTTTTAAAATATTTTGAAATGTTTTTAAGATTTATTTTAAAATGTTTCAAAACACTTCTAAAATGTTTTAAATTTATTTTAAAATGTTTCAAAACACTTTTAAAATGTTTTAAAACGTTTTTAAATCCTTTTAAAAAACTTTTAAAGCATTTTAAAACGTTTTAAAAGTGTTTTAAAACGGTTTAAAAATGTTTTTAGAAAGCTTTTACAATATTTTAAAAAAGGTTTAAAATGTTTTAAAACGTTTTAAAATCCTTTTCAAAAACTTGTAAAGCATTTTAAAACGTTTTAAAAGTGTATCCAAATATGCTCTCATATTTCAAAACCGAAAAGTTCAGCCCCCGATATCCACGTCTTTTAATTTTTCACGGATCGTCTGAATTGAGTCCCGAAGTCAATTCGTCACTTTTTTCATCTGGGGCCACGCTTGCATCTCCAAAATGGGTATCCAAATATGGTCTCAGATTTCAAAACCGAAAATTTCAGCCCCCGATATTCGCGTCCGTTCGTTTTTCACGGATCGTCCAAAATGAGGCCCAAACTCAATTTGTCACTTTGTGCATCCGAGGCCACGCTTTCATCTCCAAAATGGGTATCCAAATATGCTCTCATATTTCAAAATCGAAAATTTCAGCCCCCGTTATCTGCGTCTATTCGTTTTTTCGCGGATCATCCGAAATGAGTCGCGAAATCGATTTGTCACTATGTGCATGCGGGGCCACACTTGCATCTCCAAAATGGGTATCCAAATATGCTCTCGGATTTCACAACCGAAAAGTTCAGCCCCCGATATCCACGTCTTTTCATTTTTCACGGATCGTCTGAATTGAGTCCCGAAGTCAATTCGTCACTTTGTTCATCTGGGGCCACGCTTGCATCTCCAAAATGGGTATCCAAATATGCTCTCAGATTTCAAAACCGAAAAGTTTAGCCCCCGATATTCGCGTTTGTTCTTTTTTCACGGATCATCCAAAATGATGCCCAAAATCAATTTGTCACTTTGTGCATCCGAGGCCACGCTTTCATCTCCAAAATGGGTATCCAAATATGCTCTCATATTTCAAAATCGAAAATTTCAGCCCCCGTTATCTGCGTCTATTCGTTTTTCACGCATCATCAGAAATGAGTCGCGAAATCAATTTGTCACTTTGTGCATGAGGGGCCACACTTGCATCTCCAAAATGGGTATCCAAATATGCTCTCGGATTTCAAAACCGAAAAGTTCATCCCCAGATATCCGCGTCCGTTCGTTTTTCACGGATCGTCACACAGTCAGTCCGAAATAAATTTGTCACTTTGTGCATGCGGGGCCACGCTTTCATCTCCAAATGGGTATCCCGGATATCTCGAATTTAAAAACACGAAAATTTCAACCCCAATATAGCATTTATTACACACACAAGGATCATCAGAAATGAATCCGAAATCAATTTGATCATTCTTTTCCTATGGGGCACACTTGCATCTCCAAAATGGGTATCCCGATATTACCCTCGAGATTTCAAAACGAAAATTTTAGCCCAGAGCATCCGCGTCCGTTCGTTTTTTACGGATCATCCAAAATGAGTCCCTAAATCAATTCGTCACTCTGTGCATGTGAGGCCACGCTTGCATCTCCAAAATGGCTATCCAAATATGCTCTCGAATTTCAAAAATGAAAATTTCAAACCCGATATATGCGTCTATTCGTTTTTTATGGATCACTCGAAATGAGTCCCTAAATCAATTCATCACTTTGTGCATGTGGGGCCACGCTTGCATCTCCAAAATGGGTATCCAAATATGCTCTCGAATTTTTAAACCAAAAAGTTTAGCCCTCGATATTCGCATCCGTTCGTTTTTCACAGATCATCCGAAATGAGGTCCGAACTCAATTCGTCACTTTGTGCATCTGGGGCCACGCTTGCATCTCCAAAATGGATATCCAAATATGCTCTCGGATATCAAAACCGAAAAGTTTATCCTGCGTCTATTCCTTTTTAACGAACTGTCTACGTTTAAAATGTTTTTCAGACATTATAAAGCTCTTTTAAAATGTTTTAAAAACTTTGTAAAACATTTTAAAGGATTTTTAGAACATTTCAAAATATTTTAAAATATTTCAAAATATTGTAAAACGCTTATCAAGTTAAGCTTATAAATCTGACATTCAATAATTTTTATAAATGGTTCGAAGATTTTATAAAATATTCTAAATTTTCATTAATATGTTTAAATCAAATATTTAAAGTGTTTAATCATTTTTAGTAAATGTTTTTAATGAAATCGTAGAAAAAATTGTTTTAAAAACATTATAAAAAACTTTTTAAACTGTTATAGCGTGCTTTTAAACACATTTAAATGTAGTTAACACATTATAAAACTCGTTTAAAATATTTTAAGAATTTTGTAAAATGTTTTTAAGGATTTTTATAGCATTTCAAAATATTGTAAAACACTTCCAAGATATTTTAAAACACTTGTAAAATATTTTGAAACACTTGTAAAATATTTTGAAACGCTTCTAAAATATTTTGAAACGCTTCTAAAATATTTTGAAACGCTTTTAAAATTTATTTTAAAATGTTTCAAAACACTTCTAAAACGTTTTAAATTTATTTTAAAATGTTTCAAAACAGTTTTAAAATGTTTTCAGAACCTCTTGAAGAACTCGTAAAGCATTTTAAAATGTTTTAAAAGTGTTTTAAAATGGTTTAAAAATGTTTTAAAATGGTTTAAAAATGTTTTTAGAAAGCTTTTACAATGTTTTAAAAATATTTCAAAACACTTTTAAAATTCTTTTAAAATATTTAAAAACATTTATTTCATTTTTAAAAATGTTTATAAATAACATTTAATAAAAGTTAAAGTTGACATTATAAACATTTAATAATTTTTATAAAGGTTTTATAAATGGTTTAAAGCTTTTATAAAATATTCTAAATTTTATTAGTATGCTTAAATCAATTATTTAAAGCTGCTTAATCACATTTCAGAAAATCGCAAAAAAATCGCTTTTTAAAAACATTATAAAACAGCTTTTAAAAATGTTATAACGCAAGCTTTTAAACACATTTAAAATGTTTTTAAGAGATTATAAAAACTCGTTTAAAATATTTTTATAAATTTGTAAAATGTTTTAAATGATTTTTATAACATTTCAAAATATTTCAAAATACCGTGAAAAACGCCTCCAAGATATTTTAAAACACTTGTAAAATATTTTGAAGCTTTTAAAATGTTTTAAATTTATTTTTAAATGTTTCAAAACACTTCTAAAATATTTTAAATTTATATTAAAAGTGTTTTAAAATAAACACATTTAATAAAATCGTAAAAAAAAGTTTCTAGAAACATTATACAACACTTTTTAAAATGTTATAATGTGCTTTTAAAATGTTTTGAAGACATCATAAAACTCTTTTAAAATATTTTTTAAAAATTTGTAAAATGTTTTAAAATATTTTTATATATTTCAAAATATTGTCAAACGCTTAAGATATTTTTGAACACTTTTAAATATTTTGAAATCCTTTTAAAATGTTTTAAATTTATTTTAAAATGTTTCAAAACACTTTTAAAATGCTTCAAAACACTTTTAAAATGTTTCAAAACACTTTTAAAATGTTTTAAAACATATTTAAATCCTTTTTAAAAACTTGTAAAACATTTTAAAATGTTTTAAAAATGTTTTTAAATGGTTTTTAAATGTTTTCAGAATGCCTTTACAATGTTAGAAAAACATTTCAAAACAAATTTAAAATATTTGAAAGCATTTATTTAGGTTTTAAAAACGTTTTTAAATAAAATTTAATAAAAGTTAAGCTTATAAAGCTAACATTATAAACATGCAATAATTTTTATAAACGTTTCATAAATGGTTTAAATCTGTTATAAAATATTCTAAATTCTTCTCAATATGTTTAAATCAAATATTTAAAGCGTTTAATCCTTTTATTAAATGTTTTTTAATAAAATCGTAAAAAAAGAAACGTTTTTTAAAATATTATAAAACCCTTTTTAAAATGTTATAATGTGCTTTTAAACACGTTTAAAATGTTTCTAACACATCATAAAACTCTTTTCAAATATTTTTAAAAAAAATTGTAAAATATTTTAGAGGATTTTTATAACATTTCAAAATATTTCAAAATATTTCATAAAGTTAAGCTTATAAAGCTGACATTCAATAATTTTTATAAATGTTTTAAAATGGTTTAAACCTTTTATAAAATATTCCAAATTCTTATTAATATGTTTAAATCAAATATTTAAAGCGTTTAATCATTTTTAGTAAATCTTTTTAATAAAATCGTAGAAAATAATATTTTTAAAAACATTATAAAACACTTTTTTAAATGCTATAACATGATTTTAAACACGTTAAAAATGTTTTTAAGACATTATGAAACTCTTTTAAAATATTTTAAAAAAGTTGTAAAATGTTTTAAAGGATTTTTATAACATTTCAAAATATTGTAAAACACTATCAAGATATTTCAAGACACTTATAAGATATTCTGAAACGCTTTTAAAATATTTTGAAATGCTTTTAAGATTTATTTTAAAATGTTTCAAAACACTTCTAAAATGTTTTAAATTTATTTTAAAATGTTTCAAAACACTTTTAAAATGTTTTAGAACGTTTTTAAATCCTTTTTAAAAAACTTGTAAAGCATTTTAAAACGTTTTAAAAGTGTTTTAAAACGGTTTAAAAATGTTTTTAGAAAGCTTTCAAAATATTTTTAAAAAGGTTTAAAATGTTTTAAAATCCTTTTCAAAAACTTGTAAAGCATTTTAAAACGTTTTAAAAGTGTAGCCAAATATGCTCTTAGATTTCAAAACAGAAAAGTTCAGCCCCCGATAGCCACGTCTTTTAATTTTTCACGGATCGTCTGAATTGAGTCCCGAAGTCAATTCGTCACTTTTTTCATCTGGGGCCACGCTTGCATCTCCAAAATGGGTATCCAAATATGCTCTCAGATTTCAAAACCGAAAATTTTAGCCCCCGATATTCGCGTCCGTTCGTTTTTCGCGGATCGTCCAAAATGAGGCCCAAACTCAATTTGTCACTTTGGGCATCCGAGGCCACGCTTTCATCTCCAAAATGGGTATCCAAATATGCTCTCATATTTCAAAATCGAAAATTTCAGCCCCCGTTATCTGCGTCTATTCGTTTTTCGTGGATCATCCGAAATGAGTCGCGAAATCGATTTGTCACTATGTGCATGCGGGGCCACACTTGCATCTCCAAAATGGGTATCCAAATATGCTCTCAGATTTCACAACCGAAAAGTTCAGCCCCCGATATCCACATCTTTTCACTTTTCACGGATCGTCTGAATTGAGTCCCGAAGTCAATTCGTCACTTTGTTCATCTGGAGCCACGCTTGCATCTCCAAAATGGGTATCCAAATACGCTCTCAGATTTCAAAACCGAAAAGTTTAGCCCCCGATATTCGCGTTTGTTCGTTTTTCACGGATCATCCAAAATGATGCCCAAAATCAATTTTTCACTTTGTGCATCCGAGGCCACGCTTTCATCTCCAAAATGGGTATCCAAATATGCTCTCATATTTCAAAATCGAAAATTTCAGCCCCCGTTATCTGCGTCTATTCGTTTTTCACGGATCATCCGAAATGAGTCGCTAAATCAATTTGTCACTTTGTGCATGAGGGGCCACACTTGCATCTCCAAAATGGGTATCCAAATATGCTCTCGGATTTCAAAACCAAAAAGTTCAACCCCTGATATCCGCGTCCGTTCGTTTTTCACGGATCGTCAGAAATCAGTCCCTAAATAAATTTGTCACTTCAGGTATGCGGGCCACGTTTCTCATCTCCAAAATGTGGTATCCGTGACTGCTTTCGAATTTAAAACCGAAATTTCAGCCTCAATATCCGCATTTGTACATTTTTCAAGGATCATCCAAAATGAATCCCGAAATCAATTGGCCATTCTCCCGGCGGGGCACACTTGCATCTCCAAAATGGGTATCCAAATATACCCTCAGATTTCAAAAACGAAAATTCTAGCCCCCGACATCCGCGTCCGTTCGTTTTTTACGGATCATCCAAAATGAGTCCCTACATCAATTCGTCAATCTGTGCATGTGAGGCCACGCTTGCATCTCCAAAATGGCTATCCAAATATGCTCTCGAATTTCAAAAATGAATATTTCAACCCCGATATCTGCGTCTATTCGTTTTTTATGGATCGTTCGAAATGAGTCCCTAAATCAATTCATCACTTTGTGCATGTGGGGCCACGCTTGCATCTCCAAAATGGGTCTCCAAATATGCTCTCGAATTTTTAAACCGAAAAGTTTAGCTCTCGATATTCGCATCCGTTCGTTTTTCACAGATCATCCGAAATGAGGTCCGAACTCAATTCGTCACTTTGTGCATCTGGGGCCACGCTTGCATCTCCAAAATGGATATCCAAATATGCTCTCGGATATCAAAACCGAAAAGTTTAGCCTGTGTCTATTCCTTTTTAACGAACTATCCACGTTTAAAATGTTTTTCAGACATTATAAAGCTCTTTTAAAATATTTTAAAAACTTTGTAAAACATTTTAAAGGATTTTTAGAACATTTCAAAATATTTTAAAATATTTCAAAATATTTTAAAACGCTTATCAAGTTAAGCTTATAAATCTGACATTCAATAATTTTTATAAATGGTTCGAAGATTTTATAAAATATTCTAAATTTTCATTAATATGTTTAAATCAAATATTTAAAGTGTTTAATCATTTTTAGTAAATGGTTTTAATGAAATCGTAAAAAAAATTGTTTTAAAAACATTATAAAAAACTTTTTAAACTGTTATAGCGTGCTTTTAAACACATTTAAATGTATTTAACACATTATAAAACTCGTTTAAAATATTTTAAGAATTTTGTAAAATGTTTTTAAGGATTTTTATAACATTTCAAAATATTGTAAAACACTTCCAAGATATTTTAAAACACTTGTAAAATATTTTGAAACACTTCTAAAATATTTTGAAACGCTTTTAAAATTTATTTTAAAATGTTTCAAAACACTTCTAAAACGTTTTAAATTTATTTTAAAATGTTTCAAAACACTTTTAAAATGTTTTCAGAACCTCCTGAAGAACTCGTAAAGCATTTTTAAAATGTTTTAAAAGTGTTTTAAAATGGTTTAAAAATGTTTTTAGAAAGCTTTTACAATGTTTTAAAAATATTTCAAAACACTTTTAAAATTCTTTTAAAATATTTAAAAACATTTATTTTCATTTTTAAAATGTTTATAAATAACATTTAATAAAAGTTAAAGTTGACATTATAAACATTTAATAATTTTTATAAAGGTTTTATAAATGGTTTAAAGCTTTTATAAAATATTCTAAATTCTTATTAGTATGCTTAAATCAAATATTTAAAGCGTTTAATCATTTTTTATAAAATCGCAAAAAAACGTTTTTAAAAACATTATAAAACACTTCTTAAAATGTTATAACGTGCTTTTAAACACATTTAAAATGTTTTCAAGAGATTATAAAACTCGTTTAAAATATTTTTATAAATTTGTAAAATGTTTTAAATGATTTTTATAACATTTCAAAATATTTCAAAATCATTCAAAAAATTTCAAAATGTCGTAAAAAACGCTTCCAAGATATTTTAAAACACTTGTAAAATATTTTGAAACGCTTTTAAAATGTTTTAAATTTATTTTTAAATGTTTCAAAACACTTGTAAAATATTTTAAATTTATATTAAAAGTGTTTTAAAATAAATACATTTAATAAAATCGTAAAAAAAAGTTTCTAGAAACGTTATACAACACTTTTTAAAATGTTATAATGTGCTTTTAAAATGTTTTGAAGACATCATAAAACTCTTTTAAAATATTTTTAAAAATTTGTAAAATGTTTTAAAATATTTTTATATACTTCAAAATATTGTCAAACGCTTAAGATATTTTCGAACACTTTTAAATATTTTGAAACCCTTTTAAAATGTTTTAAATTTATTTTAAAATGTTTCAAAACACTTTTAAAATGCTTCAAAACACTTTTAAAATGTTTTAAATTTATTTTAAAATGTTTCAAAACACTTTTAAAATGTTTAAAAACATATTTAAATCCTTTTTAAAAACTTGTAAAACATTTTAAAATGTTTTAAAAGTGTTTTAAAATGGTTTTTAAATGTTTTCAGAATGCTTTTACAATGTTAGAAAAACATTTCAAAACACATTTAAAATATTTGAAAGCATTTATTTAGGTTTTAAAAAAGTTTTTAAATAAAATTTAATAAAAGTTAAGCTTATAAAGCTAACATTATAAACATGCAATAATTTTTATAAATGTTTCATAAATGGTTTAAATCTGTTATAAAATATTCTAAATTCTTCTCAATATGTTTAAATCAAATATTTAAAGTCTTTAATCTTTTTATTAAATGTTTTAAATAAAATCGTAAAAAAAGAAACGTTTTTAAAAATATTATAAAACCCTTTTTAAAATGTTATAATGTGCTTTTAAACACGTTTAAAATGTTTCTAACACATCATAAAACTCTTTTAAAATATTTTTAAAAAATTTGTAAAATATTTTAGAGGATTTTTATAACATTTCAAAATATTTCATAAAGTTAAGCTTATAAAGTTGACATTCAATAATTTTTATAAATGTTTTAAAAATGGTTTAAACCTTTTATAAAATATTCCAAATTCTTATTAATTTGTTTAAATCAAATATTTAAAGCGTTTAATCATTTTTAGTAAATCTTTTTAATAAAATCGTAAAAAATAATATTTTTAAAAACATTATAAAACACTTTTTAAAATGCTATAACATGATTTTAAACATGTTAAAAATGTTTTTAAGACATTATGAAACTCTTTTAAAATATTTTAAAAAAGTTGTAAAATGTTTTAAAGGATTTTTATAACATTTCAAAATATTGTAAAACACTATCAAGATATTTCAAGACACTTTTAAGATATTCTCAAACGCTTTTAAAATATTTTGAAATGCTTTTAAGATTTATTTTAAAATGTTTCAAAACACTTCTAAAATGTTTTAAATTTATTTTAAAATGTTTCAAAACACTTTTAAAATGTTTTAAAACGTTTTTAAATCCTTTTTAAAAACTTGTAAAGCATTTTAAAACGTTTTAAAACTGTTTTAAAACGGTTTAAAAATGTTTTTAGAAAGCTTTTACAATATTTTAAAAAAGGTTTAAAATGTTTTAAAGCGTTTTTAAATACTTTTCAAAAACTTGTAAAGCATTTTAAAACGTTTTAAAAGTGTATCCAAATATGCTCTCAGATTTCAAAACCGAAAAGTTCAGCCCCCGATATCCACGTCTTTTAATTTTTCACGGATCGTCTGAATTGAGTCCCGAAGTCAATTCGCCACTTTTTTCATCTGGGGCCACGCTTGCATCTCCAAAATGGGTATCCAAATATGCTCTCAGATTTCAAAACCGAAAAGTTTAGGCCCCGATATTCGCGTCCGTTCGTTTTTCACGGATCGTCCAAAATGAGGCCCAAACTCAATTTGTCACTTTGTGCATCCGAGGCCACGCTTTCATCTCCAAAATGGGTATCCAAATATGCTCTCATATTTCAAAATCGAAAATTTCAGCCCCCGTTATCTGCGTCTATTCGTTTTTCGCGGATCATCCGAAATGAGTCGCGAAATCGATTTGTCACTATGTGCATGCGGGGCCACACTTGCATCTCCAAAATGGGTGTCCAAATATGCTCTCAGATTTCACAACCGAAAAGTTCAGCCCCCGATATCCACGTCTTTTCATTTTTCACGGATCGTCTGAATTGAGTCCCGAAGTCAATTCGTCACTTTGTTCATCTAGGGCCACGCTTGCATCTCCAAAATGGGTATCCAAATATGCTCTCAGATTTCAAAACCGAAAAGTTTAGGCCCCGATATTCGCGTTTGTTCGTTTTTCACGGATCATCCAAAATGATGCCCAAAATCAATTTGTCACTTTGTGCATCCGAGGCCACGCTTTCATCTCCAAAATGGGTATCCAAATATGCTCTCATATTTCAAAATCGAAAATTTCAACCCCCGTTATCTGCGTCTATTCGTTTTTCACGGATCATCCGAAATGAGTCGCGAAATCAATTTGTCACTTTGTGCATGAGGGGCCACACTTGCATCTCCAAAATGGGTATCCAAATATGCTCTCGGATTTCAAAACCAAAAAGTTCAACCCCTGATATCCCCGTCCGTTCGTTTTTCACGGATCGTCTGAAATCAGTCCCGAAATAAATTTGTCACTTTGTGCATGCGGGGCCACGCTTTCATCTCCAAAATGGGTATCCAGATATGCTCTCGAATTTAAAAACCGAAAATTTCAACCCCAATATCCGCAATTGTACATTTTTCAAGGATCATCCAAAATGAATCCCGAAATCAATTCGTCATTCTTTTCCCGCGGGAGCACACTTGCATCTCCAAAATGGGTATCCAAATATACTCTCAGATTTCAAAAACGAAAATTTTAGCCCCCAATATCCGCTTTCGTTCAGTTTTCAAAGATCGTCCGAAATGAGTCCCAAAATCAGTTCGTCACTTTGTTCATGTGGGGGCACACTTGCATCTCCAAAAGCGGTATCCAAATATGCTCTCGAATTTCAAAATGAAAATTTCAACCCCGATATCTGCGTCTATTCGTTTTTTTATGGATCGTTCGAAATGAGTCCCTAAATCAATTCATCACTTTGTGCATTTGGGGCCACGCTTGCATCTCCAAAATGGGTATCCAAATATGCTCTTGAATTTTTAAACCGAAAATTTTAGCCCTCGATATTCGCATCCGTTCGTTTTTCACAGATCATCCGAAATGAGGTCCGAACTCAATTCGTCACTTTGTGCATCTGGGGCCACGCTTGCATCTCCAAAATGGATATCCAAATATGCTCTCGGATATCAAAACCGAAAAGTTTAGCCTGCGTCTATTCCTTTTTAACGAACTATCTACGTTTAAAATGTTTTTCAGACATTATAAAGCTCTTTTAAAATATTTTAAAAACTTTGTAAAATATTTTAAAGGATTTTTAGAACATTTCAAAATATTTCAAAATATTTGAAAATATTGTAAAACGCTTATCAAGTTAAGCTTATAAATCTGACATTCAATAATTTTTATAAATGGTTCGAAGATTTTATAAAATATTCTAAATTTTCATTAATATGTTTAAATCAAATATTTAAAGTGTTTAATCATTTTTAGTAAATGGTTTTAATGAAATCGTAAAAAAAATTGTTTTAAAAACATTATAAAAAACTTTTTAAACTGTTATAGCGTGCTTTTAAACACATTTAAATGTAGTTAACACATTATAAAACTCGTTTAAAATATTTTAAGAATTTTGTAAAATGTTTTTAAGGAATTTTATAGCATTTCAAAATATTGTAAAACACTTCCAAGATATTTTAAAACACTTGTAAAATATTTTGAAACACTTCTAAAATATTTTGAAACACTTTTAAAATTTATTTTAAAATGTTTCAAAACACTTCTAAAACGTTTTAAATTTATTTTAAAATGTTTCAAAACACTTTTAAAATGTTTTCAGAACCTCTTGAAGAACTCGTGAAGCATTTTAAAATGTTTTAAAAGTGTTTTAAAATGGTTTAAAATTTTTTTTAGAAAGCTTTTACAATGTTTTAAAAATATTTCAAAACACTTTTAAAATTCTCTTAAAATATTTAAAAACATTTATTTCATTTTTTAAAATGTTTATAAATAACATTTAATAAAAGTTAAACTAATAAAGTTGACATTATAAACATTTAATAATTTTTATAAAGGTTTTATAAATGGTTTAAAGCTTTTGTAAAATATTCTAAATTCTTACTAATATGCTTAAATCAAATATTTAAAGCGTTTAATCATTTTTGATAAAATCGCAAAAAAACGTTTTTAAAAACATTATAAAACACTTTTTAAAATGTTAAAACACGCTTTTAAACACATTTAAAATGTTTTTAAGACATTATAAAACTCGTTTAAAATATTTTTATAAATTTGTAAAATGTTTTAAATGATTTTTATAACATTTCAAAATATTTCAAAATCATTCAAAAAATTTCAAAATGTTGTAAAAAAACGCTTCCAAGATATTTTAAAACACTTGTAAAATATTTTGAAACGCTTTTAAAATGTTTTAAATTTATTTTTAAATGTTTCAAAACACTTCTAAAATGTTTTAAATTTATATTAAAAGTGTTTTAAAATAAACACATTTAATAAAATCGTAAAAAAAAATTTCTAGAAACATTGTACAACACTTTTTAAAATGTTATAATGTGCTTTTAAAATGTTTTGAAGACATCATAAAACTCTTTTAAAATATTTTTAAAAATTTGTAAAATGTTTTAAAATATTTTTATATATTTCAAAATATTGTCAAACCCTTAAGATATTTTTGAACACTTTTAAATATTTTGAAACCCTTTTAAAATGTTTTAAATTTATTTTAAAATGTTTCAAAACACTTTTAAAATGCTTCAAAACACTTTTAAAATGTTTCAAAACACTTTTAAAATGTTTTAAAACATATTTAAATCCTTTTTAAAACCTTGTAAAACATTTTAAAATGTTTTAAAATCGTTTTTAAATGTTTTCATAATGCTTTTACAATGTTAGAAAAAAATTTCAAAAGACATTTAAAATATTTGAAAGCATTTATTTAGGTTTTAAAAGGGTTTTTAAATAAAATTTAATAAAAGTTAAGCTTATAAAGCTAACATTATAAACATGCAATAATTTTTATAAATGTTTCATAAATGGTTTAAATCTGTTATAAAATATTCTAAATTCTTCTCAATATGTTTAAATCAAATATTTAAAGCGTTTAACCCTTTTATTAAATGTTTTTAATAAAATCGTAAAGAAAGAAACGTTTTTAAAAATATTATAAAACCCTTTTTAAAATGTTATAATGTGCTTTTAAACACGTTTAAAATGTTTCTAGCACATCATAAAACTCTTTTCAAATATTTTTAAAGAATTTGTAAAATATTTTAGAGGATTTTTATAACATTTCAAAATATTTCATAAAGTTAAGCTTATAAAGCCGACATTCAATAATTTTTATAAATGTTTTAAAAATGGTTTAAACCTTTTATAAAATATTCCAAATTCTTATTAATATGTTTAAATCAAATATTTAAAGCGTTTAATCATTTTTAGTAAATCTTTTTAATAAAATCGTAAAAAATAATATTTTTAAAAACATTATAAAACACTTTTTAAAATGCTCTAACATGATTTTAAACACGTTAAAAATGTTTTTAAGACATTATGAAACTCTTTTAAAATATTTTTAAAAAGTTGTAAAATGTTTTATAGGATTTTTATAACGTTTCAAAATATTGTAAAACACTATCAAGATATTTCAAGACACTTTTAAGATATTTTGAAACGCTTTTAAAATATTTTGAAACGCTTTTAAGATTTATTTTAAAATGTTTCAAAACACTTCTAAAATGTTTTAAATTTATTTTAAAATGTTTCAAAACACTTTTAAAATGTTTTAAAACGTTTTTAAATCCTTTTAAAAAACTTGTAAAGCATTTTAAAACGTTTTATAAGTGTTTTAAAACGGTTTAAAAATGTTTTTAGAAAGCTTTTACAATATTTTAAAAAAGGTTTAAAATGTTTTAAAACGTTTTAAAATCCTTTTCAAAAACTTGTAAAGAATTTTAAAACGTTTTAAAAGTGTATCCAAATATGCTCTCAGATTTCAAAACCGAAAAGTTCAGCCCCCGATATCCACGTCTTTTAATTTTTCACGGATCGTCTCAATTGAGTCCCGAAGTCAATTCGTCACTTTTTTCATCTGGGGCCACGCTTGCATCTCCAAAATGGGTATCCAAATATGCTCTCAGATTTCAAAACCGAAAAGTTTAGCCCCCGATATTCGCGTGTGTTCGTTTTTCACGGATCATCCAAAATGATGCCCAAAATCAATTTGTCACTTTGTGCATCCGAGGCCACGCTTTCATCTCCAAAATGGGTATCCAAATATGCTCTCATATTTCAAAATCGAAAATTTCAGCCCCCGTTATCTGCGTCTATTCGTTTTTCACGGATCATCCGAAATGAGTCACGAAATCGATTTGTCACTATGTGCATGCGGGGCCACACTTGCATCTCCAAAATGGGTATCCAAATATGCTCTCAGATTTCACAACCGAAAAGTTCAGCCCCCGATATCCACGTCTTTTCATTTTTCACGGATCGTCTGAATTGAGTCCCGAACTCAATTCGTCACTTTGTTCATCTGGAGCCACGCTTGCATCTCCAAAATGGGTATCCAAATATGCTCTCAGATTTCAAAACCGAAAAGTTTAGCCCCCGATATTCGCGTTTGTTCGTTTTTCACGGATCATCCAAAATTATGCCCAAAATCAATTTGTCACTTTTTGCATCCGAGGCCACGCTTTCATCTCCAAAATGGGTATCCAAATATGCTCTCATATTTCAAAATCGAAAATTTCAGCCCCCGTTATCTGCGTCTATTCGTTTTTCACGGATCATCCGAAATGAGTCGCGAAATCAATTTGTCACTTTGTGCATGAGGGGCCACACTTGTATCTCCAAAATGGGTATCCAAATATGCTCTCGGATTTCAAAACCAAAAAGTTCAACCCCTGATATCCGCGTCCGTTCGTTTTTCACGGATCGTCTGAAATCAGTCCCGAAATAAATTTGTCACTTTGTGCATGTGGGGCCACGCTTTCATCTCCAAAATGGGTATCCAGATATGCTCTCGAATTTAAAAACCAAAAATTTCAACCCCCAATATCCGCATTTGTACATTTTTCAAGGATCATCCAAAATGAATCCCGAAATCAATTCGTCATTCTTTTCCTGCGGGGGCACACTTGCATCTCCAAAATGGGTATCCAGATATACCCTCAGATTTCAAAAACGAAAATTTTAGCCCCCGACATCCGCGTCCGTTCGTTTTTTACGGATCATCCAAAATGAGTCCCTAAATCAATTCGTCACTTTCTGCATGTGAGGCCACGCTTGCATCTCCAAAATGGTTATCCAAATATGCTCTCGAATTTCAAAAATGAAAATTTCAACCCCGATATCTGCGTCTATTCGTTTTTTTATGGATCGTTCGAAATGAGTCCCTAAATCAATTCATCACTTTGTGCATGTGGGGCCACGCTTGCATCTCCAAAATGGGTATCCAAATATGCTCTCGAATTTTTAAACTGAAAAGTTTAGCCCTCGATATTCGCATCCGTTCGTTTTTCACAGATCATCCGAAATGAGGTCCGAACTCAATTCGTCACTTTGTGCATCTGGGGCCACGCTTGCATCTCCAAAATGGATATCCAAATATGCTCTTGGATATCAAAACCGAAAAGTTTAGCCTGCGTCTATTCCTTTTTAACGAACTATCTACGTTTAAAATGTTTTTCAGACATTATAAAGCTCTTTTAAAATATTTTAAAAACTTTGTAAAATATTTTAAAGGATTTTTATAACATTTCAAAATATTTTAAAATATTTCAAAATATTGTAAAACGCTTATCAAGTTAAGCTTATAAATCTGACATTCAATAATTTTTATAAATGGTTCGAAGATTTTATAAAATATTCTAAATTTTTATTAATATGTTTAAATCAAATATTTAAAGTGTTTAATCATTTTTAGTAAATGTTTTTAAAGAAATCGTAAAAAAAATTGTTTTAAAAACATTATAAAAAACTTTTTAAACTGTTATAGCGTGCTTTTAAACACATTTAAATGTATTTAACACATTATAAAATTCGTTTAAAATATTTTAAGAATTTTGTAAAATGTTTTTAAGGATTTTTATAGCATTTCAAAATATTGTAAAACACTTCCAAGATATTTTAAAACACTTGTAAAATATTTTGAAACACTTGTAAAATATTTTGAAACGCTTCTAAAATATTTTGAAACGCTTTTAAAATTTATTTTAAAATGTTTCAAAACACTTCTAAAACGTTTTAAATTTATTTTAAAATGTTTCAAAACACTTTTAAAATGTTTTCAGAACCTCTTGAAGAACTCGTAAAGCATTTTAAAATGTTTTAAAATGGTTTTAAAATGTTTTTAGAAAGCTTTTACAATGTTTTAAAAATATTTCAAAACACTTTTAAAATTCTTTTAAAATATTTAAAAACATTTATTTCATTTTTAAAAATGTTTATAAATAACATTTAATAAAAGTGAAACTAATAAAGTTGACATTATAAACATTTAATAATTTTTATAAAGGTTTTATAAATGGTTTAAAGCTTTTGTAAAATATTCTAAATTCTTATTAATATGCTTAAATCAAATATTTAAAGCGTTTAATCATTTTTGATAAAATCGCAAAAAAAAGTTTTTAAAAACGTTATAAAACACTTTTTAAAATGTTATAACGTGCTTTTAAACACATTTAAAATGTTTTTAAGACATTATAAAACTCGTTTAAAATATTTTTATAAATTTGTAAAATGTTTTAAATGAATTTTATAACATTTCAAAATATTTCAAAATCATTCAAAAAATTTCAAAATGTTGTAAAAAACGCTTCCAAGATATTTTAAAACACTTGTAAAACATTTTGAAACGCTTTTAAAATGTTTTAAATTTATTTTTAAATGTTTCAAAACACTTCTAAAATATTTTAAATTTATATTAAAAGTGTTTTAAAATAAACACATTTAATAAAATCGTGAAAAAAAGTTTCTAGAAACATTGTACAACACTTTTTAAAATGTTATAATGTGCTTTTAAAATGTTTTGAAGACATCATAAAACTCTTTTAAAATATTTTTAAAAATTTGTAAAATGTTTTAAAATATTTTTATATATTTCAAAATATTGTCAAACGCTTAAGATATTTTTTAACACTTTTAAATATTTTGAAACCCTTTTAAAATGTTTTAAATTTATTTTAAAATGTTTCAAAACACTTTTAAAATGCTTCAAAACACTTTTAAAATGTTTCCAAACACTTTTAAAATGTTTTAAAACATATTTAAATCCTTTTTAAAAACTTGTAAAACATTTTAAAATGTTTTAAAAGTGTTTTTAAATGGTTTTTAAATGTTTTCATAATGCTTTTACAATGTTAGAAAAACATTTCAAAACACATTTAAAATATTTGAAAGCATTTATTTAGGTTTTAAAAACGTTTTTAAATAAAATTTAATAAAAGTTAAGCTTATAAAGCTAACATTATAAACATGCAATAATTTTTATCAATGTTTCATAAATGGTTTAAATCTGCTATAAAATATTCTAAATTCTTCTCAATATGTTTAAATCAAATATTTAAAGCGTTTAATCCTTTTATTAAATGTTTTTAATAAAATCGTAAAAAAGGAAACGTTTTTAAAAATATTATAAAACCCTTTTTAAAATGTTATAATGTGCTTTTAAACACGTTTAAAATGTTTCTAACACATCATAAAACTCTTTTAAAATATTTTTAAAAATTTGTAAAATATTTTAGAGGATTTTTATAACATTTCAAAATATTTCATAAAGTTAAGCTTATAAAGCTGACATTCAATAATTTTTATAAATGTTTTAAAAATGGTTTAAACCTTTAATAAAATATTCCAAATTCTTATTAATATGTTTAAATCAAATATTTAAAGCGCTTAATCATTTTTAGTAAATCTTTTTAATAAAATCGTAAAAAATAATATTTTTAAAAACATTATAAAACACTTTTTAAAATGCTATAACATGATTTTAAACACGTTAAAAATGTTTTGAAGACATTATGAAACTCTTTTAAAATATTTTAAAAAAGTTGTAAAATGTTTTAAAGGATTTTTATAACATTTCAAAAATATTGTAAAACACTTTCAAGATATTTCAAAACACTTTTAAGATATTCTGAAATGCTTTTAAAATATTTTGAAATGCTTTTAAGATTTATTTTAAAATGTTTCAAAACACTTCTAAAATGTTTTAAATTTATTTTAAAATGTTTCAAAACACTTTTTAAATGTTTTAAAACGTTTTTAAATCCTTTTAAAAAACTTGTAAAGCATTTTAAAACGTTTATAAGTGTTTTAAATCCGTTTAAAAATGTTTTAAAGCTTTCACAATATTTTAAAAAAGGTTTAAAATGTTTAAACGTGCTTTAAAATCCTTTTCAAAACTTGTAAAGCATTTTAAAACGTTTTAAAAGTGTATCCAAATATGCTCTCAGATTTCAACACCGAAAAGTTCAGCCCCCGATATCCACGTCTTTTCATTTTTCACGGATCGTCTGAATTGAGTCCCGAAGTCAATTCGTCACTTTTTTCATCTGGGGCCACGCTTGCATCTCCAAAATGGGTATCCAAATATGCTCTCAGATTTCAAAACCGAAAAGTTCAGCCCCCGATATCCACGTCTTTTCATTTTTCACGGATCGTCTGAATTGAGTCCCGAAGTCAATTCGTCACTTTGTTCATCTGGGGCCACGCTTGCATCTCCAAAATGGGTATCCAAATATGCTCTCAGATTTCAAAACCGAAAATTTCAGCCCCCGTTATCTGCGTCTATTCGTTTTTCGCGGATCATCCGAAATGAGTCGCGAAATCGATTTGTCACTATGTGCATGCGGGGCCACACTTGCATCTCCAAAATGGGTATCCAAATATGCTCTCAGATTTGACAACCGAAAAGTTCAGCCCCCGATATCCACGTCTTTTCATTTTTCACGGATCGTCTGAATTGAGTCCCGAAGTCAATTCGTCACTTTGTTCATCTGGGGCCACGCTTGCATCTCCAAAATGGGTATCCAAATATGCTCTCAGATTTCAAAACCGAAAAGTTTAGCCCCCGATATTCGTGTTTGTTCGTTTTTCACGGATCATCCAAAATGATGCCCAAAATCAATTTGTCACTTTGTGCATCCGAGGCCACGCTTTCATCTCCAAAATGGGTATCCAAATATGCTCTCATATTTCAAAATCGAAAATTTCGGCCCCCGTTATCTGCGTCTATTCGTTTTTCACGGATCATCAGAAATGGGTCGCGAAATCAATTTGTCACTTTGTGCATGAGGGGCCACACTTGCATCTCCAAAATGGGTATCCAAATATGTTCTCGGATTTCAAAACCAAAAAGTTCAACCCCTGATATCCGCGTCCGTTCGTTTTTCACGGATCGTCTGAAATCAGTCCCGAAATAAATTTGTCACTTGGTGCATGCGGGGCCACGCTTTCATCTCCAAAATGGGTATCCAGATATGCTCTCGAATTTAAAAAACGAAAATTTCAACCCCCAATATCCGCATTTGTACATTTTTCAAGGATCATCCAAAATGAATCCCGAAATCAATTCGTCATTCTTTTCCTGCGGGGGCACACTTGCATCTCCAAAATGGGTATCCAAATATACTCTCAGATTTCAAAAACGAAAACTTTAGCCCCCGACATCCGCGTCCGTTCGTTTTTTACGAATCATCCAAAATGAGTCCCTAAATCAATTCGTCACTTTGTTCATGCGGGGGCACACTTGCATCTCCAAAAGCGGTATCCAAATATGCTCTCGAATTTCAAAATGAAAATTTCAACCCCGATATCTGCGTTTGTTCGTTTTTTATGGATCGTTCGAGATGAGTCCCTAAATCAATTCATCACTTTGTGCATGTGGGGCCACGCTTGCATCTCCAAAATGGGTATCCAAATATGCTCTCGAATTTTTAAACCGAAAAGTTTAGCCCTCGATATTCGCATCCGTTCGTTTTTCACATATCATCCGAAATGAGGTGCGAACTCAATTCGTCACTTTGTGCATCTGGGGCCACGCTTGCATCTCCAAAATGGATATCCAAATATGCTCTCGGATATCAAAACCGAAAATTTTAGCCTGCGTCTATTCCTTTTTAACGAACTATCTACGTTTAAAATGTTTTTCAGACATTATAAAGCTCTTTTAAAATATTTTAAAACTTTGTAAAATATTTTAAAGGATTTTTATAACATTTCAAAATATTGTAAAACGCTTATCAAGTTAAGCTTATAAATCTGACATTCAATCATTTTTATAAATGGTTCGAAGATTTTATAAAATATTCTAAATTTTTATTAATATGTTTAAATCAAATATTTAAAGTGTTTAATCATTTTTAGTAAATGTTTTTAATGAAATCATAAAAAAAATTGTTTTAAAAACATTATAAAAAACTTTTTAAACTGTTATAGCGTGCTTTTAAACACATTTAAATGTATTTAACACATTATAAAACTCGTTTAAAATATTTTAAAAATTTTGTAAAATGTTTTAAAGGATTTTTATAACATTTCAAAATATTGTAAAACACTTCCAAGATATTTTAAAACACTTTTAAAATATTTTGAAACACTTCTAAAATATTTTGAAACGCTTCTAAAATATTTTGAAACGCTCTTAAAATTTATTTTAAAATGTTTCAAAACACTTCTAAAACGTTTTAAATTTATTTTAAAATGTTTCAAAACACTTTTAAAATGTTTTCAGAACCTCTTGAAGAACTCGTAAAGCATTTTAAAATGTTTTAAAAGTGTTTTAAAATGTTTTAAAAATGTTTTTAGAAAGCTTTTACAATGTTTTAAAAATATTTCAAAACACTTTTAAAATTCTCTTAAAATATTTAAAAACATTTATTTCATTTTTAAAAATGTTTATAAATAACATTTAATAAAAGTTAAACTAATAAAGTCGACATTATAAACATTTAATAATTTTTATAAAGGTTTTATAAATGGTTTAAAGCTTTTATAAAATATTCTAAATTCTTATTAATATGCTTAAATCAAATATTTAAAGCGTTTAATCATTTTTGATAAAATCACAAAAAAAAAACGTTTTTAAAAACATTATAAAACACTTTTTAAAATGTTATAACGTGCTTTTAAACACATTTAAAATGTTTTTAAGACATTATAAAAATCGTTTAAAATATTTTTATAAATTTGTAAAATGTTTTAAATGATTTTTATAACATTTCAAAATATTTCAAAATCATTCAAAAAATTTCAAAAGGTTGTAAAAAACGCTTCCAAGATATTTTAAAACACTTGTAAAATATTTTGAAACGCTTTTAAAATGTTTTAAATTTATTTTTAAATGTTTCAAAACACTTCTAAAATATTTTTAATTTATATTAAAAGTGTTTTAAAATAAACACATTTAATAAAATCGTAAAAAAAAGTTTCTAGAAACATTATACAACACTTTTTAAAATGTTATAATGTGCTTTTAAAATGTTTTGAAGACATCATAAAACTCTTTTAAAATATTTTTTAAAATTTGTAAAATGTTTTAAAATATTTTTATATATTTCAAAATATTGTCAAACACTTAAGATATTTTTGAACACTTTTAAATATTTTGAAACCCTTTTAAAATGTTTTAAATTTATTTTAAAATGTTTCAAAACACTTTAAAATGCTTCACAACACTTTTAAAATGTTTTAAATTTATTTTAAAATGTTTCAAAACACTTTTAAAATGTTTTAAAACATATTTAAATCCTTTTTAAAAACTTGTAAAACATTTTAAAATGTTTTAAAATGGTTTTTAAATGTTTTCATAATGCTTTTACAATGTTAGAAAAACATTTCAAAACACATTTAAAATATTTGAAAGCATTTATTTGTTTTTAAATAAAATTTAATAAAAGTTAAGCTTATAAAGCTAACATTATAAACATGCAATAATTTTTATAAATGTTTCATAAATGGTTTAAATCTGCTATAAAATATTCTAAATTCTTCTCAATATGTTTAAATCAAATATTTAAAGCGTTTAATCTTTTTATTAAATGTTTTTAATAAAATCGTAAAAATAGAACCGTTTTTTAAAATATTATAAAACCCTTTTTAAAATGTTATAATGTGCTTTTAAACACGTTTAAAATGTTTTTAACACATCATAAAACTCTTTAAAAATATTTTTAAAAAATTTGTAAAATATTATAGAAGATTTTTATAACATTTCAAAATATTTCAAAATATTTCATAAAGTTAAGCTTATAAAGCTGACATTCAATAATTTTTATAAATGTTTTAAAAATGGTTTAAACCTTTTATAAAATATTCCAAATTCTTATTAATATGTTTAAATCAAATATTTAAAGCGTTTAATCATTTTTAGTAAATCTTTTTAATAAAATCGTAAAAATAATATTTTTAAAAACATTATAAAACACTTTTTAAAATGCTATAACATGATTTTAAACACGTTAAAAATGTTTTTAAGACATTATGAAACTCTTTTAAAATATTTTAAAAAGTTGTAAAATGTTTTAAAGGATTTTTATAACATTTCAAAATATTGTAAAACACTATCAAGATATTTCAAGACACTTTTAAGATATTCCGAAACGCTTTTAAAATATTTTGAAATGCTTTTAAGATTTATTTTAAAATGTTTCAAAACACTTCTAAAATGTTTTAAATTTATTTTAAAATGTTTCAAAACACTTTTAAAATGTTTTAAAACGTTTTAAAATCCTTTTAAAAAACTTGTAAAGCATTTTAAAACGTTTTAAAAGTGTTTTAAAACGGTTTAAAAATGTTTTTAGAAAGCTTTTACAATATTTTAAAAAAGATTTAAAATGTTTTAAAACGCTTTTAAATCCTTTTCAAAAACTTGTAAAGCATTTTAAAACGTTTTAAAAGTGTATCCAAATATGCTCTCAGATTTCAAAACCGAAAAGTTCAGCCCCCGATATCCACGTCTTATAATTTTTCACGGATCGTCTGAATTGAGTCCCGAAGTCAATTCGTCACTTTTTTCATCTGGGGCCACGCTTGCATCTCCAAAATGGGTATCCAAATATGCTCTCAGATATTCGCGTCCGTTCGTTTTTCACGGATCGTCGAAAATGAGGCCCAAACTCAATTTGTCACTTTGTGCATCCGAGGCCACGCTTTCATCTCCAAAATGGGTATCCGTATATGCTCCCTATATTTCAAAATCGGAAATTTCAAATTTCCCGTTATCTCCGCGCCTATTCGCTTTCGCATCATCCGAAATGAGTCGCGAAATCGGGATTATTACTTTGTTCATGAGGGGCCACACTTGTATCTCCAAAATGGGTATCCAAATATGCTCTCGGATTTCAAAACCAAAAAGTTCAACCCCTGATATCCGCGTCCGTTCGTTTTTCACGGATCGTCTGAAATCAGTCCCGAAATAAATTTGTCACTTTGTGCATGCGGGGCCACGCTTTCATCTCCAAATGGGTATCCAGATATGCTCTCGAATTTAAAAACCGAAAAGTTTAGAAATGAAAACTTCGCGTTTGTTCAAGTTTTGATCGGATCATCCAAACATGCCCAAATCACCTACATTAATTTCGTGCATCCGAGGCCACGCTTTCATCTCCAAATGGGTATCCAAATATGCTCTCATTTCAAAATTTCAAATCGAAATTTCTCTAGCCTCGTTATTCAAGGCTTATTCGCTTTTTCAGACGTGATCATCCGAAATGAGTCGCGAAATCAATTTGTCACTTTGCGATGCGGGGCCACACTTGCATCTCCAAAATGGGTATCCAAATATGCTCTCGGATTTCAAAACCAAAGAGTTCAACCCCTGATATCCGCGTCCGTTCGTTTTTCACGGATCGTCTGTAATCAGTCCCGAAATAAATTTCTCACTTTGTGCATGCGGGGCCACGCTTTCATCTCCAAAATGGGTATCCAGATATGCTCTCGAATTTAAAAACCGAAAATTTCAAACCCCAATATCCGCATTTGTACATTTTTCAAGGATCATCCAAAATGAATACCGAAATCAATTCGCCATTCTTTTCCTGCGGGGGCACACTTGCATCTCCAAAATGGGTATCCAAATATACTCTCAGATTTCAAAAACGAAAATTTTAGCCCCGGACATCCGCGTCCGTTCGTTTTTTACGGATCATCCAAAATGAGTCCCTAAATCAATTCGTCACTTTGTGCATGTGAGGCCACGCTTGCATCTCCAAAATGGTTATCCAAATATGCTCTCGAATTTCAAAAATGAAAATTTCAACCCCGATATCCGCGTCTATTCGTTTTTTTATGGATCGCTCGAAATGAGTCCCTAAATCAATTCATCACTTTGCGCATGTGGGGCCACGCTTGCATCTCCAAAATGGGTATCCAAATATGCTCTCGAATTTTTAAACCGAAAAGTTTAGCCCTCGATATTCGCATCCGTTCGTTTTTCACAGATCATCCGAAATGAGGTCCGAACTCAATTCGTCACTTTGTGCATCTGGGGCCACGCATGCATCTCCAAAATGGATATCCAAATATGCTCTCGGATATCAAAACCGAAAATTTTAGCCTGCGTCTATTCCTTTTTAACGAACTATCTACGTTTAAAATGTTTTTCAGACATTATAAAGCTCTTTTAAAATATTTTAAAAACTTTGCAAAATATTTTAAAGGATTTTTAGAGCATTTAATAATATTTTAAAATATTTCAAAATATTGTAAAACGCTTATCAAGTTAAGCTTATAAATCTGACATTCAATAATTTTTATAAATGGTTCGAAGATTTTATATAATATTCTAAATTTTCATTAATATGTTTAAATCAAATATTTAAAGTGTTTAATAATTTTTAGTAAATGTTTTTAATGAAATCGTAAAAAAAATTGTTTTAAAAACATTATAAAAAACTTTTTAAACTGTTATAGCGTGCTTTTAAACACATTTAAATGCATTTAACACATTATAAAACTCGTTTAAAATATTTTAAAAATTTTGTAAAATGTTTTTAAGGATTTTTATAACATTTCAAAATATTGTAAAACACTTCCAAGATATTTTAAAACACTTTTAAAATATTTTGAAACGCTTCTAAAATATTTTGAAACGCTTTTAAAATTTATTTTAAAATGTTTCAAAACACTTCTAAAACGTTTTAAATTTATTTTAAAATGTTTCAAAACACTTTTTAAATGTTTTCTGTAACCTCCGAAGAACTCGTAAAGTATTTTAAAAGTTTTAAAAGTGTTTTAAAAATGGTTTAAAAATGTTTTTAGAAAGCTTTTGGCAATGTTTTAAAAATATTTCCAAAACACTTTTAAAATTCTTTTTAAAATATTTAAAAAGATTATTTCATTTTTTAAAAATTTTATAAATAACATTTAATAAAAGTTAAACTAATAAAGTTGACATTATAAACATTTAATAACTTTTATAAAGGTTTTATAAATGGTTTAAAGCTTTTATAAAATGTTCTAAATTCTTATTAATATGTTTAAATCAAATATTTAAAGCATTTAATCATTTTTAATAAAATCGCAAAAAAAAAACGTTTCTAAAAACATTATAAAACACTTTTAAAAATGTTATAACGTGCTTTTAAACACATTTAAAATGTTTTTAAGACATTATAAAACTCATTTAAAATATTTTTACTAATTTGTAAAATGTTTTAAAGGATTTTTATAACATTTCAAAATATTTCAAAATCATTCAAAAATTTTCAAAATATTGTAAAAAACGCTTTCAAGATATTTTAAAACACTTGTAAAATATTTTGAAACGCTTTTAAAATGTTTTAAATTTATTTTTAAATGTTTCAAAACACTTCTAAAATATTTTAAATTTATATTAAAAGTGTTTTAAAATAAACACATTTAATAAAATCGTAAAAAAAAGTTTCCAGAAACATTATACAACACTTTTTAAAATGTTATAATGTGCTTTTAAAATGTTTTGAAGACATCATAAAACTCTTTTAAAATATTTTTAAAAATTTGTAAAATGTTTTAAAATATTTTTATATATTTCAAAATATTGTCCAACGCTTAAGATATTTTTGAACACTTTTAAATATTTTGAAACCCTTTTAAAATGTTTTAAATTTATTTTAAAATGTTTCAAAACACTTTTAAAATGCTTCAAAACACTTTTAAAATGTTTTAAATTTATTTTAAAATGTTTCAAAACACTTGTAAAATGTTTTAAAACATATTTAAATCCTTTTTAAAAACTTGTAAAACATTTTAAAATGTTTTAAAAGTGTTTTAAAATGGTTTTTAAATGTTTTCAGAATGCTTTTACAATGTTAGAAAAAACATTTCAAAACACATTTAAAATATTTGAAAGCATTTATTTAGGTTTTAAAAACGTTTTTAAATAAAATTTAATAAAAGTTAAGCTTATAAAGCTAACATTATAAACATGCAATAATTTTTATAAATGTTTCATAAATGGTTTAAATCTGTTATAAAATATTCTAAATTCTTCTCAATATGTTTAAATCAAATATTTAAAGCGTTTAATCCTTTTATTAAATGTTTTTTAATAAAATCGTAAAAAAATAAACGTTTTTAAAAATATTATAAAACCCTTTTTAAAATGTTATAATGTGCTTTTAAACACGTTTAAAATGTTTCTAACACATCATAAAACTCTTTTCAAATATTTTTAAAAAAATTTGTAAAATATTTTAGAGGATTTTTATAACATTTCAAAATATTTCATAAAGTTAAGCTTATAAAGCTGACATTCAATAATTTTTATAAATGTTTTAAAAATGGTTTAAACCTTTAATAAAATATTCCAAATTCTTATTAATATGTTTAAATCAAATATTTAAAGCGCTTAATCATTTTTAGTAAATCTTTTTAATAAAATCGTAAAAAATAATATTTTTAAAAACATTATAAAACACTTTTTAAAATGCTATAACATGATTTTAAACACGTTAAAAATGTTTTTAAGACATTATGAAACTCTTTAAAAATATTTTTAAAAAGTTGTAAAATGTTTTAAAGGATTTTTATAACGTTTCAAAATATTGTAAAACACTATCAAGATATTTCAAGACACTTTTAAGATATTCTGAAACGCTTTTAAAATATTTTGAAATGCTTTTAAGATTTATTTTAAAATGTTTCAAAACACTTCTAAAATGTTTTAAATTTATTTTAAAATGTTTCAAAACACTTTTAAAATGTTTTAAAACGTTTTTAAATCCTTTTGAAAAAATTGTAAAGCATTTTAAAAAGTTTTTAAAGTGTTTTAAAACGGTTTAAAAATGTTTTTAGAAAGCTTTGACAATATTTTAAAAAAGGTTTAAAATGTTTTAAAACGTTTTAAAATCCTTTTCAAAAACTTGTAAAGCATTTTAAAACGTTTTAAAAGTGTATCCAAATATGCTCTCAGATTTCAAATCCGAAAAGTTCAGCCCCCGATATCCACGTCTTTTAATTTTTCACGGATCGTCTGAATTGAGTCCCGAAGTCAATTCGTCACTTTTTTCATCTGGGGCCACGCTTGCATCTCCAAAATGGGTATCTAAATATGCTCTCAGATTTCAAAACCGAAAATTTTAGCCCCCGACATTCGCGTCCGTTCGTTTTTCACGGATCGTCCAAAATGAGGCCCAAACTCAATTTGTCACTTTGTGCATCCGAGGCCACGCTTTCATCTCCAAAATGGGTATCCAAATATGCTCTCATATTCCAAAATCGAAAATTTCAGCCCCCATTATCTGCGTCTATTCGTTTTTCGTGGATCATCCGAAATGAGTCGCGAAATCGATTTGTCACTATGTGCATGCGGGGCCACACTTGCATCTCCAAAATGGGTATCCAAATATGCTCTCAGATTTCACAACCGAAAAGTTCAGCCCCCGATATCCACGTCTTTTCATTTTTCACGGATCGTCTGAATTGAGTCCCGAAGTCAATTCGCCACTTTGTTCATCTGGGGCCACGCTTGCATCTCCAAAATGGGTATCCAAATATGCTCTCAGATTTCAAAACCGAAAAGTTTAGCCCCCGATATTCGCATCCGTTCGTTTTTCACGGATCGTCCAAAATGAGGCCCAAACTCAATTTGTCACTTTGTGCATCCGAGGCCACGCTTTTCATCTCCAAAATGGGTATCCAAATATGCTCTCATATTTCAAAATCGAAAATTTCAGCCCCCGTTATCTGCGTCTATTCGTTTTTCACGGATCATCCGAAATGAGTCGCGAAATCAATTTGTCACTTTGTGAATGAGGGGCCACACTTGCATCTCCAAAATGGGTATCCAAATATGCTCTCGATTTCAAAACTCAAAGATTTCAACCCCGACATCCGCGTCTCGTTCGTTTTCACGACGTTCGAAACGCCCCAAATAAATTTCACTTGCGTACGGGCCACGCTTTCATCTCCAAAATGGGTATCCGAGATATGCTTCCCGAATTTAAAAACCGAAAATTTCAACCCCCAATATCCGCATTTGTACATTTTTCAAGGATCATCCAAAATGAATCCCGAAATCAATTCGTCATTCTTTTCCTGTAGGGGCACACTTGCATCTCCAAAATGGGTATCCAAATATACTCTCAGATTTCAAAAACGAAAATTTTAGCCCCCGACATCCGCGTCCGTTCGTTTTTTACGGATAATCCAAAATGAGTCCCTAAATCAATTCGTCACTTTGTGCATGTGAGGCCACGCTTGCATCTCCAAAATGGTTATCCAAATATGCTCTCGAATTTCAAAAATGAAAATTTCAACCCCGATATCTGCGTCTATTCGTTTTTTTATGGATCGTTCGAAATGAGTCCCTAAATCAATTCATCACTTTGCGCATGTGGGGCCACGCTTGCATCTCCAAAATGGGTATCCAAATATGCTCTCGAATTTTTAAACCGAAAAGTTTAGCCCTCGATATTCGCATCCGTTCGTTTTTCACAGATCATCCGAAATGAGGTCCGAACTCAATTCGTCACTTTGTGCATCTGGGGCCACGCTTGCATCTCCAAAATGGATATCCAAATATGCTCTCGGATATAAAAACCGAAAAGTTTAGCCTGCGTCTATTCCTTTTTAACGAACTATCTACGTTTAAAATGTTTTTCAGACATTATAATGCTCTTTTAAAATATTTTAAAAACTTTGTAAAATATTTTAAAGGATTTTTATAACATTTCAAAATATTTTAAAATATTTCAAAATATTGTAAAACGCTTATAAAGTTAAGCTTATAAATCTGACATTCAATAATTTTTATAAATGGTTCGAAGATTTTATAAAATATTCTAAATTTCCATTAATATGTTTAAATCAAATATTTAAAGTGTTTAATCATTTTTAGTAAATGTTTTTAATGAAATCGTAAAAAAAATTGTTTTAAAAACATTATAAAAAACTTTTTAAACTGTTATAGCGCGCTTTTAAACACATTTAAATGTATTTAACACATTATAAAACTTAAATCTGACATTCAATCATTTTTATAAATGGTTCGAAGATTTTATAAAATATTCTAATTTTTTATCAATATGTTTAAATCAAATATTTAAAGTGTTTAATCATTTTTAGTAAATGTTTTTAATGAACAGAAAAAATCTGTACAAACATTTATAAAAAATTTCAAACTCATAGCGTTGCTTTTAAACACATTTAAATGTGGCTTAACACATTATAGGTCCCAAAACATTTTAAGAATTTGTAAACAAGCTTTTAAGGATTTTATAACATTTCAAAATATTGTAAAACATTCTCCAAGATATTTTAAAACACTTGTAAAATATTTTGAAACACTTCTAAAATATTTTGAAACGCTTTTAAAATTTATTTTAAAATGTTTCAAAACACTTCTAAAACGTTTTAAATTTATTTTAAAATGTTTCAAAACACTTTTAAAATGTTTTCAGAACCTCTTGAAGAACTCGTAAAGCATTTTAAAATGATTTAAAAGTGTTTTAAAATGGTTTTAAAATGTTTTTAGAAAGCTTTTACAATGTTTTAAAAATATTTCAAAACACTTTTAAAATTCTTTTAAAATATTTAAAAACATTTATTTCATTTTTAAAAATGTTTATAAATAACATTTAATAAAAGTTAAACTAATAAAGCTGACATTATAAACATTTAATAATTTTTATAAAGGTTTTATAAATGGTTTAAAGCTTTTATAAAATATTCTGAATTCTTATCAATGTGCTTAAATCAAATATTTAAAGCGTTTAATCATTTTTAATAAAATTGCAAAAAAAAACGTTTTTAAAAACATTATAAAACACTTTTTAAAATGTTATAACGTGCTTTTAAACACATTTAAAATGTTTTTAAGACATTATAAAACTCGTTTAAAATATTTTTATAAATTTGTAAAATTTTTTAAATGATTTTTATAACATTTCAAAATATTTCAAAATCATTCAAAAAATTTCAAAATGTTGTAAAAAACGCTTCCAAGATATTTTAAAACACTTGTAAAATATTTTGAAACGCTTTTAAAATGTCTTAAATTTATTTTCAAATGTTTCAAAACACTTCTAAAATATTTTAAATTTTATATTAAAAGTGTTTTAAAACAAACACATTTAATAAAATCGTAAAAAAAAGTTTTTAGAAACATTATACAACACTTTTTAAAATGTTATAATGTGCTTTTAAAATGTTTTGAAGACATCATAAAACTCTTTTAAAATATTTTTAAAAATTTGTAAAATGTTTTAAAATATTTTTATAAATTTCAAAATATTTCAAAATATTGTCAAACGCTTAAGATATTTTTGAACACTTTTAAATATTTTGAAACCCTTTTAAAATGTTTTAAATTTATTTTAAAATGTTTCAAAACACTTTTAAAATGCTTCAAAACACTTTTAAAATGTTTCAAAACACTTTAAAATGTTTTAAAACATATTTAAATCCTTTTTAAAAACTTGTAAAACATTTTAAAATGTTTTGGGTGTATTTGTATTTGTTTTTAAATGTTAACAAGTTTACAATATAGGAAACTTAAAACAAATTTAAAATATTTGAAAGCATTTATTTAGGTTTTAAAAACGTTTTTAAATAAAATTTAATGAAAGTTAAGCTTATAAAGCTAACATTATAAACATGCAATAATTTTTATAAATGTTTCATAAATGGTTTAAATCTGTTATAAAATATTCTAAATTCTTCTCAACATGTTTAAATCAAATATTTAAAGCGTTTAATCTTTTTATTAAATGTTTTTAATAAAATCGTAAAAAAAGAAACGTTTTTAAAAATATTATAAAACCCTTTTTAAAATGTTATAATGTGCTTTTAAACACGTTTAAAAGGTTTCTAACACATCATAAAACTCTTTTAAAATATTTTTAAAAAATTTGTAAAATATTTTAGAGGATTTTTATAACATTTCGAAATATTTCAAAATATTTCATAAAGTTAAGCTTATAAAGCTGACATTCAATAATTTTTATAAATGTTTTAAAAATGGTTTAAACCTTTTATAAAATATTCCAAATTCTTATTAATATGTTTAAATCAAATATTTAAAGCGTTTAATCATTTTTAGTAAATCTTTTTAATAAAATCGTAAAAATAATATTTTTAAAAACATTATAAAACACTTTTTAAAATGCTATAACATGATTTTAAACACGTTAAAAATGTTTTTAAGACATTATGAAACTCTTTTAAAATATTTTTAAAAAGTTGTAAAATGTTTTAAAGGATTTTTATAACGTTTCAAAATATTGTAAAACACTATCAAGATATTTCAAGACACTTTAAAGATATTCTGAAACGCTTTTAAAATATTTTGAAATGCTTTTAAGATTTATTTTAAAATGTTTCAAAACACTTCTAAAATGTTTTAAATTTATTTTAAAATTTTTCAAAACACTTTTAAAATGTTTTAAAACGTTTTTAAATCCTTTTGAAAAAATTGTAAAGCATTTTAAAACGTTTTAAAAGTGTTTTAAAACGGTTTAAAAATGTTTTTAGAAAGCTTTGACAATATTTTAAAAAAGGTTTAAAATGTTTTAAAACGTTTTAAAATCCTTTTCAAAAACTTGTAAAGCATTTTAAAACGTTTTAAAAGTGTATCCAAATATGCTCTCAGATTTCAAAACCGAAAAGTTCAGCCCCCGATATCCACGTCTTTTATTTTTTCACGGATCGTCTGAATTGAGTCCCGAAGTCAATTCGTCACTTTTTTCATCTGGGGCCACGCTTGCATCTCCAAAATGGGTATCCAAATATGCTCTCAGATTTCAAAACCGAAAATTTTAGCCCCCGATATTCACGTCCGTTCGTTTTTCACGGATCGTCCAAAATGAGGCCCAAACTCAATTTGTCACTTTGTGCATCCGAGGCCACGCTTTCATCTCCAAAATGGGTATCCAAATATGCTCTCATATTTCAAAATCTAAAATTTCAGCCCTCGATTCTCCCATTTGCTTGATCATCCAGTTGAGTCAATCGCATTTGTCACTATGCACAGTGGCCACCTTGCATCTCCAAAATGGGTATCCAACAGTTTCGATTACTAACCGAAAAGTTCGCCGATATCCACGTTTTTCATTTTCACGATCGCTCGAATTGATTCAAGTCGAATTTCCACCTTTGTTCATCTCGCCACGTCAGCACCCCAAAAGGTATCCAACATGCTCGTATTTCAAAAATCGAAAGTTTAGCCTGACATCAAGTTGTTCGTTTTTCACTTTATCATCCAAAATGATGCCCAAATCAATTTGTCACTTTGTGCATCCGAGGCCACGCTTTCATCTCCAAAATGGGTATCCAAATATGCTCTCATATTTCAAAATCGAAAATTTCAGCCCCCGTTATCTGCATCTATTCGTTTTTCACAGGTCATCCGAAATGAGTCGCGAAATCAATTTGTCACTTTGTGCATGAGGGGCCACACTTGCATCTCCAAAATGGGTATCCAAATATGCTCTCGGATTTCAAAACCAAAAGTTCAACCCCTGATATCCGCATCCGTTCGTTTTTCACGGATCGTCTGAAATCAGTCCCGAAAAAAATTTGTCACTTTGTGCATGCGGGGCCACGCTTTCATTTGCAAAATGGGTATCAAGATATGCTCTCGAATTTAAAAACCAAAAATTTCAACCCCCAATATCTGCATTTGTACAATTTTCAAGGATCATCCAAAATGAATCCCGAAATCAATTCGTCATTCTTTTCCTGCGGGGGCACACTTGCATCTCCAAAATGGGTATCCAAATATACTCTCAGATTTCAAAAATGAAAATTTTAGCCCCCGACATCCGCGTCCGTTCGTTTTTTATGGATCATCCAAAATGAGTCCCTAAATCAATTCGTCACTTTGTGCATGTGAGGCCACGCTTGCATCTCCAAAATGGTTATCCAAATATGCTCTCGAATTTCAAAAATGAAAATTTCAACCCCGATATTTGCGTCTATTCGTTTTTTATGGATCGTTCGAAATGAGTCCCTAAATCAATTCATCACTTTGTGCATGTGGGGCCACGCTTGCATCTCCAAAATGGGTATCCAAATATGCTCTCGAAATTTTAAACCGAAAAGTTTAGCCCTCGATATTCGCATCCGTTCGTTTTTCACAGATCATCCGAAATGAGGTCCGAACTCAATTCGTCACTTTGTGCATCTAGGGCCACGCTTGCATCTCCAAAATGGATATCCAAATATGCTCTCGGATATCAAAACCGAAAAGTTTAGCCTGCGTCTATTCCTTTTTAACGAACTATCTACGTTTAAAATGTTTTTCAGACATTATAAAGCTCTTTTAAAATATTTTAAAACTTTGTAAAATATTTTAAAGGATTTTTATAACATTTCAAAATATTTTAAAATATTTCAAAATATTGTAAAACGCTTATCAAGTTAAGCTTATAAATCTGACATTCAATAATTTTTATAAATGGTTCGAAGATTTTATAAAATATTCTAAATTTTTATTAATATGTTTAAATCAAACATTTAAAGTGTTTAATCATTTTTAGTAAATGTTTTTAATGAAATTGTAAAAAAAAATTGTTTTAAAAACATTATAAAAAACTTTTTAAACTGTTATAGCGTGCTTTTAAACACATTTAAATGTATTTAACACATTATAAAACTCGTTTAAAATATTTTAAGAATTTTGTAAAATGTTTTTAAGGATTTTTATAGCATTTCAAAATAATAAAGCATTCTCCAAGATATTTTAAAACACTTGTAAAATATTTTGAAACATCTTCTAAAATATTTTGAAACGCTTTTAAAATTTATTTTAAAATGTACTAAAACACTTAAAACGTTTAAATTTATTTTAAAATGTTTCAAAACACTTTTAAAATGTTTTCAGAACCTCCTGAAGAACTCGTAAAGCATTTTAAAATGTTTTAAAAGTGTTTTAAAATGGTTTTAAAATGTTGTTAGAAAGCTTTTACAATGTTTTAAAAATATTTCAAAACACTTTTAAAATTCTTTTAAAATATTTAAAAACATTTATTTCATTTTTAAAAATGTTTATAAATAACATTTAATAAAAGTTAAACTAATAAAGTTGACATTATAAACATTTAATAATTTTTATAAACATTTTATAAATGGTTTAAAGCTTTTATAAAATATTCTAAATTCTTATTAATATGCTTAAATCAAATATTTAAAGCGTTTAATCATTTTTGATAAAATCACAAAAAAAAGACGTTTTTAAAAACATTATAAAACACTTTTTAAAATGTTATGACGTGCTTTTAAACACATTTAAAATGTTTTTAAGACATTATAAAACTCGTTTAAAATATTTTTATAAATTTGTAAAATGTTTTAAATGATTTCTATAACATTTCAAAATATTTCAAAATCATTCAAAATATTTCAAAATATTGTAAAAAACGCTTTCAAGATATTTTAAAACACTTATAAAATATTTGAAACGCTTTAAATGTTTTAAATTTATTTTTAAATGCTTCAAAAAGACTTCAAAATATTTAAATCATATTAAAAGTGTTTTAAAACAAAACACATTTTAATAAAATCTACAAAAAGTTTTTAGAAACATTATACAACACTTTTAAAAATGTTATAACGTGCTTTCAAAATGTTTTGAAGACATCATAAGACTCTTTTAAAATATTTTTAAAAATTTGTAAAATGTTTTAAAATATTTTTATAAATTTCAAAATATTTCAAAATATTGTCAAACGCTTAAGATATTTTTAAACACTTTTAAATATTTTGAAACCTTTTTAAAATGTTTTAAATTTATTTTAAAATGTTTCAAAACACTTTTAAAATGCTTCAAAACACTTTTAAAATGTTTTAAATTTATTTTAAAATGTTTCAAAACACTTTTAAAATGTTTTAAAACATATTTAAATCCTTTTAAAAAACTTGTAAAACATTTTAAAACGTTTTAAAAGTGTTTTAAAATGGTTTTTAAATGTTTTCAGAATGCTTTTACAATGTTAGAAAAACATTTCAAAACACATTTAAAATATTTGAAAGCATTTATTTAGGTTTTAAAAACGTGTTTAAATAAAATTTAATAAAAGTTAAGCTTATAAAGCTAACATTATAAACATGCAATAATTTTTATAAATGTTTCATAAATGGTTTAAATCTGGTATAAAATATTCTAAATTCTTCTCAATATGTTTAAATCAAATATTTAAAGCGTTTAATCTTTTTATTAAATGTTTTTAATAAAATCGTAAAAAAAGAAACGTTTTTAAAAATATTATAAAACCCTTTTTAAAATGTTATAATGTGCTTTTAAACACGATTAAAATGTTTCTAACACATCATAAAACTCTTTTCAAATATTTTTAAAAAATTTGTAAAATATTTTAGAGGATTTTTATAACATTTCAAAATATTTCAAAATATTTCATAAAGTTAAGCTTATAAATCTGACATTCAATAATTTTTATAAATGTTTTAAAAATGGTTTAAACCTTTTATAAAATATTCCAAATTCTTATTAATATGTTTAAATCAAATATTTAAAGCGTTTAATCATTTTTAGTAAATCTTTTTAATAAAATCGTAAAAAATAATATTTTAAAAACATTATAAAACACTTTTTAAAATGCTATAACATGATTTTAAACACGTTAAAAATGTTTTTAAGACATTATGAAACTCTTTTAAAATATTTTTTAAAAGTTGTAAAATGTTTTAAAGGATTTTTATAACATTTCAAAATATTGTAAAACACTATCAAGATATTTCAAGACACTTTTAAGATATTCTGAAACGCTTTTAAAATATTTTGAAATGCTTTTAAGATTTATTTTAAAATGTTTCAAAACACTTCTAAAATGTTTTAAATTTATTTTAAAATGTTTCAAAAACACTTTTAAAATGTTTTAAAACGTTTTTAAATCCTTTTAAAAAACTTGTAAAGCATTTTAAAACGTTTTAAAAGTGTTTTAAAACGGTTTTAAAATGTTTTTGTAAAGTTAATAATATTTGAGTGTTTAAAATGTTTAAAAATCCTTTAAAATCCCTTTTCTCAAAAATCCTGTGTGCATTTTAAATGCTTATGTATCCAACATGTTTCAGATTTCAAACCGAAAGTTCAAATGATATCCACTGCCTTTTTAATTTTTCAATGACTGCTCAATTGATCCTGAAACACTCAGTCACTTTTTTCATCCGCCACGCTTGCATCTCCAAAATGGGTATCTAAATATGCTCTCAGATTTCAAAACCGAAAAGTTTAGCCCCCGACATTCGCGTCCGTTCGTTTTTCACGGATCGTCCAAAATGAGGCCCAAACTCAATTTGTCACTTTGTGCATCCGAGGCCATGCTTTCATCTCCAAAATGGGTATCCAAATATGCTCTCATATTTCAAAATCGAAAATTTCAGCCCCCGTTATCTCCGTCTATTCTTTTTTCACGGATCATCCGAAATGAGTCGCGAAATCGATTTGTCACTATGTGCATGCGGGGCCACACTTGCATCTCCAAAATGGGTATCCAAATATGCTCTCAGATTTCACAACCGAAAAGTTCAGCCCCCGATATCCACGTCTTTCAATTTTTCACGGATCGTCTGAATTGAGTCCCGAAGTCAATTCGTCACTTTTTTCATCTGGGGCCACGCTTGCATCTCCAAAATGGGTATCCAAATATGCTCTCAGATTTCAAAACCGAAAAGTTTAGCCTCCGATATTCGCGTCCATTCGTTTTTCACGGATCGTCCAAAATGAGGCCCAAACTCAATTTGTCACTTTGTGCATCCGAGGCCACGCTTTCATCTCCAAAATGGGTATCCAAATATGCTCTCATATTTCAAAATCGAAAATTTCAGCCCTCGTTATCTGCGTCTATTCGTTTTTCACGGATCATCCGAAATGAGTCGCGAAATCAATTTGTCACTTTGTGCACGAGGGGCCACACTTGCATCTCCAAAATGGGTATCCAAATATGCTCTCGGATTTCAAAACCAAAAAGTTCAACCCCTGATATCCGCGTCCGTTCGTTTTTCACGGATCGTCTGAAATCAGTCCCGAAATAAATTTCTCACTTTGTGCATGCGGGGCCACGCTTTCATCTCCAAAATGGGTATCCAAATATGCTCTCGAATTTAAAAACCGAAAATTTCAACCCCCAATATCCGCATTTGTACATTTTTCAAGGATCATCCAAAATGAATCCCAACGACTCATCCTTCGCGGCACACTTGCATCTCCAAATGGGTATCCAAATATACTTCTCGATTTCAAAACGAAAATTTTAAATCGACATCCGCGTCCGTCTTTGCCTTTTACTTACTCATCGTCCGAAATGAGTCCCAAAATCAATTCTTCACTTTGTTCATGCGGGGGCACACTTGCATCTCCAAAAGCGGTATCCAAATATGCTCTCGAATTTCAAAAATGAAAATTTCAACCCCGATATCTGCGTCTATTCGTTTTTTTATGGATCGTTCGAAATGAGTCCCTAAATCAATTCATCACTTTGTGCATGTGGGGCCACGCTTGCATCTCCAAAATGGGTATCCAAATATGCTCTCGAATTTTTAAACCGAAAAGTTTAGCCCTCGATATTCGCATCCGTTCGTTTTTCACATATCATCCGAAATGAGGTCCGAACTCAATTCGTCACTTTGTGCATCTGGGGCCACGCTTGCATCTCCAAAATGGATATCCAAATATGCTCTCGGATATCAAAACCGAAAAGTTGAGCCTGCGTCTATTCCTTTTTAACGAACTATCTACGCTTAAAATGTTTTTCAGACATTATAAAGCTCTTTTAAAATATTTTAAAAACTTTGTAAAATATTTTAAAGGATTTTTAGAACATTTCAAAATATTTCAAAATATTTGAAAATATTGTAAAACGCTTATAAAGTTAAGCTTATAAATCTGACATTCAATAATTTTTATAAATGGTTCGAAGATTTTATAAAATATTCTAAATTTTCATTAATATGTTTAAATCAAATATTTAAAGTGTTTAATCATTTTTAGTAAATGTTTTTAATGAAATCGTAAAAAAAATTGTTTTACAAACATTATAAAAAAAAAATTAAACTGTTATAGCGTGCTTTTAAACACATTTAAATGTATTTAACACATTATAAAACTCGTTTAAAACATTTTAAGAATTTTGTAAAATGTTTTTAAGGATTTTTATAACATTTCAAAATATTGTAAAACACTTCCAAGATATTTTAAAACACTTCTAAAATATTTTGAAACGCTTCTAAAATATTTTGAAACGCTTTTAAAATTTATTTTAAAATGTTTCAAAACACTTTTAAAATGTTTTAAAACGTTTTCAGAACCTCTTGAAGAACTTGTAAAGCATTTTAAAATGTTTTAAAAGTGTTTTAAAATGGTTTTAAAATGTTTTTAGAAAGCTTTTACAATGTTTTAAAAACATTTCAAAACACTTTTAAAATTCTTTTAAAATATTTAAAAGCATTTATTTCATTTTTTAAAGTGTTTATAAATAACATTTAATAAAAGTTAAACTAATAAAGTTGACATTATAAACATTTAATAATTTTTATAAAGGTTTTATAAATGGTTTAAAGCTTTTATAAAATATTCTAAATTCTTATTAATATGCTTAAATCAAATATTTAAAGCGTTTAATCATTTTTGATAAAATCGCAAGAAAAAACGTTTTTAAAAACATTATAAAACACTTTTTAAAATGTTATAACGTGCTTTTAAACACATTTAAAATGTTTTTAAGACATTATAAAACTCGTTTAAAATATTTTTATAAATTTGTAAAATGTTTTAAATGATTTATATAACATTTCAAAATATTTCAAAATCATTCAAAAAATTTCAAAATGTTGTAAAAAACGCTTCCAAAATATTTTAAAACACTTGTAAAATATTTTGAAACGCTTTTAAAATGTTTTAAATTTATTTTTAAATGTTTCAAAACACTTCTAAAATATTTTAAATTTATATTAAAAGTGTTTTAAAACAAACACATTTAATAAAATCGTAAAAAAAAGTTTCTAGAAACATTATACAACACTTTTTAAAATGTTATAATGTGCTTTTAAAATGTTTTGAAGACATCATAAAACTCTTTTAAAATATTTTTAAAAATTTGTAAAATGTTTTAAAATATTTTTATATATTTCAAAATATTGTCAAACGCTTAAGATATTTTTGAACACTTTTAAATATTTTGAAACCCTTTTAAAATGTTTTAAATTTATTTTAAAATGTTTCAAAACACTTTTAAAATGCTTCAAAACACTTTTAAAATGTTTCAAAACACTTTTAAAATGTTTTAAAACATATTTAAATCCTTTTTAAAACTTGTAAAACATTTTAAAATGTTTTAAAAGTGTTTTAAAATGGTTTTTAAATGTTTTCAGAATGCTTTTACAATGTTAGAAAAACATTTCAAAACACATTTAAAATATTTGAAAGCATTTATTTAGGTTTTAAAAACGTTTTTAAATAAATTTTAATAAAAGTTAAGCTTATAAAGCTAACATTATAAACATGCAATAATTTTTATAAATGTTTCATAAATGGTTTAAATCTGTTATAAAATATTCTAAATTCTTCTCAATATGTTTAAATCAAATATTTAAAGCGTTTAATCTTTTTATTAAATGTTTTTAATAAAATCGTAAAAAAAAGAAACGTTTTTAAAATATTATAAAACCCTTTTTAAAATGTTATAATGTGCTTTTAAACACGTTTAAAATGTTTCTAACACATCATAAAACTCTTTTAAAATATTTTTAAAAAATTTGTAAAATATTTTAGAGGATTTTTATAATATTTCAAAATATTTCATAAAGTTAAGCTTATAAAGCTGACATTCAATAATTTTTATAAATGTTTTAAAAATGGTTTAAACCTTTTATAAAATATTCCAAATTCTTATTAATATGTTTAAATCAAATATTTAAAGCGTTTAATCATTTTTAGTAAATCTTTTTAATAAAATCGTAAAAAATAATATTTTTTAAAACATTATAAAACACTTTTTAAAATGCTATAACATGATTTTAAACACGTTAAAAATGTTTTTAAGACATTATGAAACTCTTTTAAAATATTTTTAAAAAGTTGTAAAATGTTTTAAAGGTTTTTTATAACGTTTCAAAATATTGCAAAACACTATCAAGATATTTCAAGACACTTTTAAGATATTCTGAAACGCTTTTAAAATATTTTGAAATGCTTTTAAGATTTATTTTAAAATGTTTCAAAACACCTCTAAAATGTTTTAAATTTATTTTAAAATGTTTCAAAACACTTTTAAAATGTTTTAAAACGTTTTTAAATCCTTTTAAAAAACTTGTAAAGCATTTTAAAACGCTTTAAAAGTGTTTTAAAATGGTTTAAAAATGTTTTTAGAAAGCTTTTACAATATTTTAAAAAAGGTTTAAAATGTTTTAAAACATTTTTAACTCCTTTTCAAAAACTTGTAAAGCATTTTAAAACGTTTTAAAAGTGTATCCAAATATGCTCTCAAATTTCAAAACAAAGTCAAATTTTGATATCCACGCTTAATTGTTCACGATCGTCTAATTGAGTCCCTAAGTCAATTCGCTAATTTTTTTCAATGGGCCACGCTTGCATCTCCGAAATGGGTATCCAAATATGCTCTCAGATTTCAAAACCTAAAAGTTTAGCCCCCGATATTCGCGTCCGTTCGTTTTTCACGGATCGTCCAAAATGAGGCCCAAACTCAATTTTTCACTTTGTGCATCCGAGGCCACGCTTTCATCTCCAAAATGGGTATCCAAATATGCTCTCATATTTCAAATTCGAAAATTTCAGCCCCCGTTATCTGCGTCTATTCGTTTTTCACGGATCATCCGAAATGAGTCGCGAAATCGATTTGTCACTATGTGCATGCGGGGCCACACTTGCATCTCCAAAATGGGTATCCAAATATGCTCTCGACTTTCACAAATGAAAAGTTCTCACTCGATATCCACTGTAGAGATTTTCATTTTTCACGATCGCCTCAATCGAGTCCTCGCCAAGTCAATCTAGACTTTGTTCATCCAGCTGCGTCTGGTATCTCCAAAATGGGTATCCAAATATGCTCTCAGATTTCAAAACCGAAAAGTTTAGCCCCCGATATTCGCGTTTGTTTGTTTTTCACTGATCATCCAAAATGATGCCCAAACTCAATTTGTCACTTTGTGCATCCGAGGCCACGCTTTCATCTCCAAAATGGGTATCCAAATATGCTCTCATATTTCAAAATCGAAAATTTCAGCCCCCGTTATCTGCGTCTATTCGTTTTTCACGGATCATTCGAAATGAGTCGCGAAATCAATTTGTCCCTTTGTGCATGAGGGGCCACACTTGCATCTCCAAAATGGGTATCCAAATATGCTCTCGGATTTCAAAACCAAAAAGTTCAACCCCTGATATCCGCGTCCGTTCGTTTTTAACGGATCGTCTGAAATCAGTCCCGAAATAAATTAGTCACTTTGTGCATGCGGGGCCACGCTTTCATCTCCAAAATGGGTATCCATATGCTCTTCCGAATTTAAAACCGGTACCTCAACCTCATCCGCATTTGTACATTTTTCAAGGATCATCCAAAATGAACTCGAAATCAATTCGCTATTCTTTCACTACAAAAATAATTGATTCCAAAATGGGTATCCAAATATACCCTCAGATTTCAAAAACGAAAATTTTAGCCCCCGACATCCGCGTCCGTTCGTTTTTTACGGATCATCCAAAATGAGTCCCCAAATCAATTCGTCACTCTGTGCATGTGAGGCCACGCTTGCATCTCCAAAATGGTTATCCAAATATGCTCTCGAATTTCAAAAATGAAAATTTCAACCCCGATATCTGCGTCTATTCGTTTTTTATGGATCGTTCGAAATGAGTCCCTAAATCAATTCATCACTTGCGCATGGGCCACTTGATTCAGTGGGTATCCAACATGCTCTCGACCCTTAAACCGAAAATTTTAGCCCTCGATATTCGCATCCGTCCGTTTTTCACAGATCATCCGAAATGAGGTCCGAACTCAATTCGTCACTTTGTGCATCTGGGGCCACGCTTGCATCTCCAAAATGGATATCCAAATATGCTCTCGGATATCAAAACCGAAAAGTTTAGCCTGCGTCTATTCCTTTTTAACGAACTATCTACGCTTAAAAATGTTTTTCAGACATTATAAAGCTCTTTTAAAATATTTTAAAAACTTTGTAAAATATTTTAAGGGATTTTTAGAACATTTCAAAATATTTCAAAATATTGTAAAACGCTTATCAAGTTAAGCTTATAAATCTGACATTCAATCATTTTTATAAATGGTTCGAAGATTTTATAAAATATTCTAAATTTTCATTAATATGTTTAAATCGAATATTTAAAGTGTTTAATCATTTTTAGTAAATGTTTTTAATGAAATCGTAAAAAAAATTGTTTTACAAACATTATAAAAAAAATTTCAAACTTATAGCGTTGCTTTTTTAAACACATTTTTCTAAATGTATTTAACACATTATAAACTCTCATTTAAAACATTTTATGAATTTTGTAAAATGTTTAAGGATTTTTATAACATTTCAAAATATTGTAAGCACTTCCAAGATATTTTAAAACACTTGTAAATATTTTAAACACTTAAAATATTTTTGGAAACAAGTAGAAATTTATTTTAAAATGTTTCAAAACACTTCTAAAACGTTTTAAATTTATTTTTAAAATGTTTCAAAACAACACCCAAAAATGTTTTAGAACCTCTTGAAGAACCTAGTAAAGCATTTTGAAATGTTTTAAAAAGTGTTTTAAAATGGTTTAAAAATGTTTTTAAAAAGCTTTTACAATGTTTTAAAAGTATTTCAAAAACACTTTTAAAATTCTTTTAAAATATTTAAAAACATTTGTTCATTTTTAAAAATGTTTATAAATAACATTTAATAAAAGTTAAACTAATAAAGTTGACATTATAAACATTTTAATAATTTTTATAAGAGTTTTATAAATGGTTAAACTTTTTGTAAAATATTCTAAATTCTTATTAATATGCTTAAATCAAATATTTAAAACGTTTAATCATTTTAAATAAATCGCAAAAAAACGTTTTTAAAAACATTATAAAACACTTTTTAAAATATTATGTAACGATATTTTAAACACATTTAAAATGTTTTAAAGCATTATAAAACTGCGTTTAAAATATTTTTTATCATTTATAAAATATTTTAAATGAATTTTATAACTTCATTCAAAATAATTTAAAATCTGTTCAAAAAATTTCAAAATATTTTGTAAAAAACGCTTTACGAATATTTTTTAGCTTACATAAAATTTTTAATAACTTTTAAATGTTTTAAATTTATTTTTAAAATGCTGCAAAAACATACAAAAATATTTTAAATTTATATTAAAAGTGTTTTAAAATAAACTTACATTTAATAAAATCGTAAAAAAATTTCAGAAACATTGTGCAACACTTTTTAGAAGTATTTATAATGTGCTTTTAAAATGTTTTCAGGGCATCTATTAAAACTCTTTTAAAATATTTTTAAAAATTTGTAAAATGTTTTAAAATATTTTATATTTCAAAATATTGTCAAACGCTTAAGATATTTTTGAACACTTTTAAATATTTTAGAATACCCTTTTAAAAATGTTTTAAAACACTTTAAAATGCTTCCAAAACCTTTTAAAACGTTTAAATTTATTTTAAAATGTTTTAAAACACTTTTAAAATGTTTTAAAACATATTTAAATCCTTTTAAAAACTTGTAAAACATTTTAAAATATTTTAAAAGTGTTTTTAAAATGGTTTTTAAATGTTTTAAGGTCTTTTACAATGTTAGAAAAACATTTCAAAACACATTTAAAACATTTGAAAGCATTTATTTAGGTTTTAAAAACAGATTTTTAAATAAAATTTAATAAAAGTTAAACATAAAGCTAACATTTATCAGCATGCAATAATTTTTTTGTAAATGTTTCATAAATGGTTTAAATCTGTTATAAAATATTCTGAATTCTTCTCAATATGTTTTTAAATCAAATATTTAAAAGCGTTTAATCCTTTTATTAAATGTTTTTAATAAAATCGTAAAAAAAAAACGATTTTTAAAAATATTGTAAAACCTTTTAAAATGTTATAATATGCACTTTTAAACACGTTTAATGCTTTCTGCCTTCAACAAACTCTTTCGAACATTTTAGAGGATTTCTATAACATTTCAAAAGTATTTCATAAAGTTAAGCTTATAAAGTGACATTTAAATAATTTTTATAAATGTTTTAAACCTTTTATAAAATATTTCAGGTCTTGTTAATATGTTTAAATCAAATATTTAGCAGATTTAATGTTTAGTAAATCTTTTTAATAAAATATTCAAAATAATATTTTAAAAACATTATAAAACACTTTTTAAAATCTTTATAACATTGATTTTAAACACGTTAAAAATGTTTTTAAGACATTATGAAACCTCTTTTAAAATATTTTAAAAAGTTGTAAAATGTTTTGAGATTTTTATAACAATTTCTGAAATATTGTAAAACAAACCGAATATTTCAGACACTTTTAAGATATTACGACGCTTTTAAAATATTTTGAAAGTAACTTTTAATTGTTAAATATTTCAAAACACTTCTAAAATGTTTTAAATTTATTTAAAAATGTTTTAGAAACATACAAATGTTTTAAAACGTTTTTAAATCCTTTTAAAAAACTTGTAAATCATTTTAAAGCTTTAAAAGTGTTTTAAAGCAGTTTAAAAATGTTTTTAGAAAGCTTTAATGTGCCGGAAGTTTAAAATGTTTCGCGTTTCTTTGATGCCCAAAAGCTTGTAAATCATTTTAAAGCGTTTTAAAGTGTATCCAAATATGTCTAAGTTTAGCGAAAAGTTATTGAAATGTCACGTCTTTTAATTTTTGCGGATCATCTGAATTGGAGTCCAAGTCAATTAAATCGCTTTTTTCGCCAGAACCCACGCTTTTGCATCTCGAAAATGGTATCCAAATGTGTCTCAGATTCAAAGCGAAAATTGTTTAGGTATTGGTAATCATTCATTTTCCACCGGATCATCCAAAATAGAGCCCAAACTCAATTTGTCACTTTGTGTCAAGGCCACCTTTCATCTCAAAATGGTGTCAAATATGCTCTCATATTCCAAAATGAAAAATTTGGCCGAATTGTCATCCTTCGTTTCGCGGATATAAATGAAATGATCAGCGAAAGTAATTTGTCACTATATTATCAGAGCATATATCTCCAAAATGGGTATCCAAATATGCTCTCAGATTTCTAGCGGGTTCGTCCAAATGTCATGATCTTTTCATTTTTCGGATCATCCCCGAATAAGAGTCCGAAGTCGATTAATCACTTTGTTATACGGAACCACGCTTGCATCTCCAAATGGGTGTCCAAATATGCTCTACGATTTCAAAGCAAGAAAGTTTATTTAGATATTCATTGTTCGTTTTCAGATCATCAGAAGCATTTTAAAATCAATTTGTCACTTTGTGCATCCCATTGCCTTTCATCTCCAAAATAGGTATCCAAATATGTCTCATATTTCAAAATCGAAAATTTCAGCCGGAATTACTAGTAATAAATTTTTCAAGATCGTAAAATAGATAGCGAAAATCAATTTGTCACTTTTGTGAGGCCATGCATCTCCAAAATAGGTATCATTCATATCTCGGTTCGAAACAATTAATGACGATATCGCGTCGGGTCCGTTTTTTCACGGATAAATACCGAAATAGATCAAATAAATTGTCACTTTGTGCATGCGAAACCGCCTTTCATCTCAAAATAGGTATCGAGATATGCTCTAAGATTAAAAAGCGAAAATTCAACTTTAGTATCGCATTTGTACATTTTTCAAGGATCTGTTCGAAGATGATCCAAGAAATCAATTAGTCATTCTTTTCTGTGAGAACTGCTTGCATCTCAAAATGGGTATCGATGTCTCAGTTTCAAAAAGCGAAAATTTTGTTGAACATCGCGTCCAGTTGAACACTACGGATCATCGAAAATAGGTCCTAAATCAATTAGTCACTTTGTGCACGTGAGATACGTTGCATCTCCAAAATAGTTATCAAATATGCTCTCGAATTTCAAAAATGAAAATTTCAGCACGATGTCTGCGTCTGATAGTTTTTATGGATCGTTAAGGAAATGAGTCCCTAAATCAATTCATCACTTTGTGCATGTGGGGTAACATCTCAAAATGGGTATCCAAATATGCTCTCGAATTTTTTAAGCGAAAAGTTTAGCTTTCAAGTATTCGCAATAGTTCGTTTTTCACGGATCTTGTCAAAATGAAATTAAGACTCATTCGTCGCTTTGTGCATACGAATACATAGCATCTCAAAATGGATATCCAAATAATGTCTCGGATATAAAAGCGAAAAGGTTTAGCACAAATGTATTCCTTTTTTAACGGTATACGTTTAAAATGTTTTCGGACATTATAAAGCTCTTTTAAAATATTTTAAAAACTTTGTAAAAATGTATACAAGGATTTTTAGAACATTTCAAAATATTTTAAAATATTTCAAAATATTGTAAAACGTTGCTCAAGAAATTAAGCTCATAAAATCGACATTCGATAATTTTTATAAATGGACAGAATTTGTAAAATATTCATTTCATTAATATGTTTAAATCAAATATTTAGAGTGTTTAATCATTTTTAATATAAATGTTTTTAATGAAATCGTAAAAAAATTGTTTTAAAACATTGTAAAAAACTTGTTAGAAAACACAGCTATAACTTTGTTCTTTTAAACACATTTAAATGTAGTTAACACATTATAAAACTCGTTTAAAATATTTTAAGAATTTTGTAAAATGTTTTGAGTTTTTATAGCATTTCAAAATATTGTAAAACACTTCCAGGAATGTTTTAAAACCTTTAAAATATTTTCGAAACACTTCTAAAAATATTTTTAAACGCTTCTAAAATATTTTAAAACGCTTTTAAATTTATTTTAAAATGTTTGAAAAAACACTTCTAAACGTTTTAATTTATTTTAAAATGTTTCAGTATTATTCATTATTTTAGAACCTCTTGAAAACCTGTAAACACTTTAAAATGTTTTAAAGTGTTTTAAAATGGTTTAAAAATGTTTTTTAAAAGCTTTTACAATGTTTTAAAAGTATTTGAAAACACTTTTAAAATTCTTTTAAAATATTTAAAAACATTTATTTCATTTTAAAAAATATTTATAAATATATTTAATAAAAGTAAACTAATAAAGTTGTTATAAACATTTAATAATTTTTTTTATAAAGGTTTTATAAATGGTTTAAAGCTTTTGTAAAATATTCTAAATTCTTATTAATATGCTTAAATCAAATATTTAAAAGCGTTTAATCATTTTAAGTAAAAATCGCAAAAAAAACGTTTTTAAAAACATTATAAAACACTTTTTTAAAATGTTATAACGTGCTTTTAAACACATTTAAAATGTTTTTAAGACATTATAAAACTCGTTTAAAATATTTTTATAAATTTGTAAAATGTTTTAAATGATTTTTATAACATTTCAAAATATTTCAAAATCGTTCGAAAAGGGCTAAATGTTGTAAACGCTTCCAAGATATTTTAAAACACTTGTAAAATATTTTGCAGAAACGCTTTTAAAATGTTTTAAATTTATTTTTAAATGTTTCAAAACACTTCCCAAAATATTTTAATTTGTAGCCAAAGTGTTTTAAAATAAACACATTTTAATAAAATCGTAAAAAAAGTTTCTGAAAACGTTGTACAACACTTTTTAAAATGTTATATTATTTTTAAGTATTTTAGGAGCATCTTAAAACTCATAAAAATATTTTTAAAAATTTGTAAAATGTTTTAAAATATTTTTACATATGTTCAAAATATTGTCAAACGCTTGAATATTTTTGAACACTTTTGATATTTTGAAACCCTTTTAAAATGTTTTCAACTTTCTTAAAATGCTTCAAAACACTTTTAAAACGTTTTAATTTATTTTCAAATGTTTAAAAACACTTTTACAAAATGTTTTACGACATATTTAAATCCTTTTAAAAACTTGTAAAACATTTTAAAATGTTTCAAGGTGTTTTAAAATAACACAAATGTTTTCGAGTGCTTTTTACAATGTTAGAAAAACATTTGAAAACACATTTAAAACATTTGAAAGCATTTATTTGGAATTTTAAAAACGTTTTTAAATAAAATTTAATAAAGTTAGCTTATAAAGCTAACATTTATAAACATACGATAACGATACATAATCAAACTTTACCATAAATGAATTCAATCTTGTTATAAAATATTAAGATTCTTCTAAGTATGTTTAAATCAAATATTTAAGCGATTACAATATTTTTATTAAATGTTTTTAATAAAATCGTAAAAAAAGAAACGTTTTTTAATCATAAAAACCCTTTTTAAAATGTTATATTTTCATTACGTTTAAAAAATGTTTCTAACACATCGTTAAAACTCTTTTCAAACATTTTGGGATTTCTATAACATTTCAAAATACTTTCAAAATATTTCATAAAGTTAAGCTGTAATTTGACATTGATAATTTCTAATGTTTTAAAAATGGTTTAAACCTTATAAATATTCTGTAAATTCTTGTTAATATGTTTAAGTCAAATATTTAAGCGTTTAATCATTTTTGGTAAATCTTTTTAATAAAATCGTAAAAATAATATTTTTGAAAACATTTATAAAACACTTTTTAAAATGCTATAACATGATTTCAAGCTTGGTGTAAAAATGTTTTAAAGGGCTTGATATGAAACTCTTTTAAAATATTTTTAAAAAGTTGTAAAATGTTTTAAAGTTTTTTATAACGTTTTAAAATATTGTAAACTTCATATTATCGAATATTTCAAGACACTTTTAAGATAATGCGAAAGCATTTTAAATATTTTTTGAAAGCGCTTTTAAAATTATTTTAAAATGTTTCAAAACACTTTTAAAATGTTTTAAATTTATTTTAAAATGTTTTAAAAACACTTTTAAAATGTTTTAAAACGTTTTTAAATCCTTTTAAAAAACTTGCGAAATCATTTTAAAGCGTTTTTAAAAAGTGTTTTAAGTTTAAAAATATTTTAAAGCTTTACAATATTTTTTAAAAGGTTTAATGTTTCAACGTTTTAAAATCACTACCGAAAACTTGTAAATCATTTCTAAACGTTTAAAAGTGTATCCAAATATGCTCTCGGTTTCAACTGAAAAGCTGTTGAAATGTCCCGTCTTTTAATTTTCTGGATGTCGTTGAGTCCGAAAGTCGATTCGTCACTTTTTTCATACGAGGCCATGTCTCCAAAATAGGTGCTCAAATATCTCAGGTTTCAAAACCGAAGAATTTCGACCCAGGTAATGGTAGTTAGTTTTTCATCGGATCGTCCAATAGACAGCTCGTTTGTCCTTTGTACATCGAAAGCCACGCTTTCATCTCCAAAATGAGTGTCCAAATATGTCTCCTTAAAATCGAAATTTGTTTAATTGTCTGCTTGTTCGTTTCGCGGATCATCAAAGCAGGTCGAAAATGGATTTATCTTTGTATTGCATGCGAAGGCCACATACATCTCCAAAATGGGTATCCAAATATGTCTAGTTTCTGTGAAAAGATTGTTTAAATATCCAGTAACAATTTTCTGGGATCGTCGTTGAAGGTCCAAAAATCAATTCATCACTTTATCCTTTAAGAACTACAACATCTCCAAAATGGTCATCACAAATATGCTCTCGGTTCAAAACGAAGAATTTAGCCCCGATATTCGCGTTTGTTCGTTTCCGGATCGTCCAAAATGATGCCCAAAATCAATTTGTCCTTTGCATCCAGTACGCTTTCATCTCCAAAATGATGTCCAAATATGCTCTCATATTTCAAAATCGAAAATTTCAGCCCATTCTGTTATTGTTTTCGAATCATCTTGAAATGGTGTGAAATGGTTGCTCCTTTGTGAAGAAATTGCCTTGCATCTCAATGGCTCAAATGTGCTCTCGGTTCAAAACCAAAAGTTCATGATATCCGCGTCAGATTACGTTTTCTGGGATACATCTGGAAATGGGTCCGAAATAAATTTGTCACTTTGTGCATGCGAGGCCACTTTCATCTCAGGCGGTGTCAGGATGTCTCGAATTTAAAAACCGAAAATTTCAACCCAATGCTGGCATTTGCTTACATTTTTCAAGGTCATCCAAATGAATCCCGTCAATTCGTCATTCTTTTCTAACGAAGGCACACGTCTCTCCAAAATGGGTATCTGACGGTCACTGCCTCGGTTCAAAAACGAATTTATTTGAGCAATAACGTCGTTCGTTTTCAGGATATTAAATATAGGTCTAAGTCATTAGTCACTTTGTGCATGTGAGCCGAGCTTGCATCTCCAAAATGGTTGTCAAATATGCTCTCGAACACAAAAATGAAAATTTCAACCAAATGTAAATACTGTCGTTTTTTATGGATGGTTCGAAATAGGTCCCTAAATCGATTCATCACTTTGTGCATGTGGACCAACATCTCCAAAATAGGTATCCAAATGTGCTCTCGAATTTTAAACCGAAAAGTTTAGCCCTCGATATTCGCATTAAGAATTGGGTTTTCACGGATCACTCCAAAAGGCAGAATTAGAACTCCAATTCGTCACTGTAATAACATGCGGGGGCATGTATGTCTCCAAAATGGATATCCAAATATGTCTCGGATATCAAAGCGAAAAGTTTGCTTTCTAATCTGTTCCTTTGAAATATCTCATTTAAAATGTTTTAGGACATTATAAAGCTCTTTTAAAATATTTTAAAAACTTTGTAAAATATTTTAAAGTTTTTAGACAACAAAATATTTTAAATATTTCAAAATATTATGCTTGTTGCTCAGTTAAACTCCTTAAAATAAAACATTCAAATAATTTTATAAATGGTTAGAAAATTTTATAAAATATTCTAAATTTTCATTAATATATTTAAATCAAATATTTAAAGTGTTTAATCATTTTTAGTAAATGTTTTTAATGAGAGAGTAGTAAAAAAATTATTTTTAAAAACATTATAAAAACTTGTTAGTACCATTATGGCGTGCTTTTAAACACATTTAAATGATTAACATGACCTACAAAACCTAGTTTAAAATATTTTAAAATTTTGTAAAATGTTTTTGAATTTTTATAATTTCAAAATATTATGAACACTTTTATGATGTTTTAAAACACTTGTAAAATGTTTGAAACACTTCTAAAATATTTTGAAAGCATACAAAATATTTTTTGAAAGCAACTTTAAAATTTGTTTTAAAATGTTTCAAAACACTTCTAAAACGTTTTAAATTTACTTTGCAAATGTTTTAAACACTTTTAAAATGTTTTAGAACCTCTTGAAGAACTGTTAAAGAATTTTAAAATGTTTTAAAAGTGTTACAAAATGGTTTAAGAAATGTTTTTGAAAAGATTTTTGGCCTGTTTTCAAAGTATTTTAAAAACACTTTTAAAAATTCTTTTAAAATATTTAAAAACATTTTATTTCATTTTAAAAATATTTATAAATAACATTTATTAAAAGTCAAACTAATAAAAAGTTGACATTATAAACATTTAATAATTTTTATAAAGGTATAAATGGTTTAAAGCTTTTTAAAATATTCGTTCTTATTAATATGCTTAAATCGAATATTTAAAGCGTTTAATCACATTTTTGATAAAATCGCAAAAAAACGTTTTTAAAAACATTACTAAAATACTTTTTTAAAATGTTATAACGTGCTTTTAAACACATTTAAAATGTTTTTAAGACATTATAAAACTACGTTTAAAATATTTTTATAAATTTGTAAAATGTTTTAAATGATTTTTATAACATTTCAAATATTTCAAAATCATTCAAAAAATTTCAAAATGTTGTAGCATTTAGGGTGCTGGCTTGTATGGAAATATTTTTGAACGCTTTTAAGTATTTTAAATTTATTTTTAAATGTTCAAAACACTTTAAATATTTTAAATTTATATTAAAAGTGTTTTAAAATAAACATTTAATAAAATCGTAAAAAAAAGTTTCTAGAAACATTTGCTTTGTACTTTTTAAAATGTTATAATGTGCTTTTAAAATGTTTTGAAGACGTCATAAACTCTTTTAGAATATTTTTAAAAATTTGTAAAATGTTTTAAAATATTTTTATATATTTCAAAATATTGTCAAACGCTTAAGATATTTTTGAACACTTTTAAATATTTTAGAAACCCTTTTTAAAATGTTTTAAATTTATTTTAAAATGTTTCAAAACACTTTTAAAATGCTTCAAAACACTTTTTAAAGCATTCCATTATTTTAGAATGTTTAATGCTTTTAAAGTATTTTGAAACATATTTAAATCCTTTTTAAAACTTTAAAAACATTTAAAATGTTTTAAAAAGTGTTCTAAAATAGTTTTTAAATGTTTTCAGATAACTTTTACAATGTTAGAAAAACATTTCAAAACACATTTAAAACATTTGAAAGCATTTATTTAGGTTTAAAAACGTTTTTAAATAAATTTAATAAAAGTTAGCTTATAAGCTAACATTGTAAACATGCAATAATTTTTTATAAATGTTTCATAAATAGTTCGTCTTTATTTATAAAATATTGAATTCTTCTCAATATGTTTAATCAAATATTTAAAGCGTTTAATCCTTTATTAAATGTTTTAATAAAATCGTAAAAAAAGCGTTTTTAAAATATTATAAAACCCTTTTTAAAATGTTATAGTATTAACTTTTAAATATGCGTTTATTTTGTTTCTAACACATCATAAAACTCCTTTTCATTTTAGAGTTTGTAACGTTTCAAAATATTTTAAAATATTTCATAAAGTTAAGCTTATAAAGTGACTGATAATTTTTATAAATGTTTTAAAATGGTTTAAACATTTATAATGTTCAAATTCTTGTTAATATGTTTAAATCAAATATTTCAGCGAATTTAATCATTTTTAGTAAATCTTTTAATAAAATGGTAATATTTTTAAAACATTATAAAACACTTTTTAAAATCTTCATAACATGATTTTAAACACGTTAAAAATGTTTTTAAGACATTATGAAACTCTTGCAAAATATTTTTAAAAAGTTGTAAAATGTTTTAAAGGATTTTTGCGTTTCAAAATATTGTAACACTATCAAAGATATTCGGTACTTTTAAGATAATGCGACACTTTTAAAATACTTTGAAACGCTTTTCAATTTATTTAAAAATGTTTTCGAACTGCTTCTAAAATGTTTCACAATTTATTTTAAAATGTTTCAAAACACTTTAAAATGTTTTAAAACGTTTTTAAATCCTTTTAAAAACTTGTAAATCATTTTAAAGCGTTTTAAAGTGTTTTAAAGCAGTTTAAAGTATTTTTAAAGCTTTTACAATATTTTAAAAAAAGGTTTAAAATGTTTCGGCGTTTGTAAAATCCTTTTAGAAAACTTGTAAATCATTTCATGCAAGGTGTATCCAAATAACTCTCGATTTCAAAACGAAAAAGTTAGGCCAAAATCTCGTCTTTTAATTTTTCACCGGATAAATACCGAATTGAGTCCAAAGTCAATTAGTCACTTTTTCATCAGGGCCACGCTTGCATCTCGAAAATAGGTATCCGTGTATGGGATTTCCGGCAAAAAGAGGCTGACCCAAATATTCGCTAAATTCGTTTTTCACGGATCGTCCAAAACAGACATTAGCTCAATTTGCCACTTTGTCGTCCAAAGACCTGCTTTCAACCAAAATGGGTATTATCCAAAATATGCTCTGTATTCCAAAATGCAAAATTTGTTGGTGTAATGTATGCGTTTTTCGCTGGATCATCCAACAGATGTGTCGATTTGTCACTATGTGCATGCGGGGCCACACCCGCATCTCCAAAATGGGTATCCAAATATATACAGTTTCCCCAACAGAAAAGTTGTTGCGATATCGCGTCTTTTCATTTCGGATCATCTGAATAGAGTCCAAAGTCAATTAATCACTTTGTTCATAAGACACGCCATCTCAAAATGGTCGAGCTGCTCTCCAGTTCAAAACCAGTTTAACCCCAGGTATTCGCGTTTGTTCGTTTTTCACGGATCATCAAAATGATGCCCAAAATCAATTTGTCACTTTGTGCGTAGAGCCACGCTTTCATCTCCAAAATAGGTATCCAAATATGCTCTCATATTTCAAAGCGGTGACCCAAGTGTCTGCGTCGTCGTTTTTCACGGATCATCAAAATGGTCGTAATCGTTTGTCACTTTGTGTAGAAACCACCGCCGTCTCCAAAGTAATTGTCCAAATATGCTCTTTCGGTTCAAAACCAAAGTTCAACTGCGGCGGTATCGCGTCCAGTTAGATTTTCACGGATAAATACGAAATGGGTCGATAAATTTGTCACTTTGTGCATCAAGAACCCCTTTCATCTCCAAAATGAAAGGTATCGATTGTATCTCGAATTTAAAAATAGAAAATTCCAACTTTGATATCCAACATTTGTACATTTTTCAAGGATCATCAAAATGAATCCCGAAAATCAGTGCGTCATTCTTTTCTATGAGGCACTGCCCATCTCAAAATGGGTATCGGATATGCCCCTCAATTTCAAAAAACGAAAATTTTAGCCCCACGAGCATCCGCGTCGGGTTTCGTTTTACGGATCATCCAAAATGAGTCCCTAAATCAATTCGTCTCTTTGTGCATGTGAAGCCGAGCTTGCATCTCAGAAATGGTTGTCAATATGCTCTAGAATTTCTAAAAATGAAAATTTCCTTTGAATGTCATCTATTAGTTTTTTTGTGGATGGTTGAGCAGAACCTAAATCAATTCATCACTTTGTGCATGTGGGGCCACGCTTGCGCTCCAAAATGGGTATCCAAATATGCTCTCGAATTTTTAAGCGAAAAGTTTAGCCCTCGATGGCCATGGTTCGCACCTACGGATCATGAGACGGTCCGAACTCAATTCGTCACTTTGTCTTGTACGAAGATAACCACATCTCCAAATGGATATCAGAATATGCTCTAGGATAAAATTTTAACTCACGTCTGTTCTTTTGTGAACATATCTCGTTTTTAAAAATGTTTTTGAGACAATATAAGCTCTTTTAAAATATTTTAAAAAACTTTACTGAATATTTCAGAATTTTTTAGAACATTTCAAAATATTTTAAAATACTGCAAATATTGTAAAAACGCTTATCAAGTTAAACTCATAAATCTGACATTCAATAATTTTTATAAATGGTTGAAGAATTTTATAAAATATTCTAAATTTTCATTAATATTTTAAAAATCAAATATTTTAAAGTGTTTAATCATTTTTAGCTAATGTTTTAATGAAATACGTAAAAAAAATTGTTTTAAAACATTATAAAAAACTTGTTATTTTGTTATGGCGTGCTTTTAAACACATTTAAATGTAGTTAACACATTATAAAACTGCATTTAAAATATTTTAAGAAATTTTGTAAAAAATGTTTTTAAGGATTTTTATAGCATTTCAAAATGTTATAAAACACTTCCAAGATATTTTAAAACACTTGTAAAATATTTTGAAACACTTCTAAAATATTTTGAAAACTTCTAAAATATTTTTAAAACGACATAAAATTTGTTTTAAAATGTTTCAAAACACTTTAAACGTTTTAAATTTACTTTGAAATGTTTTAAAACACTTTTAAAATGTTTCAGAACCTCTTGAAGAACTGCATGTAAAGAATTTTAAAATGTTTTAAAAAGTGTTTTAAAAATGGTTTAAAAATGTTTTTAGAAAGATTTTACTGATATTTTAAAAGTATTTCAACTTACTTTTAAAATTCTTTTAAAATATTTGAAAACATTATTTCATTTTTAAAATGTTAATAACATTTAATAAAAATCGAAAGTAATAAGTTGACATTATAAACATTTAATAATTTTTATAAAGGTTTTATAAATGGTTTAAAGCTTTTGTAAAATATTCTAAATTCTTATTAATATACTTAAATCAAATATTTAGCGTTTGGTCATTTTTGATAAAATGCTTAAAAAAACGTTTTAAAAACATTATAAAACACTTTTTAAAATGTTATGCGTGCTTTTAAACATTTAAAATGTTTTTAGACATATAAAACTGGGTTAAAAATATTTTGCTGAAATTTGTAAAATGTTTTAAATGATTTTTTTATAACATTTTAAAATATTTAAAATGTTTCAAAAAAATTTCAAAATATTTGTAAAAAACAGCTTTGAATGTTTCAAAACATTGCATAAATATTTTAAAATACTTTAAAATGTTTTCATTTATTTTAATTATTTAAAACACTTCAAAATATTTTAAATTTATTAACAAAGTATTTAAAATAGTACATTTAATAAAATCAATAAAAAAGTTTCTGGAAACATTTGGTAACCTTTTAAAATGTTATAATGTGCTTTTAAAATGTTTGAAGACATTATTTTAAAACTTCTTTTAAAAATATTTTTAAGAATTTGTAAAATGTTTTAAAATATTTTTATATGTTCAAAATATTGTCAGCAGCTTGAGATATTTTTGAACACTTTTTAAATATTTTGAAACTAACATACTAAAATGTTTTAAATTTATTTTAAAATGTTTTAAAACACTTTTAAAATTATTTCAAAACCTTTTAAACGTTTAAAATTATTTTAAAATGTTCCAAAACCTTTTAAAATGTTTCACAAAAACATGTTTAAATCCTTTTAAAACTTGTAAAACATTTTAAAATGTTTTAAAAGTGTTCTAAAATAGTTTTAAATATTTTAAAGTCACTTTGGTAACAAACATTTCAAAACACACAACAAACATTGAGCATTCTTCAGTTTTAAAAACGATTTTAAATAAAATTTAATAAAAGTTAAACTTATAAAGCTAACATTATAAACATGTAATAATTTTATCAAAATATTTCATAAATGTGGACAAATGTTCTTAAAATATTGAATTCTTCCTAATATGCTTTTAATCAAATATTTAAACGTTTAATCCTTTTATTAAATATTTTTAATAAATACGTAAAAAAAACGTTTACAGTATTACTAAAACCTTTTAAAATGTTATAATGTAACTTTCATGCATTTATTTTAGCATGTTAAAACTCTTTTAAAACATTTTGAAGTTTCTATAACATTTCAAAATATTTAAAATATTTCACATAAAGTTAAACATTAAAACATTTATTATGATATTTTTCGTCTTTAGCTAAGACTAAATACTGATATTTAGTTATTATTAATATAACAATCAATGTTTAAAGCGTTTAATCATTTCAATAAATCTTTTAATAAAATAATAAAAAAGTAATATTTTTTAAAAACATTATAAAACACTTTTTAAATCTGCTAACATGATTTCCATTGTTCAAATGTTTTTAGGTGATATGAAACTCTTTTAAATATTTTTAAAGTTATTAAATCTTTAAAGTTTTTATCGCGTTCGGAAATATTGTAAACCATATCAAGAATATTAGACCTTTTAAAATCGATAAGCGCTTTAAAATGTTTTTGGCTTCTTTTCAGGGTTATTTTAAAATGTTTCAAAACACTTCTAAAATATTTTAAATTTATTTTAAAATGTTTCAATACTTACAAACCATTTTAAAACATTTTAAATCCTTTTAAAAAACTTTAAAATCATTTCTGCTTTAATGTTTTAAGCGTTTAAAATATTTTTAAACTTTCTTTATTAATATTTTAAAAAAGGTCTAAAATGTTTCGCGTTTTAAAAATCCTTTCGAAAACTTGTAAATCATTTTAGCTAAAAATCTTGTCAATATCCTCTCGATTTCAAAAAACGAAAAGTTGGGCCAGATATCCCCATCTTTTAATTTTCACGGATGAAAATAAATTCGGATCCAGGAAATCGATTAAATACTTTCATCACGGAGACTGTACATCCTCCAATGGTATAATATGGTTAAAAACGCATTGTTACCAAATGTTCGCGATGGTTAGTTTTTCACGAGATCTAAATCCCAAAAACCAAACCCAAACTCAATTTGTCCTTTAACATAAAGTACGCTTTCTCTAAAATGGGTATCGAAATATATCTCATATTCCAAATGAAAATTTGTTTGCATTATACCGTCTATTCCATTTTGCGGGTCATCTAAAATGAAATCTATGAAAATGGATCTATCACTATGTCACTCTACTGAGAGCCACACTTTATCCTCTGTTCATTCCAATATCTCGGAATTCGTGAAAAGTTAAGCCATTATCTACGTCTTTCATTTTCAGGATGTTCCGAATGAAGGTCAAAAGTCAATTACGTCCTTTTATATGGAGCTACGCCCTGTCTCAAATGGGTATAAATATACCGGTTTCATTAAAGTTCAGCGCCGTATCGGTATTCGTTTTTCACGTTCAATAAAGATAGTTAAAATAATTATTATTGTGCATCACGAGGCCAACTTTCATCAAATAGAGTACTCAGATAATATCTAATTTAGTGAAAATTTCTTCAATATCACTTTGACGCAAGATCCTCCAAAGCGAATCACGAAAATCAGTTAATATTCTTTCCTGTTGAGAACACCCTTGCATCTCTTAAATACGGGTATCCAAATACCCTGAGTTTTCGTAGTGCCATTGACCACATCAGCGATGTTCATTTTCAGATCATCAAAACTGGTCCCCTAAATCATTCAGCTCTCTTTGTGTACGAAATAACCACTATCGAGCTGGTTATCCGACCTTATCTGGTTTCAAATAAGGCATCGGCAAAATGTCGCCAATGGTTTTTATGGAATCGTTGAGCTGGTCCTAAATCATTCATCACTTTAGCCACCATGAATACGCTTGTATCACAAAATGGTATAATATGTCATAAATTTTTAAGCGAAAAAGTTTATTATAAATATTACATCGGGTTAGTTTTTCACGGATCTTGTCCAAAATGAGGTCCGAACTCAATTAGTCACTTTGTGCATACGAAATTTCACCGCTTGCATCTCAAAAATGGATATCCAAACTATCTAAAATTACTAAACGAAAAAGTTTTAACTAGTCTATTTATTTTAACGAACTATCTCGTTTAAAATGTTTTTGAGACATTATAAAGCTCTTTTTAAATATTTTAAACTTTGTAAAAATATTTTTAAAGGATTTTTAAAACATTTCAAAAATATTTTAAAATATTCAAAATATTGTAAAGCAACTTATCAATTAAAAGCTCATAAATCTAGCGTTGACATTTTTTATAAATGGTTAGAAAGATTTTATAAAATATTCTAAATTTTCATTAATATTTTTCAGTCAAATATTTAAGAGTATTTAAATATTTTTAGTAAATGTTTTTAATGAAATACGTAAAAAAATTGTTTTAAAGGCTTGTTATAAAACTTGTTAAGAAGCTGTTATAGCGTGCTTTTAAACACATTTAAATGTAGTTAACACATTATAAAACTCATTTTAAAATATTTTAAAATTTTGTAAAATGCTTTTAAGGTTTTATAGCATTTTAAATATTGTAAAACACTTCCAAGATATTTTAAAGCAACTTCTAAAATATTTTAAAATGCTTCAAATATTTTGAAAGCAACTTCTAAAATATTTTGAAAAACGCTTTTAAAATTTGTTTTAAAATACTTTAAACACTTCTAAAACGTTTTAAATTTATTTTAAAATGTTTCAAAACACTTTAAAATGTTTCCGAACCTCTTGAAGAACTGCGTAAAGCATTTTAAAATGTTTTAAAGTGTTTTAAAATGGTTTAAAAATGTTTTTAAAAAGCTTTTACAATGTTTATAAAATGACCCTAAAATACTTTTAAAATTCTTTTTAAAATATTTAAAAACATTTATTTCATTTTTAAAAATGTTTATAAATAACATTTAATAAAAAGTTAAACTAATAAAGTTGACATTATAAACATTTAATAATTTTATAAGGTTTTATAAATGGTTTAAAGCTTTTTGTAAAATATTCTAAATTCTTATTAATATGCTTAAATCAAATATTTAAAAGGAACTTAATCATTTTTGATAAAATCGCAAAAAAAACGTTTTTAAAAAACATTGTAAACACTTTTTAAAATGTTATATGATAACTTTTAACACATTCAGAATGTTTTTAAGACATTTATAAAACTCGTTAAAATATTTTTATAAATTTGTAAAATGTTTTCAGAAATGATTTTTATAACATTCAAAATATTTCAAAATCATTCAAAAAATTTCAAAATATTTATAAACGCTTTGAATGTTTTAAAAACGCCCTTAAATATTTTGAAGCAACATAAAATGTTTTAAAAATTTATTTTAAATGTTTCAAAACACTTTAAAATATTTTAAATTTATATTAAAGTGTTTTAAATAAATACATTAAATAAAATCGTAAAAAAAGTTTGAAACATTTATACAACACTTTTTAAAATATTATAATGTGCTTTTAAAGAGTATTTTTTGAAGACATCATAAAACTCTTTTAAAATATTTTTAAAAATTTGTAAAATGTTTTAAAATATTTTTATATTTCAAAATATTGTCAAACGCTTAAGATATTTTTGAACATGCCAAATATTTTGAAACCTTTTAAAATGTTTCAAAACACTTTCTAAATATTTAAAACACTTTTAAAACGTTTTAATTATTTTAAAATGTTTCAAAACACTTTTAAAATGTTTTAAAACATATTTAAATCCTTTTTAAAAACTTGTAAAACATTTTAAAATGTTTAAAAAGTGTTTAAATGGTTTTAGTATTTTCAGAATGCTTTTAATGTTAGAAAAACATTTCAAAGCACATTTAAAACATTTGAAAGCATTTATTTAGGTTTTAAAAACGTTTTAAATAAAATTTGTCAGCAAAATTAAAGCTTATAAACTAACATTATAAACATCTTGATAATTTTTATAAATGTTTCATAAATGGTTTAAATCTGTTATAAAATATACGAATTCTTCTCAATATGTTTAAATCAAATATTTAAAGCGTTTAATCCTTTTGTTAAATGTTTTTAATAAAGTAGTAAAAAAACGTTTTTAAAATATTATAAAACCCTTTTTAAATATAGCCCATAATCACCTTTTAAAACCGTTTAAAAATGTTTCTAACACATCATAAAACTCTTTTCAAACATTTTGAAGGGATTGTTCTTAACATTTCTAAATATTTCAAAATATTTCATAATTTAGCTTGTATAAAGAAACGACATTCGATAATTTTTATAAATGCTTTAAAATAGCTTTAAACCTTTTATAAAATGTTCAAATTAAATGATAATATTTTAAATCAAATGTTTAAGCGTTTAATCATTTTTTATTAAATCTTTTTAATAAAATACGTAAAAAATAATATTTTTAAAAACGATGCAGAAACACTTTTAAAATGTTATAACATGATTTTAAACACGTTAAAAATGTTTTAAGACATTATGAAACTCTTTTTAAAATATTTTAAAAAATTGTAAAATGTTTTAAGGATTTTCTCTTGTTCAAAATATTGTAAAACCTTTATCGAAGATATTTAGACACTTTTAAGATATTGGCTTGTTTTAGTGTTTTGAAACGCTTTGCGAATTTATTTTAAAATGTTTTAAAACACTTCTAAATGTCACTTTGTGCATCAAAGGCCAACTTTCTCTCTCCCAAATACGTTGTCAATATGTCTCATATTTCATTAAAAATTGTTGAGTGCTCTGAAGCCTGGTGCTACGGATCATCAAAAAAATGGTCGCGAAATCAATTTGTCACTTTGTGCATGAGGGCCACGCCATCTCAAAATGGGTATCCAAATATGCTCTCGGTTCAAAACAAAAAGTTCAACCATGTGATATTAGCCCAGATTCGTTTTCACCGTTGTACGAAATACGATCCGAAAATAAATTTGTCACTTTGTGCATGTGAGCCACCCTTTCTGTCTAAAATGGGTATCCGGATATGCTCTCGAATTTAAAAACCGAAATTTCAGCCCAGAGTATCCGCATTTGTACATTTCGAGATCATCCAAAATGGTCTAGAAATCAATTAAATCATTCTTTCCTGTGAGCACACTTGCATCTCCAAATGGGTATCCGGATATACCTCGGTTTGGCAAAATTTTAGCCCCCCAACATCCCGCGTCGAATTCGATTTTCAGATCATCCAAAATAGGTCCCTAAATCAATTCGTCACTTTGTGCATGTGAGGCAGAGCTTGCATCTCCAAATGGTTATCCAAATATGTCTCGAATTTCAAAAAATGAAAATTTCAACCCAAATCTCTTAGTATTCGTTTTGGATCATTCGAAAATGATTGCCTAAATCAATTCATCACTTTGTTGCGTAACGGGACCAACTTGCATCTCCAAAATGGGTATCCAAATATGTCTCGAATTTTTAAGCACGAAAAGTTTAGCCCTCGATATTCGCATCAGGTTCGTTTTACGGATCGTAAGAAATGAGGTCCGAACTCAATTCGTCACTTTGTGCCCATGCGGGGCCACGCTTGCATCTCCAAAATGGATATCCAAATATGCTCTCGAGATATCAAAACCGAAAAGTTGCTTTCACGTCTATTCCTTTTAACGAACTATCTACGTTTAAAATGTTTTCAGTTCATTATAAAACTCTTTTAAAATATTGTAAAATTTGTAAAATATTTTAAAGGATTTTTAAACATTTCAAAATATTTTAAAATATTTCAAAATATTGTGACGCTTATCAGAAGATTAGAAAGCTCATAAATACGACGTTAAATAATTTTTATAAATGGTTCGAAGATTTTTATAAAATATTCTAAAATTTCATTAATATGTTTAATCAAATATTTAAAGTGTTTAATCATTTTTTAGTAAATGTTTTAATGAAATCGTAAAAAAATTGTTTTAAAAGCAATGTAAAAACTTAAGTAGCATTGTTATCGCGTACTTTTAAACACATTTAGTATGGTTAACTTTGTTCTAAAACCTAGTTTAAAATATTTTGAAATTTTTGTAAAATGTTTTTAGGTTTTATAGCATTTCTAAATATTATAAAACATTGTAAGATATTTTAAAACACTTGTAAAATATTTTGAAACATAAAATATTTTTGAAAACGCTTCTAAAATATTTTTGAAGCGACTTTAAAATTTATTTTAAAAATGTTTCAAAGCTTAACTTCTAAAACGTTTTTAAATTTATTTTAAAATATTTTAAACACTAAAATATTTTGAGCTCTTGTTTTAATATAAAGCATCTTAAAATGTTTTAAAAGTGTTTCAAAATGGTTTAAAAATGTTTTTAAGCTTTTACAATGTTTTAAAAATATTTCAAACACTTTTAAAATTCTTTTAAAATATTTAAAAACATTTATTTCATTTTTAAAAATGTTTATAAATAACATTTAATAAAAGTTAAACTAATAAAGTTGACATTATAAACATTTAATAATTTTTTTATAAAGGTTTTATAAATGGTTTAAAGCTTTTGTAAAAAAATATTCTAAATAAATTAATATGCTTTAAATCAAAATATTTTGACGTTTAATCATTTTTTGTAAAATCGCAACGTTTTTAAAAACATTATAAAACACTTTTAAATATTATAACGTGCTTTTAAACATTTAAAATGTTTTTAAGACATTGTAAAACTGCGTTTAAAATATTTTTGTAAATTTGTAAAATGTTTTAAATGATTTTTTATAACATTTCAAAAAATTTCAAAATGTTGTAACGCTTTGAATGTTTTTAAAACACTTGTAAAATATTTTGAGCTTGTATAAAATATTTTAAATTTATTTTTAAATTTTCAAAACACTTCTAAAATATTTTAAATTTATATTAAAAGTGTTTTAAAATAAACTTACATTTAATAAAATACGCTGAAAAAAGGTTACAGAAACATTGTACAACACTTTTTAAGAGAAGTAACATAATGTGCTTTTAAAATGTTTTGAAGACACCATAAAACTCTTTTAAAATATTTTTAAAAATTTGTAAAATGTTTTTAAAATATTTTTATATATTTTCAAGTATTTGTCAATAGCAAGATATTTTTGAACACTTTTAAATATTTTTGAAACCCTTTTAAAATGTTTTAAATTTATTTTAAAATATTTTAAGACCTTTTTAAAAAGCTTCAAAACACTTTTAAAAGCATTTTAAATTTATTTTAAAATGTTTAAAAACACTTTTAAAATGTTTTAAAACATATTTAAATTCTTTTTAAAAAACTTGAAAAAACATTTTAAAATGTTTTAAAAAGTGTTTTAAAATGGTTTTTAAATGTTTTAGAATACTTTTACAATGTTAAGAAAAACATTTCAAAACACATTTTAAAATATTTGAAAGCATTTATTTAATTTTAAAAACGTTTTTAAATAAAAGTTAAGCTTATAAAGCTAACATTATAAACATACAATAATTTTTATAAATGTTTTCTTAAATAGTTTAATCTTTTATTTATAAAATATTCTAAATTCTTCTCAATATGTTCAATCAAATATTTAGCGTTTAATCCTTTATTAAAATGTTTTTAATAAAATACGTAAAAAAAGAAAACGTTTTTAAAAAATATTATAAAACCCTTTTTAAAATGTTATAATGTGCTTTTAAACACGTTTTAAAAATGTTCATACATCATAAAACTCTTTTCAAATATTTTAAAAAATTTGTAAAATGTTTTAGAGATTTTTATAACATTTCAAAATATTTCATAAGGTGAAAACATAAAGGTGACATTCAATAATTTTATGTAAATGTTTTAAATAGTTGGAAAAACCTTTTTATAAAATATTCCAAATTCTTGACTAATATGTTTAAATCAAATATTTAAAAGCGTTTAAATATTTTAATGTGATCTACTAATAAAATCGTAAAAATAATATTTTTAAAAACATTATAAAACACTTTTTAAAATGTATAACATGATTTTAAACACGTTAAAAATGTTTTTAAGACATTATGAAGCTCTTTTAAAATATTTTTTAAAAAGTTGTAAAATGTTTTAAGATTTTTATAACGTTTAAAATATTATAAGAAACACTATCAAGATATTTCAAGACACTTTTAAGATATTTTGAAACGCTTTTAAAATATTTTGAAATGCTTTTAAGATTTATTTTAAAATGCCTTTAAAACACTTCTAAATGTTTTAAATTTATTTTAAAATGTTTCAAAACACTTTTAAAATGTTTTAAAACGTTTTAAATCATACAAAAACTTGTAAAGCATTTTAAACGTTTTAAAGTGTTTTAAAACGGTTTAAAAATATTTTTAAGCTTTTACAATATTTTAAAGGTTTAAAATGTTTTAAAACGTTTTAAAATCTTTTCAAAACTTTTATAGCATTTTAAAAACGTTTTAAAAGTGTGTCCAAATATGCTCTCGGATTTCAACTTGAAAATTCATTTGATATCACGTCTTTTAATTTTCACGGATCTAGTACGAATTGAGTCCAGAAATCAAATTATTCGTCACTTTCATCTGAGGCCATAACTTGCATCTCGAAAATGGGTATCCGACTATGTCTGAATTTCAAAACCGAAAATTTACATTGAGTATTCGCGTCGTTCGTTTTCTTGGATCATCCAAAATAAAGACAAACTCAATTTGTCACTTTGTGCATACGAATACGCTTTCATCTCTAAAAAATGGGTATACGAATATGTCTCATATTCCAAATCGAAAATTTCTGTTGGTTATCCTACCCTTTATTAGTTTTCGCCGGATCATCAGAAATAGTCGCAGTACGATTTGTCACTATGTGCATGCGGGAATACCTTTTATCTCAAAATGGGTATCCAAATATGCTCTCGGATTTCCAATGAAAAAGTTCGACCCACAGATATCCACGTCTTTTCATTTTTCTGGATCGTCGAATTGGTCCGAAGTCAATTCAAATCACTTTGTTCATCTGGAGCCACCTTGCATCTCCAAAATAGGTATCCAAATATGTCTCCCAGTTCTGAACGAAAAGTTTAACCCCGATATTCGCGTTTGTTGATTTTTCACCGGATCATCCAAAATGATACCCAAAAAATCAATTTGTCTGACTTTGTGCATCGAAATACAACTTTCATCTCCAAAATAGGCCTCAATGTGCTCTCATATTTCAAAATCAAAAATTTGACCCGAATTGTCTGCGTCGTCGTTTTCACAACGGATCATCAGAAATAGTCCCATGAAATCAATTTTGTCACTTTTTTGCATGAGGGGGCCACCTTGCATCTCCAAAATGGTATCCAAATATGCTCTAGGATTTCAAAAACCCAAAAAGTTCAACAGCAGAATGTCAACGTCGAATTCGTTTTTCACGGATCGTACGAAATACGATCCGAAATAAATTTGTCACTTTTTGCATGCGGGGAGACACGCTTTCATCTCAAAATAGGTATGGATATGCTCTCGTTTAAAAACGCCCAATTTCAACCCCCAGTATCCGCATTTTGTACATTTTCAAGGATCATCCAAAATGAATCCGAGAAATCGTCGTCATTCTTTTCTGCAGGCTTTTGCTTGTCTCCAAAAAAATGGGTATCCAGAATATACACCCTCGATTTCACGGCATTTGCTTGAAGCATGTCTGCGTCGGGTCGTTTTTGCGGATCATCAAATGGTCCCCTAAATCAATTAATCACTTTGTGCATGTGAGGCACGCTTTATCTCAAAATGGTTATCCAAATATGCTCTCGAATTTCAAAAAATGAAAATTTCAGCACGAAATGTCTGCGTCGTCGTTTTATGGATCGTTGCAAAATGAGTCCCTAAATCGGTTCATCACTTTGTGTGTGAGCCAACACATCTGATGGGTATCCAAATATCTCGAATTTTTAAAGCGAAAAGTTTGACCTACGATATTGTTCCGCATCGAATTGAATTTTCACGGATCGTCCAGAAATGAGAGTCGAACTCAATTAGTCACTTTGTTGTACGAGGCCAGCATCTCAAAAATGAATCATCCAAATATGCTCTAGGATATCAAAGCGAAAAGTTTAACTGCATCTATTCCTTTTTAGCAATTATACTACGTTTAAAATGTTTTTCGGACATTGTAAAACTCTTTGAAAATATTTTAAAACTTTTGTAAAATATTTTAAAGTTTTAGAACATTTCAATGTTTTAAAATATTTCAAAAATATTGTAAAACGCTTATCAAGTTAAGCTTGTAAATGCGACATTCAATAATTTTATAAATGGTTCGAAAGATTTTATAAAATATTCTAAATTTTCATTAATATCTTTAAATCAAATATTTAAGTATTTAGTAATTTTATGAAATATTTTAATGAAATCGTAAAAAAATTGTTTTAAAACATTATAAAAAACTTGTTAAGCATTATAGCGTGCTTTTAAACACATTTAAATAGGTATTTATTCTCAAAACCTGAATTTTAAAATATTTTAAGAATTTTATGCAAAATGTTGAAGTTTTTATAACATTTCAAAATATTGTAAAACACTTCCAAGATATTTTAGTGCTGTAAAATATTTTGAAACACTTCTAAAATATTTTGAAACGCTTCTAAAATATTTTGAAACGCTTTTAAAATTTGTTTTAAAATGTTTCAAAACACTTCTAAAACGTTTTTAAATTTATTTCTTGATATTTCAAAACACTTTTAAAATGTTTTCGAGAACCTCTTGAAGAACAATAAAGCATTTTAAAATGTTTTAAAATGGTTTAAAAATATTTTTAAGCTTTTACAATGTTTTAAAAATATTTCAAAACACTTTTAAAATTCTTTTAAAATATTTAAAAACATTATTTCATTTTAAAAATGTTTATAAATAACATTTAATAAAGTTAAACTAATAAATTTGACATTATAAACATTTAATAATTTTTATAAAGGTTTTATAAATGGTTTAAAGCTTTTATAAATATTCTAATTCAGTAATATGCTTAAATCAAATATTTAAATCGTTTAATCATTTTTGATAAAATCGCAACGTTTTTTAAAAACATTTTATAAAACACTTTTTTAAAATGTTATAACGATAACTTTAAACACATTTAAAATGTTTTTAAGACATTATAAAACTCGTTTAAAATATTTTTATAAATTTGTAAAATGTTTTAAATGATTTTTATAAACATTTCAAAATATTTCAAAATCATTCAGGCCCGAAATGTTGTAAACGCTTTGAAGATATTTTAAAACACTTGTAAAATGTTTGCAAGCGCTTTTAAAATGTTTTAAATTTATTTTAAATGTTTCAAAACACTTCTAAAATGTTTATTTATATTAAAAGTGTTTTAAAATAAACTTCTTACATTTAATAAAATCGTAAAAAGTATCTAGAAACATTGTACAACACTTTTTAAAATATTTATAATGTGTATAAAATGTTTTGAAGACATCATAAACCTCTTTTAAATATTTTTAAAAATTTGTAAAATGTTTTAAAATATTTTTATATATTTCAAAAAATATTGTCAAACGCTTAAAGATATTTTTAGAACACTTTTAAATATTTGAAACCCTTTTTAAAATGTTTCAAAACACTTTTAAAATGCTTGAAAACACTTTTAAAATGTTTCAAAACACTTTTAGTGTTTTAAAAAACATATTTAAATCCTTTTTAAAAACTTGTAAAACATTTTAAAATGTTTTAAAAGTGTTTTAAAATAGTTTTTAAATGTTTCGAGAATGCTTTACAATGTTAGAAAAACATTTTAAAACACATTTAAAATATTTGAAAGCATTTATTTAGGTTTTAAAAACGTTTTTAAATAAAATTTAATAAAAGTTAAGCTTATAAAGCTAACATTATAAACATGCAATAATTTTTATAAATGTTTCTGCGATAGTTTAATCATTATAAAATGTACTGATTCTTCTCAATATGTTTAAATCAAATGTTTAAGCTTTTAATCCTTTTATTAAATGTTTTTAATAAAATCGTAAAAAAAGAAAAGTTTTTAAAAATATTATAAAACCCTTTTTAAAATGTTATAATGTGCTCTTAAACACGTTTAAAATGTTTCTAACATCATAAAGCTCTTTTCAAATATTTTTAAAAATTTCATGATATTTTAGAGATTTTATAACATTTCAAAATATTTCATAAATTAAGCTTATAAAGGCGACATTCGATAATTTTTATAAATGTTTTAAAAATGGTTTAAAACTTTTATAAAATGTTCCAAATTCTTATTAATATGTTTCAAATCAAATATTGATTTAATGTTTTTAGTAAATCTTTTAATAAAATCGTAAAAAATAATATTTTTAAAAAACATTATAAAACACTTTTTAAAATGTTATAACATGATTTAAACACGTTAAAAGTATTTTGAGCATTATGAAGCTCTTTTTAAAATATTTTTAAAAAGTTGTAAAATGTTTTAAAGTTTTTATAACGTTTCAAATATGTCAAAACAACTATCGAATATTTCAGACACTTTAAGATATTAGAAACGCTTTTAAAAATATTTTGAAACGCTTTTAAAATATTTTGAAAGCATGCTAAGATTTATTTTAAAATGTTTAAAACACTTCTAAAATATTTAAATTTATTTTAAAATGTTTCAAAACACTTTTAAAATATTTTGACGTTTTTAAATCTTTTAAAAAACATGTAAAAAGCATTTTAGAACGTTTTAAAAGTGTTTTAAAACGGTTTAAAAATGTTTTTGAAAGCTTTTACAATATTTTAAAAAATTAAAAATGTTTTGCATTAATTTTAAAATCCTTTTAGAAACTTGTATTGTTCGCGTTTGCAAAGTGCTAAATATGTCAGTTTCAAAACCGAAAAGATTCATTGGTATCGTCTTTTCATTTTCACGGATAAATACGAATTAGTCCAGTCAATTCATCACTTTCATCTGAGGCCACGCTTGCATCTCCGTCGTTATCAAATATGTCTCGATTTCAAAACCAAAATTTGACCCAAATGTTCGCGTACGTTCGTTTTTCACGGATCGTCCAAAATAGAGCCCCAGAAAACTCAATTTGTCACTTTGTGCATTCGACCATGCTTTCATCTCCAAAAATGGGTATCCCAAATATGTCTCATATTCAGCTAATTTGTTGGTGTACGTCTGTTCGTTTTCGCGGATCATCTAGAAATAGTCGCGAAAATCGGTTGTCACTATGTGCATGCGGGGCCACACTTCATCTCAAAATCGTTGTACAAATATGCTCTCGAATTTCCCGAAAAATTCATTTTGCGTCTCCACGTCTTTTCATTTTCACGGTACGTAAGATTGAGTCCAAAGTCAATTCGTCACTTTGTTCATACAGAGCCACTTGCATCTCCAAAATGAGTATCAGTGTATACGATTTCAAAACGAAAAGTTTAGCCCCCGATATTCATTGGTTTTCACGGATCATCAAATGATGCCAAAATCAATTTGTCTGTTGTGTCGAGGCCAACACTATAATCTCCAATGGTGTCAAATATGCTCTCATATTTCAAATACCATTCAGCCCAGATTATAAATACAGTAGTTTTACGGATCATCAAAATGGTCGCAATCAATTTGTCACTTTGTGCATAGGGGCCACCGCCCATCTCCAAAATGGGTATCCAAATATATAAGTTTCAAAACCAAAAAGTTCAACGGTACCGATATCAGCGATAGTTAGTTTTTTCCTGCGGATAAATAGAAATGGATCCCGAAAATAATTGTCACTTTGTGCATGCGGGGGCCAACGCTTTCATCTCCAAAATGGGTATCGATATCTCGAATTTAAGCGAAAATTTCTTCGATATTAACGACTGTACATTTTCAGGATGCGTCAAATAGATCCGGAAATCAATTAAGTCATTCTTTTCTGTGAGAACTTCATCTCCAAAATACGTTATCCAGATATACCCTCGGTTCAAAACGAAAATTTTAGCCCCGAACGTAAAAGCGATAAGATTGTTTTACGGATCATCAAAAATGAGTCCTAAATCAATTAGTCACTTTTGTGCATGTGAGGCCAGGCTTGCATCTCGAAATGGATTGTCCAATATGTCTGGGGCCCAAAATGAAAATTTCAACCATTATCTGCGTCTGTTCGTTTTTATGGATCGTTCGAAATAGGTCCCTAAATCAATTCATCACTTTGTGCATGTGAGGCCACGCTTGCATCTCTCGAAAATAGGTATCCAAATATGCTCTCGAATTTTTTTAAACGAAAAGTTTTAGCCCTCGATATTCGCATAGTTCGTTTTCACGAGATCATCGAAATAGGGTCGAGACTCAATTCGTCACTTTGTGCATACGGGGCCACGCTTGCATCTCCAAAATGGATATCCAAATATGCTCCTAGGATATCAAAACCGAAAAGTTTAACTCGTCTATTCCTTTGTGAACTACGTTTAAAAATGTTTTTGAGACTTGTTTCTCGAAAGCTCTTTTAAAATATTTTAAAAAACTTTGTAAAATATTTTTAAGGATTTTAGAACATTTCAAAATGTTGTAAAGCAAGCATGATTAAACATAAATACGACATTCGATAATTTTTATAAATAGGTTCGAATATTTTATAAAATATTCTAAATTTTCATTAATATGTTTAAATCAAATATTTAAAGTGTTTTAATCATTTTTAGTAAATGTTTTTAATGAAATCGTAAAAAAAAATTGTTTTAAAGCTTGTTATAAAAAACTTTTAAGCTGACCTTACGTGCTTTTAAACACATTTAAATGTAGTTAACTTACATTATAAAACCTAATTTAAAATATTTTAAAATTTTGTAAAATGTTTTTAAGAAGTTTTATGGCATTTCAAAATATTGTAAAACCTTTAAGATATTTTAAAACACTTGTAAAATATTTTGAAACACTTGTAAAATATTTTGAAAACGCTTCTAAAATATTTTGACGCTTTTAAATTTTTAAAAATGTTTCATGCTTCTAAAACGTTTTAAATTTATTTTAAAATGTTTCAAAACACTTTTAAAATGTTTTAGAACCTCTTGAAGAACTATTAAAGCATTTTAAAATGTTTTAAAGTGTTTTAAAATGGTTTAAAAATGTTTTTAGAAAGCTTTTACAGTATTTCCAAAATATTTCAAAACACTTTTAAAATTCTTTTAAAATATTATTGTTCTATTTCATTTTTAAAAATGTTTATAAATAACATTTAATAAAAGTTAAACTAATAAAGTTAATGACATATAAACATTTAATAATTTTTTTATAAAGGTTTTATAAATGGTTTAAAGCTTTTATAAATATTTAAATTCTTATTATTGTGTGAAGTAAATATTTAAACGTTTAATCATTTTTGATAAAATACGCAAAAAAACGTTTTTAAAAAACATTATAAAACACTTTTAAAATGTTATAGCGCATTTAAACACATTTAAAATGTTTTTAAGACATTATAAAACTCGTTTAAAATATTTTTATAAATTTTAGCAAATGTTTTAAATGATTTTATAGCATTTTCAAAATATTTCAAAATCATTCAAAAAATTTCAAAAATGTTTATGCTTTAACTGAGATATTTTAAAACTGCACTTGTAAAATATTTTAAAACACTTTAAAATGTTTTAAAATTGTTTTAAATGTTCAAAACACTTCTAAATATTTAATTTATATTAAGTGTTTTAAAATAAGCATTTAATAAAATGTAAAAAAATTTCTAGAAACATTGTCTGACACTTTTTAAAATGTTATAATGTGCTTTTAAAATATTTTGAAGACATCATAAAACTCTTTTAAAATGTTTTTAAAAATTTGTAAAAATGTTTTAAAATATTTTTATATGTTTCAAAATATTGTCAAGCACTTCGAATGTTTTTTGACTTTGCTTTTAAATATTTTTGAAACCCTTTTAAAATGTTTTAAATTTATTTTAAAATATTAAAAACATTTAAAATCTATTGGCTACTTTTAAAATGTTTAAATTTATTTTAAAATGTTTCAAAACTAGCATAAAAATGTTTTCATTATTTCATGATCAACATAAAAAGTTGTAAAACATTTTAAAATGTTTTTTAAAAGTGTTTTAAAATGGTTTTTAAATGTTTCGAGTGCTTTTACAATGTTAGAAAAACATTTCAAAAACACCATTTTAAAATATTTGAAAGCATTTATTTGTAGGTTTTTAATAGTTTTTAAATAAAATTTAATAAAAGTTAAGCTTATAAAGCTAACATTGTAAACATGTACAATAAATTTTATAAATGTTTCGCAAATGGTTTAAAAATCTGTTATAAAATATTCTAAATTCTTCTCAATATGTTTAAATCAAATATTTAAACGTTTAATCCTTTTATTAAATGTTTTTAATAAAATCGTAAAAAAAGAAAGTTTTTAAAAATATTTATAAAACCCTTTTAAAATGTTATAATGTGCTTTTAACTCCATTTTAAAATCTGTTCTATTTTGTCTTAAAACTCTTTTCAAATATTTTTAAAAATTTTGTAAAATATTTTAGAGATTTTTATAACATTTCAAAATATTTCAAAAAGTTAGCTTATAAATTTTGACATTCGATAATTTTTATAAATGTTTTAAAAATGGTTTAAACCTTTTATAAAATATTCCAAATTCTTATTAATATGTTTTGATAAATATTTAAAGCGTTTAATCATTTTTAGTAAATCTGCTAATAAAATCGTAAAAAATAATATTTCAAAACATTATAAAACACTTTTTAAAATCTTCTAGCATGATTTTAAACACGTTAAAAATGTTTTAAGACATTATGAAACTCTTTTAAAATATTTTAAAAGTTGTAAAATATTTTAAAGGATTTTTATAACGTTTCAAATATTCTTTCATGTCGAAGATATTTCAAGACACTTTTGAATATTAGAAACGCTTTTAAAATATTTTGAAGCGCTTTTAAAGATTCATTTTAAAATGTTTCAAAACACTTCTAAAATGTTTTAAATTTATTTTAAAATGTTTCAAAACACTTTTAAAATGTTTCAAAACACTTTTAAAATGTTTTCAAAACACTTTTAAAAATGTTTTAAAACCATGCTGAATCCTTTAAACTTGTAAAGCATTTCAGCGGTTTAAAAATGTTTTTAGAAAACTTACAATATTTCAAAAGTTTAAATGTTTTTAAACGTTTCAAAATCCTTTTCAAAAACTTGTAAAGCATTTTAAAACGTTTTAAAAAGTGTATCCAAATATGCTCTCTAAGTTTCAAAACGAAAAAGTTGTTAAGTACGTCTTTTAATTTTTCACGGATAAATACCGAATTGAGTCCCGAAGTCAATTCGTCACTTTTTTCTACGTACGAAGAACCCGCGCTTGCATCTCCAGAATGGGTATCCAAATATGCTCTCGGATTTCAAAGACGAAAATTTGTTAGATATTCGTAGTTCGTTTTCACGGATGTCGTCAAAAATAGAGCCAAAACTCTAATTTGTCACTTTATGTGTCAAGGCCACGCTTTCATCTCCAAATGGGTATCCAAATATTACTCTCTGTTTCAGTCAGAAAATTTCAGCCCCCGATATATAATACAATGGTTTATAGGATGTTAAAATAGTCATGGTGTGTTTGTCCGCTATAGCTAACATCGCCAGGACTGCGCATCAGAAAATGGTTATCCGATATGCTCTAAGTTCTGGCTGCGGGATTGTTTGAGTATCTGCGTCTTTGTTTTCCACGGATGAGTAAGTTGGTCAGGATGGTCTGGTCAGCGCTGTCCGTTGTCGCCTGTCAGAATGATGCCTCCAGTATTGCTCTGGGATTTCAGCTTGAAAATTAGCCCGATATTGTTCGCGTTTTTAATTTGCTACGGATCGTCAGGCAATCACCCAAAATCAATTTGTGCTTTGTTTGTCAAGGCCAAACTTTCATCTCCGTGGGTATCAATATGTCATCGCCAGAGATAAAGAAAATTTCAACCGGTTATATGGCGTGCAATGGTTTTCACCGGATCATCAAAAATAGTCGCGAAATCAATTGTCCTTTGTGCGCCAGGAGCCACACCCGCATCTCCCAAAATAGGCTCAAAATATCGCACTCCCAGTTTCAAAACCAAAAAAGTTCAATGGCGGCGATATCGCGTTAATCTGGCTTTTCACGGATAAATGCAAAATGCGATCCCAAAATAAATTTGTCACTTTGTGCGTAAATTGCGCTTTCATGTCAAAATAGGCTCAGGATATGCTCGTTTAAAAAACGAAAATTTCAACCCAATGTCGCATTTGTACATTTTGAGATCGTCGAAAATGAATCCGAAATCAATTAATCATTCACTACTGCGCAGGGAACTTTAACATCTCAAAATAGGTATCGAATAACATGCTCTACAGTTCTGACCCGAAAAGTTGTTGAAATATCCACGTGTTTTCATTTTCGCAGATCATCTAATTCAGTCGTCGATTAATCACTTTGTTCATCACGAATGCTTTGTCTACAAAATAGGTATCCAAATATGCTCTAGATTTCAAAGCAGAAAATTTTAGCCCCGATAATCCAGCGTTTGTTACGTTTTTCATGGATAAAACCAATGATGCCCAAAATCAATTTGTTAACATGTCGAAGCTGCCGCTTTCATCTCGAAATACGTTATCCAAATATGCTCTCATATTTCAAAATGAAAATTTATTTGGTTATGTAAATACATTAGTTTTCACACGGGTCGTAAAGTGATGCTTGAAATCGGTATAACTTTTGTGCATTAGGGGCCACACTTGCATCTCCTAAATGGTGTCCAAATATGTCTAGGATTTCAAAACCAAAAAGTTCAACCCACAGTATAAATAGTTAGTTTTTCCGGATGCATTAAAGTGATCCAGAAATAAATTTGTCACTTTGTGCATGTTGAGGCCATAACTTTCATCTCAAAAATACGTTATCCAGGATATGCTCTCCAATTTAAAAACATTCAACCCAGTATCCGCATTTGTACATTTTCGAGATCATCCAAAATGAATCTAAAGAAATCAATTAAGTATTCTTTCCTGAAGTTACTTGCATCTCAAAATGGGTATCGAAATATACCCCTGGTTCAAAAACAAAAATTTTAGCCCCAGGCTTGTCGCGTCCAGATTCGTTTTTTCACGAATCATCCAAAATAAGGTCTAAATCAATTAATCACTTTATTGCATGTAGAATACGCTTGCATCTCCAAAATAGATTATCAAATATGCTCTCCAATTTCAAAATGAAAAATTTTATTTGGTATAAAATATTAATTTTTATGGATCGTTAAAATATGAGTCCTAAATCAGTTATACTTTGTACATGTGCAGAGCATTGCAACTTGCATCTCAAAATGGGTATCCAAATATGCTCTAAAGATTTTTAAAGAAAAAAGGTTTAGCCCTAAATATTAAACATCGTTCCTTTTCACAGATCATCAAGAGAGCCGAGTCGAACTCAATTGAAAATGCTTTGTCATCTGGGGCCATATCTCCAAAATGGATATCCAAGTATGCTCGGATATCAAAACCGAAAATTTAACTAGTCTGTTCTTTGAACTGTCGTTTAAAAATGTTTCGATTTGTTATAAAGCTCTTTTAAAATATTTTAAAAAAACTTTGTAAGAAATATTTTAAAGTTTTTAGAACGTTTCAAAATATTATGCTTCGCTTATCAAGTTAAGCTTATAAATCTGACGTTCAATAATTTTTATAAATGGTTGAAAGATTTTATAAAATATTCTAAATTTTCATTAATATGTTTAAATCAAATATTTAAGAAGTGTTTCATCATTTTTAGTAATGTGCCAATGAAATGGTAAAAAAAAGTTGTTTTAAAACATTATAAAAAACTTTTTAAAAATTTGTTATGGTATTTTAAACACATTTTTAAATGTATTTAACACATTATAAAACTAGATTTAGACCATAAAATTTTTGTAAAATGTTTTTAAGGATTTTTATAAGCGTTTAAAATATTATGAAAACACTTCCGAATGTTTTGAAACACTTGTAAAATATTTTTAGAAACACTTGTAAAATATTTTGAAGCAACTACAATGTTAAAACGCTTTTAAAATTTATTTTAAAATGTTTCAGCGCTTTCTTCCTAAAACGTTTTTGGTGTATTTTAAAATGTTTCAAAACATAAAAAATGTTTCGAAGACACTCTTGAAGAACTCGTAAAGCATTTTAAAATGTTTTAAAGTGTTTTAAAAATGGTTTAAAAATGTTTTTAGCTTTTACAATGTTTTAAAAATGTTTTAAAGCAATTTTAAAATATTTAAAACATTTATTTCATTTTTAAAAATGTTTATAAATAACATTTAATAAAATTAAAGCATAATAAAGATTGACATTATAAACATTTAATAATTTTTATAAAGGTTTTACAAATGGTTTAAAGCTTTTATAAATATTCTAAATTCTTATTAATATGCTTCGTCAAATATTTTAAAGCGTTTAATCATTTTTGATAAAATCGCAAAACATTTTTTAAAAAACATTATAAAACACTTTTAAGAAAATGTTATAGTATTTTAAACACATTTAAAAATGTTTTTAGACATTATAAAACTGCGTTTAAATATTTTTTTATAAATTTGTAAAATGTTTAAGTTATTTTTTATAACATTTCAAAATATTTCAAAATCATTCCAAGAAAAATTTCAAATGTTTAAAAAACGCTTTAAAATGTTTCAAAAACACTTGTAAAATATTTTGAAACGCTTTTTAAAATGTTTTAAATTTATTTTTAAATGTTTCAAAACACTTCTAAAATATTTAAATTTATATTAAAGTGTTTTAAAATAAACACATTAATAAAATCGTAAAAAAGTTTAGAAACATTGTACAACACTTTTAAAATGTTATAATGTACTTTTAAAATGTTTAAGAGAACTTGTCATAAAACTCTTTTAAAATATTTTTAAAAATTTGTAAAATGTTTTAAAATATTTTTATATATTTCAAAATATTGTCAAACGCTTAAGATATTTTTGAACACTTTTAAATATTTTGAAACCCTTTTAAAATATTTCAATTTGTTTAAAATGTTGCTTTAAAAACACTTTTAAAATGCTTCAAAACACTTTTAAAATGTTTTAAAATTTATTTTAAAAATGTTTCAAAACACTTTTAAAATGTTTTAAAAAACATATTTAAATCCTTTTTAAAAACTTGTAAAACATTTAAAATGTTTTAAAAAGTGTTTAAAATAGTTTTTAAATGTTTTCGAATGCTTTTACAAAATGAAAAACATTTAAAAACATTTTAAAAAAATATTTGAAAGCATTTATTTAGGTTTTAAAAACGTTTTAAAATAAAAATTTAATAAAATTAAGCTTATAAAGCTAACATTATAAACATGCAATAATTTTTATAAATGTTTCATAAATGATTTAAAATGTATATAAATATATCTAAATTCTTACTCAATATATTAATCAAATATTTAAGCGTTTAATCCTTTTATTAAATGTTTTTAATAAAATCGTAAAAAAAGAAAACGTTTTTAAAAATATTATAAAACCCTTTTTAAAATGTTATAATGTGCTTTTAAACACGTTTAAAATGTTTCTAACACATCATAAAACTCTTTTCAAATATTTTTAAAAAATTTGTAAAATATTTTAGAGGATTTTTAACATTTCAAAATATTTCAAAATGTTTCCTTAAAAATTAAGCTTATAAAGCTGACATTCAATAAATTTTATATAAATGTTTTAAAAATGGTTTAAACCTTACTATAAAATATTCCAAGTTCTTATTAATATGTTTAAATCAAATATTTGACGTTTAATCATTTTTAGTAAATCTTTTAATAAAATCGTAAAAAAATAATATTTTTAAAAACATTATAGCTTACTTTTTAAAATGCTATAACATGATTTTAAACACGTTAAAAATGTTTTTAAGACATTGTAAAACTCTTTTAAAATATTTAAAAAAGTTGTAAAATGTTTTATAGGATTTTTATAACGTTTCAAAATATTGTAAAACATGTCAGAATGTTTCAAAACCTTTTAAGATAATGCAGAAACGCTTTTAAAATATTTTGAAACGCTTTTTGAATTTATTTTAAAATGTTTCAAAGCACTTCTAAAATATTTTAAATTTATTTTTAAATGTTTCAATACTTTTAAAATGTTTTAAAACGTTTTCATTCTTTTAAAAAACTTGTAAGCATTTTAAAACGTTTTATAAGTGTTTTAAAACGGTTTAAAAATATTTTAAGCTTACAATATTTTAAAGGTTTAAAATGTTTTAAAACGTTTTAAAATCTACTTTTCAAAAACTTGTAAAAACGATACAAAACGTTTTAGAAGTGTATCAAATATGCTCTCGAGATTTCAAGCGAAAAGTTAGGCCAAATATCCGTGTTTAATTTTTCACGGATTAATGAATTGAGTCAAGAAGTCAATTCGTCACTTTCATCTTAGAATGGCATCTCCAAAATGGGTATCAAATATGCTCTCGGTTCATTGTTGAAGTATTCGCGTCGAATTCGTTTTCACGGATGGTCAGAATAGAACCCAAAACTCAATTTGTCACTTTGTGCATCAGGAGCCAACGCTTTCATCTCCAAAATGGGTATCCAAATATGTCTCATATTTCCAAATCGAAAATTTCAAGCCCGAATTGTCTCGTCTAATAGTTTTTCGCGGATCATCGAAAATAGTCGCGAAATCGATTTGTCCTCATATTGCATGCGAGCCACCGCCATCTCAAAATGGTGTCCAAATATGTCTCGGTTCTGGCAAAAGGATTCGACCCAAATGTCCGTGTTTTCATTTTTCACGGATCGTCTGAATTGGTCCGAACAATTAATCGCCTGTTCACTCCCAAACCACGCTTGTCTCAAAATAGGTATCCAAATGTGTCTCGGTTCGACTTGAAAAGTTTAGCCCAAGTATTCGCGTTTGTTCGTTTTCTGGATCATCCAAAATGATGCCCAAAATCAATTTGTCACTTTGTGCGTAAAGGCCACGCTTTTGTCTCTAAATGGGTATCCAAATATGCTCTCATATTTCAAAATGAAAATTTCAGCCGTTATATGATATAATGAGTTTTCACGGATCATGCGAAACTGAGTCTCGCGAAATCAATTTGTCACTTTGTGCATGAGGGGCCACACTTGCATCTCCAAAATGGGTATCCAAATATGCTCTCGGTTTGAAAACCAAAAGTTCAACCCATGATATAAACGTCAATTGGTTTCGAATTAAATGCGAAAATCGAATCTGAAAATAAATTTGTCACTTTGTGCATGCGGGAACACGCTTTCATCTCCAAAATGGGTATCCAGAATGTGTCTAAATTTAAAGAAGCTTGAAAAGTACTAATACAATATCCGCATTTGTACATTTTCAAGGTCATCCAAAATGAATCCAAAATCAATTGCCGTCATTCTTTCTGTGAGGCACCGCCGTCTCAAAAATGGGTATCGAGATATGGATTTCAAAAGCGAAAATTTGCAGCTTTGCTTGTCAACGATAGTTGGTTTTCACGGATCATCCAAAATAGTCCCCTAAATCAATTAGTCACTTTGTTGTGTGAAATGCAACACATCTCCAAATGAATTTATCGAAATAACAAAATTTCAAAAATGAAAATTTCAACTTCCAAATGTAAATGCAATGGAGTTTTTTGTGGATCGTTAAAATGAGTCCTGATGGTTCGTCACTTTGTGCATGTGGGGCCATAGCTTGCATCTCCAAAATGGTGTCCGTGTGTCGCGATTTTTAATAAGTTTGGCCTCGATATTCGCGTCAATTGGTGCACTACACGGATCATGTTCAAAATAGGTCACGACTCAATTAGTCATACATTAATATGAGGCCGTACTTTGTCTCAAAATGGATATCCAAATATGGGATATCAAAACCGAAAAGTTTGCTTTCACGTCTATTCCTTTTCTGTGAACTATCGTTTAAAATGTTTTTCGGTTATAAAAACTCTTTTAAAATATTTTAAAAAACTTGTAAAATATTTTAAAATTTAGAACATTTCAAAATATTTCAAAATATTTGAAAATATTTATCAACATTATCAAGTTAAGCTTATAAATCTGACATTAAATGGTACCCATAAATGGTTCGAAGATTTTATAAAATATTCTAAATTTTCATTAATATGTTTAAATCAAATATTTAAAGTGTTTAATCATTTTTTGATAAATGTTTTTTAATGAAATCGTAAAAAAAATTTGTTTTAAAACATTATAAAAACTTTTTAAAGTTTGTTATAGCGTGCTTTTAAACACATTTGAATATGAATTTAACACATTATAAAACTCGTTTAAAATATTTTAAAATTTTTGTAAAGTGTTTTAAAGTTTTATAGCGGTCAAAATATTGTAAAACACTTCCAAGATATTTTAAAACACTTGTAAAATATTTTGAAACACTTGTAAAATATTTTTAAACGCTTCTAAAATATTTGACACTTTAAAAATTTATTTTAAAATGTTTCAAAACACTTCTAAAACGTTTTAAATTTATTTTAAAATGTTTCAAAACACTACAAAATGTTTTAGAACCTCTTGAAGAACTCGTAAAGCATTTTTTAAAATGTTTTAAAATGGTTTTAAAATGTTTTTAGAAAGCTTTACAATGTTTTAAAAATATTTCATTACTTTTAAAAATTCTTTTAAAATATTTAAAAACATTTATTTCATTTTAAAAATGTTTATAAATAACATTTAATAAAGATTAAACTAATAAAGTTGACATTATAAACATTTAATAATTTTTATAAAGGTTTTTATAAATGGTTTGAAAGACTTTGTAAATATTCTAAATTTATGATAATATGCTTAAATCAAATATTTAAAGCGTTTAATCATTTTTGATAAAATCGCAAAAAAACGTTTTAAAAAACATTATAAAACACTTTTTAAAATGTTATAACGTGTATAAACATTTAATCATTTTTAAGACATTATAAAAATCGTTTAAAATATTTTATAAATTTGTAAAATGTTTTACAAAATGATTTTTATGTTTGTTTTCAAAATATTAAAATCATTAAAAAGAATTTCAAAATGTTGTAAAAAAAAACGCTTTGAATATTTTAAAACACTTGTAAAATATTTTAAAACGCTTTAAAAATGTTTTAAATTTATTTTTAAATGTTTCAAAACACTTCACAAAATATTTTAAATTTATATTAAAAGTGTTTTAAATAAACACATTTAATAAAATACGTAAAAAAAAGTTTAAAACATTTATTTTAACCTTTTTAAAATGTTATATTATTACTTTAAATGTTTGAAAGACATGTAAAAACTCTTTTAAAAATATTTTTGAAATTTGTAAAATGTTTTAAAATATTTTTATATATTTCAAAATATTGTCAAACGCTTAAGATATTTTTGAACACTTTTAAATATTTTCAGGCTTAACTTTTAAAATGTTTTAAATTTATTTTAAAATATTTTAAACACTTTTTAAAATGCTTAAAAAACACTTTTTAAAATGTTTTAATTTGTATTTAAAATGTTTAAACACTTTTAAAATGTTTTAAAACATATTGAAAATCACTTTTTGAAACTTGTAAAACATTTTAAAATGTTTTAAAATTATTTATTTAAAATAGTTTTTAAATGTTTTTCTTTAATCAACTTTTAGTAATAGAAAAACATTTCAAAACACATTAAAATATTCAAGCATTTATTTAGGTTTTAAAAACGTTTTTAAATAAAATTTAATAAAAGTTAAGCTTATAAAGCTACTTGTTATAAACATGCAATAATTTTTATAAATGTTTCATAAATGGTTTTAAATCTGCTATAAAATATTCTAAATTCTTCTCAATATGTTTAAATCAAATATTTAAAGCGTTTAATCCTTTTATTAAATGTTTTTAATAAAATCGTAAAAAAAACGTTTTTAAAATATTATAAAACCCTTTTTTAGTGTATAAATAATATTTTTAAACACGTTTAAATGTTTTACAACACATCGCAAAAACTCTTTTAAATATTTTTAAAAAATTTGTAAAATATTTTAGAGAATTTTATAACATTTCAAAATATCTCAAAATATTTCATAAAGTTAAGCTTATAAAGGCGGCGTTTCAATAATTTTTATAAATGTTTTAAAAATAGTTTAAACCTTTTATAACAAATGTTTGAATTCTTATTAATGTATTTAATCAAATAAACGGCGTTTGATACGCTTTTGGTAAATCTTTTTAATAAAATCGTAAAAAATAATATTTTTAAAAACGTTAGAAACACTTTTGAAATCTTTTGCGCATGATTTTAAACACGTTACTGAATATTTTTTAAGTTGATATCAAACTCTTTTAAAATGTTTAAAAAAGTTGTAAAATGTTTTATAGGATTTTTATAACGTTTCAAAATATTGTAAAACCTTTATCGAGATATTTTAAAGACCTTTTCAGATATTACGAAACACTTTTAAAATATTTTGAAATAACTTTTAAGTTTATTTTTAAGTCTGTTTTGAAAACACTTCTAAAATGTTTTAAATTTGTTTTAAAAATGTTTCAAAACACTTGCTAAAATGTTTTAAAACATTTTTAAATCCTTTTAAAAAACTTGTAAAGCATTTCAGGCGTTTTATAAGTGTTTTAAAACGAGTTTAAAAATGTTTTTAAGCTTTTACGATATTTTAAAAAAGGTTTAAAATGTTTCTGGCGTTTTAAAAATCCTTTTCAAAAACTTGTAAAGCATTTTAAAACGTTTTAAAGATGTGTCCAAATATGCTCTCGAGATTTCAAAAACGAAAGTTAGGCCCACGATATCCCGTCTTTTAATTTTCCCCTTGAATACGTAAGATGAGTCCATGATCAATTCGTCACTTTTTCATGCGGGGCGCTTACATCTCGAAAATGGGTATCCAAATATGTCTCGGTTCAGCGAAAATTTCGACCCGTGTTCGCGTTAGTTCGTTTTCACCCGGATCGTCCAAAATAAAGACCCAAACTCAATTTGTCCTTTGTGCATCAGAAACTGTTTTCATCTCAAAATGAGTGTCCAAATATGCTCTCGTATTTCAAAATCGAAAATTTCGACCCCGAATTGTCTGCGTCTCGTGGGTTTTTCGCGGATCATCGAAATGAGTCGCGAAATCGATTTTGTCACTATGTGCATGCGGGGCCACACTTGCATCTCAAAATGGGTATCCAAATGTGCTCTCGGTTTCTGTGCAAGAAAAGTTGTTTGAAATGTACGACTTTTCATTTTCAGAATCTCGTCTGAATTGATCCGAACTCAATTCGTCCGCTGTTCGTAGACCACGCTTGCATCTCAAAAATGGGTATCCAAATATGTCTCGATTTCAAAGCCGAAAAGTTTAGCCCCAGGATATTCGCGTTTGTTCGTTTTCTACGGATCATCCAAAATGATGCCCAGAAAATCAATTTGTCACTTTGTGCATCAGGAGCCAACTTTCATCTCCGATAGGTATCTCAATGTGCTCTCATATTTCAAAATGAAGAACATATTTGGTGCTCTTCACGTCTGTTCGTTTTTCACGGATCATCAAAATGATCTGGCGAAAATCAATTTGTCACTTTGTGCGTGAGAGACCACCGCCACATCTCAAAATGAGTATCAAATATGTCTGGTTCAAGACCAAAGTTCAACCCAATGTCACGCGTCGAATTCGTTGCTAAGATCATCGAAATCGATCCGGTAAATTTGTCACTTTGTGCATGCGGAGAACCTTTCATCTCCAAAAATGATCGAGATATGCTCGTTAAAAACCGAAAATTTCAACCCCAATGTCGCATTTGTACATTTTCGAGATCATCCAAAATGAATCAAAATCAATTAGGTCATTCTTTTCTAACGAGGGCACACTTGCATCTCAAAATGGGTATCGAGATATACCCTCGATTTCAAAAACGAAAATTTTAGCCCAGAACATCCGGCAATCGAATTCGTTTTTTACGGATCATCCAAAATGAGTCCTAAATCAATTCGTCACTTTCTGCATGTGAAATACTTGTCTCAAATGATTGTGAATATGCTCTACGAATTTCCAAAATAAATTTCCTTTAGATATCTCGTCTATTGTTTTTATGGATGGGTTAGAAATGAGTCCCTAAATCAATTCATCACTTTGTGCATGTGGGGCCACGCTTGTCTCCAAAATGGGTATCCAAATATGCTCTCCCGAATTTTTAAACAAAAAAAGTTTATTTTCACGTCTTCCGCATCAGATTGCGTTTTCACAGGATGCGGCCAGAAGCCAGGGTCCGAACTCAATTCGTCACTTTGTGCATACGGGGACACGCACATCTCCAAAATGGATGTCCAAATATGCTCTCGGATATCAAAACCGAAAAGTTTAACTGCGTCTATTCCTTTTTAACGAACTATCTACGTTTAAAATGTTTTGAGACATTATAAAGCTCTTTTAAAATATTTTAAAAAACTTTGTAAAATATTTTAAAGTTTTTAGAACATTTCAAAAAATATTTCAAAATATTTGAAAATATTTAACAACGCTTATCAAGTTAAGCTTATAAATACGACATTCAATAATTTTTATAGAGTAGTTTAGAATTTTATAAAATATTAAATTTTCATTAATATGTTTAAATCAAATATTTAAAGTGTTTAATCATTTTTAGTAAATGTTTTTAATGAAATCGTAAAAAAAGTGTTTTAAAAACATATAAAAAACTTTATTTATTATAGCGTGCTTTTAAACACATTTAAATGTAGTTAACACATTATAAAACTAAATTTAAAAATATTTTAAAATTTTGTAAAATGTTTTTTAAGGATTTTTATAGCAATTCAAAATGTTGTAAAACACTTCAAGATATTTTAAAACACTTATGAAATATTTTGAAACACTTGTAAAATATTTTGAACGCTTCTAAAATATTTTTAGGCACTTTAAAATTTATTTTAAAATGTTTTAAAACAACCTAAAACGTTTTTAAAATTTATTTTAAAATGTTTAAACATACCAAGTGTTTTCAGAACCATCTTGAAAGAACTGTTAAAGCATTTTGAAATGTTTTTAAATGGTTTTAAAATGTTTTTTAGAAAGCTTTTACAATATTTTAAAAATATTTCAAAACACTTTTAAATTCTTTTAAAATATTTAAAAACATTTATTTCATTTTTTTTAAGTATTTTTTATAAATAACATTTAATAAAGTTAAACTAATAAAGTTGACATTATGAAAAACAGCTTAATAATTTATCAAAGGTTTTATAAATGGTTTAAAGCTTTTTGTAAAATATTCTAAATTCTTATTAATATGCTTAAATCAAATATTTAAAGCGTTTAATCATTTTTGATAAAATGTAAAAAACGTTTTTAAAAACATTATAAAACACTTTTTAAAATGTTATAACGTGCTTTAAATATTGAAATATTGTGTTTTAAGACATTATAAAAATCGTTTAAAATATTTTTATAAATTTGTAAAATGTTTTAAATGATTTTTATAACATTTCAAAAAAATATTTCAAAATCATTCAAAAAATTTCAAAATATTTGTACGCCTTCCCAAGATATTTTAAAACCTTTTAAAATATTTTAGAGCACTTTTAAAATGTTTTAGGTGGTATTTTCGTGTTTAAAAACACTTCTAAAAATATTTTAAATTTATATTAAAGTGTTTTAAAATAATAAATTTAATAAAATCGTAAAAAAAGTTTCTAGAAACATTTATCGCACTTTTTAAAATGTTATAATGTGCTTTTAAAATGTTTTAGAGAACATCATAAAAAAACTCTTTTAAAATATTTTTAAAAAATTTGTAAAATATTTCAAAAATATTTTTATGTCCTTTAAAATATTGTCAAGCATAGAATATTTTTGAACACTTTTAAATATTTTGAAACCCTTTTAAAATGTTTTAATTTATTTTAAATGTTTTAAGCACTTTTTAAATGTTAGTACTTTTAAAATGTTTTAAATTTATTTTAAAATGTTTCAAAACACTTTAAAATGTTTTAAAACATATTTAAATCCTTTTTAAAAACTTGTAAAACATTTTAAAATGTTTTAAAAAGTGTTTTAAAATGGTTTAAATATTTCAGAATGCTTTTACAATGTTAGAAAAACATTTCAAAACACATTTAAAATATTTAGCTTATTTTATTTGGGTTTTAAAAACGTTTTTAAATAAAATTTATTGATTAGCTTATAAAGCTAACATTATAAACATGCAATAATTTTTATAAATGTTTTAATAATCACAATTTAAATCATGCTATAAAAATATTCTAAATTCTTCTCCAATATGTTTAAATCAATATTTAAGCGTTTAATCCTTTGTAAATGTTTTTAATAAAATAAGTAAAAAAAAGCAATTTTTAAAAATATTATAAAACCCTTTTTAAAATGTAATGCTTTAAACACGTTTAAAATGTTTCTAACACATCATAAAACTCTTTTCAAATATTTTTTTAAAAAAAATTTGTAAAAAAATATTTTTAGGGGATTTTTATAACATTTCAAAATATTTAAGAATATTTGTAGAAGTTAGCTTATAAAGTGACAGTGCTATTAATTTTATAAAATGTTTTAAAAATGCGTTTAAACCTTTTAAAATATTTGAAATTCTTATTAATATGTTTAAATCAAATATTTAAAAGCGTTTAATCATTTTTAGTAAGTCTTTTTTTTTTTAATAAAATCGTAAAATAATATTTTTAAAAACATTATAAAACACTTTTTAAAATGCTATAACATGATTTTAAACACGTTAAAAATGTTTTTAAGACATTGTGGAAACTCTTTTAAAATATTTTTAAAAAGTTGTAAAAAAATGTTTTAAAGTTTTTATAACGTTTCAAAATATTGTAAAACGCTGTCAAGATATTTCAAGACACTTTTTAGATATTACGACGCTTTTAAAAATATTTTGAAACGCTTTTAAGATTTATTTTAAAATGTTTCAAAACACTTCTAAAATGTTTTAAATTTATTTTAAAATGTTTTAAAACTTACTTTTAAAATGTTTTAAAACGTTTTTAAATCATACCATATAAAGCATTTTAAAACGTTTTAAAAATGTTTTTAAACTTTTACAATATTTTAAAGGATTTAAAATGTTTTAAAACATTTTAAAATCATATTTCAAAAACTTGTAAACATTTTAAAACATTTTAAAAGTGTATCCCAAATATGCTCTCGATTTCAAAACCGAAAAGTTCAGCCCAAATATCCACGTCTTTAATTTTCACGGATACGTACGAATTGAGTCAAAGTCAATTGGCTCGCACTAAATACTGAGGCCAAGCACATCTCCAAAATGGGTATCCAAATATGTCTCGGTTCAAAATCGAAAATTTCGTTGGAAGTATTAAGACAATTCAGATTTTGTCCTCAATAAAAGTAGGGCCAAACTCAATTTGTCACTTTGTGCATCAAGGCCATACCTTTCATCTCCAAAATAGGTATCAAACCATCATGTTAAATAAATTTTAACCACAATTCATCTTGCGTCTATTCGTTTTTAAGCAGGATCATAAAATAAGTGTTGAAAATCGATTTGTCACTATGTACATCACGAGGCCACACTTGCGTCTCAAAATGGGTATGGAAGCCTGCTCTCGATTTCACAATGAAAAATTCATTACAGGTATCCCGATCTTTTCATTTTTCACCGGATAAATACCGAATTGGTCAAGGAAGTCGGTGCGTCACTTTGTTCATGCAGAGCCACGCTTGCATCTCGAAAATAGGTATCGAATATGTCTCGATTTCAAAGCAAAAAGGTTTAGCCCAGAATATTCGCGGTTTGTTGGGTGCACTGGATCATCCAAAAGTGATCTTCAAAATCAATTTGTCCTTTGTTGTCAAAATGGCACCAACTTTAATATCGCATTTGTAGGCTTTCAAGGATCATCCAAAAATGAATCCGAAATCAGTGCGTCATTCTTTTCCTGCGGGGGCACCTTTGCATCTTAAAAATAGGTATCTGAGATATACCCTGAAGACTTAAGCGAAAATTTGCTTTGAACATCGCGTCGGGTCGTTTTTCGGATCATCCAAAATGAGTCCCTAAATCAATTAGTCACTTTGTGCATGTGTGAGGCCACGCTTGCATCTCCAAAGTGGTTGTCAAGCTGCTCTCGAATTTCCAAAGGCATTCTTGGGCTCTTCGTCTATTCGTTTGGATGGTGTAATGGGTCTAAATCAATTCATCACTTTGTGCATGGGGCCACACTTGCATCTCCAAGTAGGTATCCAAATATGCTCTCGAATTTTTAAGCGAAAAGTTTAGCCTCGATATTCGCATCCGTTGGTTTTACGGATCATCAAAATGATCAAGACTCAATTCGTCACTTTATGTCTGAGGCCACGCTTGCATCTCGAAAATGGATATCCAAATATGTACGGATATCGAGCAGAAAAGTTTGCTTTGCGTCTATTCCCTTTTTTAACGAACTATCTCTACGTTTAAAATGTTTTTCGGACATTATAAAGCTCTTTTAAAATATTTTAAAAAACTTTGTAAAAATATTTTGAGATTTTGAAACATTTCAAAATATTTCAAAATAATTTGAAGCTATTGTAAACATTATCAATTAAACTTTAAATACGACATTCAATAGTGCCTGCAAATGGTTGGAATTTTATAAAATATTCTAAATTTTCATTAATATGTTTAAATCAAATATTCAAAGTGTTTAATCATTTTTAGTAAATGTTTTTAATGAAATGTTAAAAAAAATTGTTTTAAAACATTATAAAAAACTTTTTAAACTGTTATAGCGTGCTTTTAAACACATTTAAATGTAGTTAACACATTACCAAAACAATTTAAAATATTTTAAGAATTTTGTAAAATGTTTTTAAGGATTTTTATAGCATTTCAAAATGTTATGCAACACTTCCAAGATATTTTAAAACATGTCAAAATATTTTGAAACAACTTCTAAAATAATTTTGAAAACGCTTCTAAAATATTTTTAGGCAACTTTAAAATTTGTTTCTAAAATGTTTCATTATTCTAAAACGTTTAAAATTTGTTTTTAAATGTTTAGAAACACTTTTAAAATGTTTCCAGAACCTCTTCGAAGAACTCGTAAAGCATTTTAAAATGTTTTAAAAGTGTTTTTTAAAATGGTTTAAAAATGTTTTTAAACTTTTACAATGTTTCAAAAATATTTTTAAAACACTTTTAAAATTCTTTTAAAATATTTAAAAACATTTGCTAAATTTTTAAAAAAATATTTATAATAACATTTAATAAAGTTAAACTAATAAGTTGACATTATAAACATTTAATAATTTTTTTGAGTTTTATAAGTAGTTTAAAGCTTTTGTAAATATTTAAATTCTTATTAATATTAACTTAAATCAAATATTTAAAAGCGTTTAATTATTTTTGATAAAAATACAACAACGTTTTAAAACATTTATAAAACACTTTTTAGATAAATATATGCTTTCATTCTTCATTTAAAAAACTGTTTTTAAGACATTATAAAACTCGATTTTAAAATATTTTTATAAATTTGTAAAATGTTTTAAATGATTTTATAACATTTCATAAAAACTATTTTAAAATCATTCAAAAAATTTAAAATGTTGTAAAAAACGCTTCCCAAGATATTTTTAAAACACTTGTAAAATGTACATAGGCAACTTTTAAAATGTTTTAAATTTATTTTTAAATATTTCAAAACACGCTTCTAAAATATTTTAAGTTATGTTAAAGTGTTTTAAAATAAGCACATTTAATAAAATCGTAAAAAAAGAGTTTCTGAAACATTCCTTTGTACTTTTAAAATGTTATAATGTGCTTTTAAAATGTTTTGAAGACATCATAAAATACCTTTTAAATATTTTTAAAAATTTGTAAAATGTTTTAAAATATTTTTATGTATTTCAAAATATTGTCAAACGCTTAAGATATTTTTGAACACTTTTAAATATTTTGAACCATGCAATGTTTTTAAATTTATTTAAAATATTTAGCTTATTTTAAAATGTTTTAACATATTTCAGTCTTCCTGAAAACTTGTAAAAAGTGTTTTAAAATGGTTTTTAAATGTTTCGAATGCTTTTACAATGTTAGAAAAACATTTAAAACACATTTAAAATATTTGAAAACATTTATTTAGGTTTTAAACGTTTTTAAATAAAATTTAATAAAAGTTAAGCTTATAAAGCTAACATTATAAACATGCAATAATTTTTATAAATGTTTCATAAATGGTTTAAATCTATTATAAAAATATTCTAAATTCTTCTCAATATGTTTAAATCAAATATTTAAGCGTTTAATCCTTTTAACAAATGTTTTTAATAAAATCATAAAAAAAACGTTTTAAATATTATAAAACCCTTTTTAAAATGTTATAGTAACCTTTAAACACGTTTAAAATGTTTCTAACACATCATAAAACTCTTTTCAAATATTTTTAAGAAATTTGTAAAATATTTTAGAAGATTTTTATAACATTTCAAATATTTCAAAATATTTCATAAAGTTAAGCTTATAAGTGACATTCAATAATTTTTATAAATGTTTTAAAGATAGTTTAGACATTTTCACAAATATTCCAAATTCTTATTAATGTGTTTAAATCAAATGTTAAAGCGTTTAATCATTTTTAGTAAATCTTTTTAATAAAATGCGTAAAAAATAATATTTTTAAAAACATTATAAAACACTTTTGGAATGCTATAACGGCAATTTTAAACGCGTTAAAAATGTTTTTAGACATTATGAAACTCTTTTAAAATATTTTAAAAAAGTTTCAAAATGTTATGTAAAACATATCAAGATATTTCAAGACACTTTAAGGTGTTATGAGCAACTTTTAAAATGTTTTAGGCAACTTTTTTAAAGATTTATTTTAAAATGTTTCAAAACACTTCTAAAATGTTTTAAATTTATTTTAAAATGTTTCAAAACACTTTTAAAATGTTTTAAAACGTTTTTAAATCCTTTTAAAAAACTTGTAGCGTTTTAAAACGTTTTAAAAGTGTTTTAAAGCAGTTTAAAAATGTTTTTAAGCTTTTACAATATTTTAAAAAAGGTTAAAATGTTTCAACGTTTTTTAAAATCCTTTTCAAAAACTTGTAAATCATTTTAAAGCGTTTTCAAAGTGTTGTCAAATGTGCTCTCAGGATTTCAAAAGCGAAAAAGTTCAGCCGGAAATGTCAAATCTTCAATTTTCGGATCATCTTAGTTAGTCCAAAGTCAGTGCATCACTTTTTTCATGCAGAGGCCACGCTTATCTCGGAAAATACGTTATCCAAATATGCTCTCGATTTCAAAGCGAAAATTTGTTGGTGATGTTCGTAATCGAATTCGTTTTTCCGCGGATGTAAATAAAATGAGGCCCAAACTCAATTTTCCACTTTGTGTCAAAACCTTTCATAAGATGATGTCAAACCGCTCTCATATTTCAAAATCGAAATTCGACCCGGTGTCTGCGTCTGATAGTTTTCGCCGGATCGTAAAAATAGTCCTTGAGATAAATTTGTCACTATGTGCATGCGGAGCCACACTTACGCATCTCCAAAATGGGTGTCCAAATATTAATAAGGTTGAGAGCAAGAAAAAGTTCATTGCACCGTGTAAATCTTTTCATTTTAGATAAATACGAATTGAGTCCGAAAGTCAGTAAATCACTTTGTTCATCTTGAATTCTGCTTTGTCTCAAATAGGTATCAAATAACTCTCCAGTTCAAAACGAAAATTTGTTAGATATTCGCGTTTGTTAGTTTTCACGGATCATCCAAAATGATGCCAAATCAATTTGTCACTTTGTACGTAAAGGCAACTTTCATCTCCAAAATAGGTATCAGAAAATATGCTCTCGCCATTTCAAAATGAAAATTTCAGCCCACGGTTATACTGCGTCTGTTAGTTTCACGGATCGTAAAAATATGATCGCGAAAATCAATTTGTCACTGTGCATGAGGGCCACCCGCATCTAAATGGGTATCCAAATATGCTCTCCGGTTTAAACCAAAAAGTTCAACCGCTGGTATCGCGTCCGTTGGTTTTCTGGATGATGCGAAAATCGATCACGATAAATTGTCCTTTGTGCATGTGAGGCCACGCTTTCATCTCCAAAATGAGTGTCAGGATATGCTCTCGAATTTAAAAACGGTACAACCCCAATATCCGCGTTTGTACATTTTTCGAGGATCATCCAAAATGAATCCCGAAATCGATGCGTCATTCTTTTCTGTTTGAGCACACTTGCATCTCCAAAATGGGTATCGAGATATACCTCGGTTCAAAAAGCGAAAATTTTGCTTCGACATCCGGCGTCGTTGGAGCACCGGATCATCCCAAAAATAGGTCCCTAAATCAATTAGTCACTTTGTGCATGTGAGCCGCGCTTGCATCTCCAAAATGGTTATCCAAATATGCTCTAAATTTCCAAAAATGAAAATTTCAACCGAATGTCTTGGTCTAATGCGTTTTTATGGATGGGTCAAATGAGTCCCTAAATCAATTCATTGATAATCTAGCCTTCAATAATTTTTATAAATGGTTAGAAGAGTTTATAAAATATTCTAAGTGCCTAAGTAATATGTTTAAATCAAATATTTTAAAGTGTTTAATCATTTTTAATAAATATTTTGAAATAAATACGAAAAAAAAATTGTTTTAAAAAACATTATAAAAAACTTTTAGTGTTATGGTGTATGAACACATTTAATTAACAGATTATTTTGGCTATAAATATTTAAAATATTTTGGGTACATAAAATGTTTTTAAGGATTTTAATAGCATTTCAAAAATGTTATAAAAACCTTTTGAATATTAAAACAACGTAAATATTTTTGACAACTTCCCAAAATATTTTTGAAAGCATTTTAAAAATTTATTTTAAAATGTTTCAAAAAACACTCCCCAAAACGTTCCTGGACTGGGAGCTTCATGTTTCAAAACACTTTTAAAATGTTTTAAAACGTTTTCGTAACCTCTGAAGAACCCGTAAAGCATTTTAAAATGGTTTAAAAATGTTTTTGTGAAAGCTTTTACAATGTTTTAAAATATTTCAAAACACTTTTAAAATTCTTTTAAAATATTTAAAAACATTTATTTCATTTTTAAAAATGTTTATAAACAACATTTAATAAAAGTTAAACGAATAAAGTTGACATTATAAACATTTAATAATCTTTATAAAGGTTTTATAAATGGTTTAAAGCTTTTATAAAATATTCTAAATTCTTATTAATATGCTTAAATCAAATATTTAAAGCGTTTAATCATTTTTGATAAAATCACAAAAAAAAGACGTTTTTAAAAACATTATAAAACACTTTCTAAAATGTTATGACGTGCTTTTAAACACATTTAAAATGTTTTTAAGACATTATAAAACTCGTTTAAAATATTTTTATAAATTTGTAAAATGTTTTAAATGATTTTTATAACATTTCAAAATCATTCAAAAAATTTCAAAATGTTGTAAAAAACGCTTCCAAGATATTTTAAAACACTTGTAAAATATTTTGAACACTTTTAAAATGTTTTAAATTTATTTTTAAATGTTTCAAAACACTTCCAAAATATTTTAAATTTTATATTAAAAGCGTTTTAAAATAAACACATTTAATAAAATCGTAAAAAAAAGTTTTTAGAAACATTATACAACACTTTTTAAAATGTTATAATGTGCTTTTAAAATGTTTTGAAGACATCATAAAACTCTTTTAAAATATTTTTATAAATTTCAAAATATTTCAAAATATTGTCAAACTCTTAAGATATTTTTTAACACTTTTAAATATTTTGAAACCCTTTTAAAATGTTTTAAATTTATTTTAAAATGTTTCAAAACACTTTTAAAATGCTTCAAAACACTTTTAAAATGTTTTAAATTTATTTTAAAATGTTTCAAAACACTTTAAAAATGTTTTAAAACATATTTAAATCCTTTTAAAAAACTTGTAAAACATTTTAAAATGTTTTAAAATGGTTTTTAAATGTTTTCAGAATGCTTTTACAATGTTAGAAAAACATTTCAAAACACATTTAAAATATTTGAAAGCATTTATTTAGGTTTTAAAAACGTTTTTAAATAAAATTTAATAAAAGTTAAGTTTATAAAGCTAACATTATAAACATGCAATAATTTTTATAAATGTTTCATAAATGGTTTAAATCTCTTATGAAATATTCTAAATTCTTCTTAATATGTTTAAATCAAATATTTAAAGCGTTTAATCTTTTTATTAAATGTTTTTAATAAAATCGTAAAAAAAGAAACGTTTTTAAAAATATTATAAAACCCTTTTTAAAATGTTATAATGTGCTTTTAAACACATTTAAAATGTTTTTAACACATCATGAAACTCTTTTAAAATATTTTAAAAAATTTGTAAAATATTTTAGAGGATTTTTATAACATTTCAAAATATTTCAAAATATTTCATAAAGTTAAGCTTATAAAGCCGACATTCAATAATTTTTATAAATGTTTTAAAAATGGTTTAAACCTTTTATAAAATATTCCAAATTCTTATTAATATGTTTAAATCAAATATTTAAAGCGTTTAATCATTTTTAGTAAATCTTTTTAATAAAATCGTAAAAAATAATATTTTTTAAAACATTATAAAACACTTTTTAAAATGCTATAACATGATTTTAAACACGTTAAAAATGTTTTTAAGACATTATGAAACTCTTTTAAAATATTTTAAAAAGTTGTAAAATGTTTTAAAGGATTTTTATAACATTTCAAAATATTGTAAAACACTATCAAGATATTTCAAGACACTTTTAAGATATTCTGAAACGCTTTTAAAATATTTTGAAATGCTTTTAAGATTTATTTTCAAATGTTTCAAAACACTTCTAAAATGTTCTAAATTTATTTTAAAATGTTTCAAAACACTTTTAAAATGTTTTAAAACGTTTTTAAATCCTTTTAAAAAACTTGTAAAGCATTTTAAAACGTTTTAAAATTGTTTTAAAACAGTTTTAAAATGTTTTTAGAAAGCTTTTACAATATTTTAAAAAAGGTTTAAAATGTTTTAAAATGTTTTTAAATCCTTTTCAAAAACTTGTAAAGCATTTTAAAACGTTTTAAAAGTGTATCCAAATATGCTCTCAGATTTCAAAACCGAAAAGTTCAGCCCCCGATGTGTTCATTCATTTTTCACAAATCGTCTGAAATGAATCCCGAAATCTGTTCATCACTTTGTGCATCCGGGGCCACACTTGCATCTCCAAAATAGGTATCCAAATATGCTCTCGGATTTTAAAACCGAAAAGTTTAGACCTCGATATTCGCGTGCGTTTGTTTTTCACGGATCATCCGAAATGAGGTCCGAACTCAATTCGTCACTTTGTGCGTCTGGGGCCGCACTTGCATCTCCAAAATGGGTATCCAAATATGCTCTCGGATATCAAAACCGAAAAGTTTAGCCCCATCTTCCACGTCTGTTCTTTTTTCACGAACCAAACGAAATGAGTCCCGAAATCAATTTTGCCACTTCAGGATTGTGGGGCCACACCTGTATCTCCAAAATGGGTATCCAAATATGCTCTCGGATTTCAAAACCAAAAAGTTCAACCCCCGATATCCACATCTTTTCATTTTTCACGGATCGTCTGAATTGAGTCCCGAAGTCAATTCGTCACTTTTTTCATCTGGGGCCACGCTTGCATCTCCAAAATGGGTATCCAAATATGCTCTCAGATTTCAAAACCGAAAAGTTTAGCCCCGATATTCGCGTTTGTTCGTTTTTCACGGATCATCCAAAATGATGCCCAAAATCAATTTGTCACTTTGTGCATCCGAGGCCATGCTTTCATCTCCAAAATGGGTATCCAAATATGCTCTCATATTTCAAAATCAAAAATTTCAGCCCCCGTTATCTGCGTCTATTCGTTTTTGACGGATCATCCGAAATGAGTCGCGAAATCGATTTGTCACTATGTGCATGCGGGGCCACACTTGCACCTCCAAAATGGGTATCCAAATATGCTCTCAGATTTCACAACCGAAAAGTTCAGCCCCCGATATCCACGTCTTTTCATTTTTCACGGATCGTCTGAATTGAGTCCCGAAGTCAATTCGTCACTTTGCTCATCTGGGGCCACGCTTGCATCTCCGAAATGGGTATCCAAATATGCTCTCAGATTTCAAAACCGAAAAGTTTAGCCCCCGATATTCGCGTTTGTTCGTTTTTCACGGATCATCCAAAATGATGCCCAAAATCAATTAGTCACTTTGTGCATCCGAGGCCACGCTTTCATCTCCAAAATGGGTATCCAAATATGCTCATATTTCAAAATCGAAAATTTCCTTTGTACCCCCGTTATCCGCGTTTATTCGTTTTTCACGGATCATCCGAAATGAGTCGCGAAATCAATTTTTCACTTTGTGCATGAGGGGCCACACTTGCATCTCCAAAATGGGTATCCAAATATGCTCTCGTATTTCAAAACCAAAAAGTTCAACCCCTGATATCCGCGTCCGTTCGTTTTTCACGGATCGTCTGAAATCAGTCCCGAAATAAATTTGTCACTTTGTGCATGCGGGGCCACGCTTTCATCTCCAAAATGGGTATCCAGATATGCTCTCGAATTTAAAAACAAAAAAATTCAACCCCCAATATCCGCATTTGTACATTTTCAAGGATCATCCAAAATGAATCCCGAAATCAATTCGTCATTCTTTTCCTGCGGGGGCACACTTGCATCTCCAAAATGGGTATCCAAATATACTCTCAGATTTCAAAAATGAAAATTTTAGCCCCCGACATCCGCGTCCGTTCGTTTTTTACGGATCATCCAAAATGAGTCCCTAAATCAATTCGTCACTTTGTGCACGTGAGGCCACACTTGCATCTTCAAAATGGTTATCCAAATATGCTCTCGGATTTCAAAACTGAAAAGTTTAGCCCCCGATATCCACGTATGTTCGTTTTTCACGGATCATCCGAAATGAGTCCTGAAATCAATTTGTCACTTCGTGCATGTGGGGAAACGCTTGCATCTCCAAAATGTGTATCCAAATATGCTCTCGGATTTCAAAACCGAAAAGTTCTGCCCCCGATATCCACGTCTGTTCTTTTTTCACGAATAGTCCTAAATCAATCCCGAAATAAATTCATCACTTTGTGCATGCGGGGCCACGCTTGCATCTCCAAAATGGGTATCCAAATATGCTCTCGAATTTCAAAACTGAAAAGTTCAACCCCCAATATCCGCTTTCGTTCAGTTTTCAAAGATCGTCCTAAATGAGTCCCAAAATCAATTCGTCACTTTGTTCATGCGGGGGCACACTTGCATCTCCAAAAGCGGTATCCAAATATGCTCTCGAATTTCAAAAATGAAAATTTCAACCCCGATATCCGCGTCTATTCGTTTTTTATGGATCGTTCGAAATGAGTCCCTAAATCAATTCATCACTTTGTGCATGTGGGGCCACGCTTGCATCTCCAAAATGGGTATCCAAATATGCTCTCGAATTTTTAAACCGAAAAGTTTAACCGATATTCGCATCCGCTCGTTTTTACAAACATCATCCGAAATGAGGTCCGAACTCAATTCGTCACTTTGGCGCATCCGGGGGCCACGCGCACTTCCAAAATGGATATCCAAATATGCTCGTATTATCAAAACCGAAAAGTTTAGCCTCGCGTCTATTCATTTTTAACGAACTATCTACGTTTAAAATGTTTTTGAGACATTATAAAGCTCTTTAAAAATATTTTAAAAACTTTGTAAAATATTTTAAAGGATTTTTATAACATTTCAAAATATTTTAAAATATTTCAAAATATTGTAAAACGCTTATCAAGTTAAGCTTATAAATCTGACATTCAATAATTTTTATAAATGGTTCGAAGATTTTATAAAATATTCTAAATTTATATTAATATGTTTAAATCAAATATTTAAAGTGTTTAATCATTTTTAGTAAACGTTTTTAATGAAATCGTAAAAAAAATTGTTTTAAAAACATTATAAAAAACTTTTTGAACTGTTATAGCGTGCTTTTAAACACATTTAAATGTATTTAACACATTATAAAACTCGTTTAAAATATTTTAAAAATTTTGTAAAATGTTTTTAAGGATTTTTATAACATTTCAAAATATTGTAAAACACTTCCAAGATATTTTAAAACACTTTTAAAATATTTTGAAACACTTCTAAAATATTTTGAAACGCTTCTAAAATATTTTGAAACGCTTTTAAATTTTATTTTAAAATGTTTCAAAACACTTCTAAAATGTTTTAAATTTATTTTAAAATGTTTCAAAACACTTTTAAAATGTTTTAAAACGTTTTCAGAACCTCTTGAAGAACCCGTAAAGCATTTTAAAATGGTTTAAAAATGTTTTTAGAAAGCTTTTACAATGTTTTAAAAATATTTCAAAACACTTTTAAAATTCTTTTAAAATATTTAAAAACATTTATTTCATTTTTAAAAATGTTTATAAACAACATTTAATAAAATTTAAACTAATAAAGTTGACATTATAAACATTTAATAATCTTTATAAAGGTTTTATAAATGGTTTAAAGCTTTTATAAAATATTCTAAATTCTTATTAATATGCTTGAATCAAATATTTAAAGCGTTTAATCATTTTTGAAAAAAAAACGGTTTTAAAAACATTATAAAACACTTTTTAAAATGTTATAACGTGCTTTTAAACACATTTAAAATGTTTTTAAGACATTATAAAACTCGTTTAAAATATTTTTATAAATTTGTAAAATGTTTTAAATGATTTTTATAACATTTCAAAATATTTCAAAATCATTCAAAAAATTTCAAAATGTTGTAGCAACTTTTGAATATTTTAAAACATGAAATATTTTGAAAGCGCTTTTTAAAATGTTTTAAATGATTTTTAAATGTTTCAAAATACTTCTAAAATATTTTAAATTTATATTAAAAGTGTTTTAAAATAAACACATTTAATAAAATCGTAAAAAAAAGTTTTTAGAAACATTATACAACACTTTTTAAAATGTTATAATGTGCTTTTAAAATGTTTTGAAGACATCATAAAACTCTTTTAAAATATTTTATAAATTTCAAAATATTTCAAAATATTTATCAAACTCTTAAGATATTTTTGAACACTTTTAAATATTTTTGAAACCCTTTTAAAATGTTTTAAATTTATTTTAAAATGTTTCAAAACACTTTTAAAATGCTTCAAAACACTTTTAAAATGTTTTAAATTTATTTTAAAATGTTTCAAAACACTTTTAAAATGTTTCAAAACATATTTAAATCCTTTTTAAAAACTTGTAAAACATTTTAAAATGTTTTAAAATGGTTTTTAAATGTTTTCAGAATGCTTTTACAATGTTAGAAAAACATTTCAAAACACATTTAAAATATTTGAAAGCATTTATTTAGGTTTTAAAAACGTTTTTAAATAAAATTTAATAAAAGTTAAGCTTATAAAGCTAACATTATAAACATGCAATATTTTTTATAAATGTTTCATAAATGGTTTAAATCTGTTATAAAATATTCTAAATTCTTCTCAATATGTTTAAATCAAATATTTAAAGCGTTTAATCCTTTTATTAAATGTTTTTTAATAAAATCGTAAAAAAAGAAACGTTTTTAAAAATATTATAAAACCCTTTTAAAATGTTATAATGTGCTTTTAAACACGTTTAAAATGTTTCTAACACATCATAAAACTCTTTTCAAATATTTTTAAAAAAAATTGTAAAATATTTTAGAGGATTTTTGTAACATTTCAAAATATTTCAAAATATTTCATAAAGTTAAGCTTATAAAGCTGACATTCAATAATTTTTATAAATGTTTTAAAAATGGTTTAAACCTTTTATAAAATATTCCAAATTCTTATTAATATGTTTAAATCAAATATTTAAAGCGTTTAATCATTTTTAGTAAAATCGTAAAAAATAATATTTTTAAAAACATTATAAAACACTTTTTAAAATGCTATAACATGATTTTAAACACGTTAAAAATGTTTTTAAGACATTATGAAACTCTTTTAAAATATTTTTAAAAAGTTGTAAAATGTTTTAAAGGATTTTATAACATTTCAAAATATTGTAAAACACTTTCAAGATATTTCAAAACACTTTTAAGATATTCTGAAACGCTTTTAAAATATTTTGAAATGCTTTTAAGATTTATTTTAAAATGTTTCAAAACACTTATAAAATGTTTTAAATTTATTTTAAAATGTTTCAAAACACTTTTAAAATGTTTTAAAACGTTTTTAAATCCTTTTAAAAAACTTGTAAAGCATTTTAAAACGTTTTAAAATTGTTTTAAAACAGTTTTTAAATGTTTTTAGAAAGCTTTTACAATATTTTAAAAAAGGTTTAAAATGTTTTAAAACGTTTTTAAATCCTTTTCAAAAACTTGTAAAGCATTTTAAAACGTTTTAAAAGTGTATCCAAATATGCTCTCAGATTTCAAAACCGAAAAGTTCAGCCCCCGATATCTGTGTTCATTCATTTTCCACAAATCGTTTGAAATGAATCCAGAAATCAATTCGTCACTTTGTGCATCCGGGGCCACACTTGCATCTCCAAAATAGGTATCCACATATGCTCTCGGATTTTAAAACCGAAAAGTTTAGACCTCGATATTGTGCGTTTTTATTTTCACGGATCATCGGAAATGGTCAGAACTCAATTCGTCACTTTGTGCATACGGGCACTTTTCATCTCAAAATGGGTATCCAAATATGCTCTCGGATATCAAAACCGAAAAGTTTAAACCCATCTTCCACGTCTGTTCTTTTTTCACGAACCATCGAAAAGAGTCCCGAAATCAATTTGTCACTTTGTGCATGTGGGAGGGCCACGCTTGCATCTCCAAAATGGGTATCCAAATATGCTCTCGGATTTCAAAACCGAAAAGTTGACCCCCCGGTCACGTCTTTTAATTTTTCACGGATCGTGCGAGATTCGAGTCCAGTCAATTCGTCACTTTGTTCATCTGGGGCCACGCTTGCATCTCCAAAATGGGTATCCAAATATGCTCTCAGATTTCAAAACCGAAAAGTTGAGCCCCCGATATTCGCGTTTGTTCGTTTTTCACGGATCATCCAAAATGATGCCCAAAATCAATTTGTCACTTTGTGCATCCGAGGCCACGCTTTCATCCCCAAAATGGGTATCCAAATATGCTCTCATATTTCAAAATCGAAAATTTCAGCCCCCGTTATGATTATTTTCGTTTTGACGGATCATCCGAAATGGTCGCCTAATCGATTTGTCATATGCATTTATGCATGCGAGGCCACACTTGCATCTCCAAAATGGGTATCCAAATATGCTCTCAGATTTCATAGAAAAGTTCGACCCCAGATATCCACGTCTTTTCATTTTCCGGATCGTCAGTGCAGTCAAAGTCAATTCATCCACTTTATTCATCTGAGACCAGCTTTGCATCTCCAAAATGGGTATCCAAATATGCTCTCGGATTTCAAAGCGAAAAGTTTAGCCCAGATATTCGCGTTTGTTCGTTTTCACGGATCATCCAAAATGATGCCAAATCAATTTGTCACTTTGTGCATGCGAGGCCACGCTTTCATCTCCAAAATGGGTATCCAAATATGCTCTCATATTTCAAAATCGAAAATTTCAGCCCTCGTTATTTGCGTTTATTCGTTTTTCACGGATCATCCGAAATGAGTCACGAAATCAATTTGTCACTTTGTGCATGAGGGGCCACACTTGCATCTCCAAAATGGGTATCCAAATATGCTCTCGGATTTCAAAACCAAAATGTTCAACCCTTGATATCCGCGTCCGTTCGTTTTTCACGGATCATCTGAAATCAGTCCCAAAATAAATTTGTCACTTTGTGCATGCGGGGCCACGCTTTCATCTCCAAAATGGGTATCCAGATATGCTCTCGAATTTAAAAACAAAAAATTTCAACCCCCAATATCCGCATTTGTACATTTTTCAAGGATCATCGAAAATGAATCTGAAAATGAATCCGAAATCAGAGTCGTCATTCTTTTCTGGGGGCACTTTGCATCTCCAAAATGGGTATCCAAATATACTCTCAGATTTCAAAAACGAAAATTTTAGCCCCCGACATGCGCGTCCGTTCGTTTTTTACGGATCATCCAAAATGAGTCCCTAAATCAATTCGTCACTTTGTGCATGTGAGGCCACGCTTGCATCTCCAAAATGGTTATCGAAATATGCTCTCGGATTTCAAAACTGAAAAGTTTAGCCCCCGATATCCACGTATGTTCGTTTTTCACGGATCATCCGAAATGAGTCCTGAAATCAATTTGTCACTTTGTGCATGTGGGAAAACGCTTGCATCTCCAAAATGTGTATCCAAATATGCTCTCGGATTTCAAAACCGAAAAGTTCTGCCCCCGATATCCACGTCTGTTCATTTTTCACGGATAGTCCGAAATCAGTCCCGAAATAAATTCATCACTGTGTGCATGCGGGGCCACGCTTGCATCTCCAAAATGGGTATCCAAATATGCTCTCGAATTTCAAAACTGAAAAGTTCAACCCCCAATATCCGCTTTCGTTCAGTTTTCAAAGATCGTCCGAAATGAGTCCCAAAATCAATTCGTCACTTTGTTCATGCGGGGCACACTTGCATCTCCAAAAGCGGTATCCAAATATGCTCTCGAATTTCAAAAATGAAAATTTCAACCCCGATATCTGCGTCTATTCGTTTTTTATGGATCGTTCGAAATGAGTCCCTAAATCAATTCATCACTTTGTGCATGTGGGGCCACGCTTGCATCTCCAAAATGGGTATCCAAATATGCTCTCGAATATATAAACCGAAAAGTTTAGCCCTCGATATTAGCATCCTTTCGTTTTTCACAGATCATCAGAAATGAGGTCAGAACTCAATTCGTCACTTTGTACGCAAAAATACAGGCCACGCTTGCATCTCCAAAATGTATATCCAAATATGCTCTCGGATATCAAGACCGAAAAGTTTAGCCTGCGTCTATTCCTTTTTAACAAACTATCTACGTTTAAAATGTTTTTCGGACATTATAAAGCTCTTTTAAAATATTTTAAAAACTTTGTAAAATATTTTAAAGGATTTTTATAACATTTCAAAATATTTTAAAATATTTCAAAATATTGTAAAACGCTTATCAATTTAAGCTTATAAATCTGACATTCAATAATTTTTATAAATGGTTCGAAGATTTTATAAAATATTCTAAATTTTTATTAATATGTTTAAATCAAATATTTAAAGTGTTTAATCATTTTTAGTAAACGTTTTTAATGAAATCGTAAAAAAAATTGTTTTAAAAACATTATAAAAAACTCTTTAAACTGTTATAGCGTGCTTTTAAACACATTTAAATGTATTTAACACATTATAAAACTCGTTTAAAATATTTTAAGAATTTTGTAAAATGTTTTTAAGGATTTTAATAGCATTTCAAAATATTGTAAAACACTTCCAAGATATTTTAAAACACTTGTAAAATATTTTGAAACACTTCTAAAATATTTTGAAACGCTTCTAAAATATTTTGAAACGCTTTTAAAATTTATTTTAAAATGTTTCAAAACACTTCTAAAACGTTTTAAATTTATTTTAAAATGTTTCAAAACACTTTTAAAATGTTTTTAGAACCTCTTGAAGAACTCGTAAAGCATTTTAAAATGTTTTAAAAGTGTTTTAAAATGGTTTAAAAATGTTTTTAGAAAGCTTTTACAATGTTTTAAAAATATTTCAAAACACTTTTAAAATTCTTTTAAAATATTTAAAAACATTTATTTCATTTTTAAAAATGTTTATAAATAACATTTAATAAAAGTTACACTAATAAAGTTGACATTATAAACATTTAATAATTTTTATAAAGGTTTTATAAATGGTTTAAAGCTTTTATAAAATATTCTAAATTCTTATTAATATGCTTAAATCAAATATTTAAAGCGTTTAATCATTTTTGTTAAAATCACAAAAAAAAGACGTTTTTAAAAGCATTATAAAACACTTTTTAAAATGTTATGACGTGCTTTTAAACACATTTAAAATGTTTTTAAGACATTATAAAACTCGTTTAAAATATTTTTATAAATTTGTAAAAAATGTTTTAAATGATTTTTATAACATTTCAAAATATTTCAAAATCATTCAAAATTTCAAAATGTTGTAAACATTTAAAGAGATTTTTAAAACACTTGTAAAATATTTTGAAAGCAACTTTTAAAATGTTTTAAATTTATTTTTAAATGTTTCAAAACACTTCTAAAATATTTTAAATTTATATTAAAAAGTGTTTTTAAAATAAACACATTTAATAAAATCGTAAAAAAAGGATTTTTAGAAACATTATACAACACTTTTTAAAATGTTATAATGTGCTTTTAAAATGTTTTGAAGACATCATAAAACTCTTTTAAAATATTTTATAAATTCAAATATTTCAAAATATTGTAAAACACTATCAAGATATTTCAAGACACTTTTAAGATATTCTGAAACCCTTTTAAAATATTTTGAAATGCTTTTAAGATTTATTTTAAAATGTTTCAAAACACTTCTAAAATGTTTTAAATTTATTTTAAAATGTTTCAAAACACTTTTAAAATGTTTTAAAACGTTTTTAAATCCTTTTAAAAAAACTTGTAAAGCATATTAAAACGTTTTAAAACTGTTTTAAAACGGTTTAAAAATGTTTTTAGACAGCTTTTACAATATTTTAAAAACATTTCACAAAACACATTTAAAATATTTGAAAGCATTTATTTAGGTTTTAAAACGTTTTTAGAAAATAAAATTTAATAAAAGTTAAACTTATAAAGCTAACATTATAAACATGGAATCATTTTTATAAATGTTTCATGAATGGTTTAAATCTTTTATAAAATATTATAAATTCTTCTCAATATGTTTAAATCAAATATTTAAAGCGTTTAATCTTTTTATTAATTTTTTTTAATAAAATCGTAAAAAAAGAAACGTTTTTAAAAATATTATAAAACCCTTTTTAAAATGTTATAATGTGCTTTTAAACACGTTTAAAATGTTTCTAACACATCATAAAACTCTTTTAAAATATTTTTTTAAAATTTGTAAAATATTTTAGAGGATTTTTATAACATTTCGAAATATTTCAAAATATTTAATAAAGTTAAGCTTATAAAGCTGACATTCAATAATTTTTATAAATGTTTTAAAAATGGTTTAAACCTTTTATAAAATATTCCAAATTCTTATTAATATGTTTAAATCAAATATTTAAAGCGTTTAATCATTTTTAGTAAAATCGTTAAAAATAATATTTTTAAAAACATTATAAAACACTTTTTAAAATGCTATAACATGATTTTAAACACGTTAAAAATGTTTTTAAGACATTATGAAACTCTATTAAAATATTTTTAAAACGTTGTAAAATATTTTAAAGGATTTTTATAACATTCAAAAATATTGTAAAACACTATCGAGATATTTCAAGACAATTTTAAGATATTCTGAAACACTTTTAAAATATTTTGAAATGCTTTTAAGATTTATTTTAAAATGTTTCAAAACACTTCTAAAATGTTTTAAATTTATTTTAAAATGTTTCAAAACACTTTTAAAATGTTTTAAAACGTTTTTAAATCCTTTTAAAAAACTTGTAAAGCATTTTAAAACGTTTTAAAATTGTTTTAAAACAGTTTTAAAATGTTTTTAGAAAGCTTTTACAATATTTTAAAAAAGGTTTAAAATGTTTTAAAACGTTTTTAAATCCTTTTCAAAAACTTGTAAAGCATTTTAAAAGTGTATCCAAATATGCTCTCAGATTTCAAAACCGAAAAGTTCAGCCTCTGATATCTGTGTTCATTCATTTTTCACAAATCGTCTTAAATGAATCCCGAAATCAATTCGTCACTTTGTGCATCCAGGGCCACACTTGCATCTCCAAAATAGCTATCCAAATATGCTCTCGGATTTTAAAACCGAAAAGTTTAGACCTCGATATTCGCGTGCGTTTGTTTTTCACGGATCATCCGAAATTAGGTCCGAACTCAATTCGTCACTTTGTGCATCTGGGGCCGAACTTACATCTCCAAAATGGGTATCCAAATATGCTCTCGGATATCAAAACCGAAAAGTTTAAACCCATCTTCCACGTCTGTTCTTTTTTCACGAACCATCCGAAATGAGTCCCGAAATCAATTTGTCACTTTGTGCATGTAGAGACCCACACTTGCATCTCCAAAATGGGTATCCAAATATGCTCTCAGATTTCACAACCGAAAAGTTCAGCCCCCGATATCCACGTCTTTTCATTTTTCACGGATCGTCTGAATTGAGTCCAGAAGTCAATTCGTCACTTTGTTCATCTGGGGCCACGCTTGCATCTCCAAAATGGGTATCCAAATATGCTCTCAGATTTCAAAACCGAAAAGTTTAGCCCCTGATATTCGCGTTTGTTCGTTTTTCACGGATCATCCAAAATGATGCCCAAAATCAATTTGTCACTTTGTGCATCCGAGCCACGCTTTCATCTCCAAAATGGGTATCCAAATATGCTCTCATATTTCAAAATCGAAAATTTCAGCCCCCGTTATCTGCGTCTATTCGTTTTTCACGGATCATCCGAAATGAGTTGCGAAATCGATTTGTCACTATGTGTATGCGGGGCCACACTTGCATCTCCAAAATGGGTATCCAAATATGCTCTCAGATTTCTGGCAAGAAAGTTCGACCAGATGTCACGTCTAGAAATTTGTTTTCCACGGATAAACCCAGAATTTAGTCCCAAAGTCAATTCGTCACTTTGTTCATCTGGGGCCATGCTTGCATCTCCAAAATGGGTATCCAAATATGCTCTCAGATTTCAAAACCGAAAAGTTTAGCCCCCGATATTCGTGTTTGTTCGTTTTTCGCGGATCATCCAAAATTATGCCTAAAATCAATTTGTCACTTTGTGCATCCGAAGCCACTCTTTCATCTCCAAAATGGGTATCCAAATATGCTCTCATATTTCAAAATAAAAAATTTCAGCCCCCGTTATCTGCGTCTATTCGTTTTTCACGGATCATCCGAAATGATCGGCGAAATCAATTTGTCACTTTGTGCATGAGGGGCCACACTTGCATCTCCAAAATGGGTATCCAAATATGCTCTCGGATTTCAAAACCAAAAAGTTCAACCCCTGATATCCGCGTCCGTTCGTTTTTCACGGATCGTCTGAAATCAGTCCCAAAATAAATTTGTCACTTTGTGCATGCGGGGCCACGCTTTCATCTCCAAAATGGGTATCCAGATATGCTCTCGAATTTAAAAACAAAAAATTTCAACCCCCAATATCCGCATTTGTACATTTTTCAAGGATCATCATAAATGAATCCCGAAATCAATTCGTCATTCTTTTCCTGCGGGGGCACACTTGCATCTCCAAAATGGGTATCCAAATATACTCTCAGATTTCAAAAATGAAAATTTTAGCCCCCGACATCCGCGTGGGTTCGTTTTTTCTACGGATCATCCAAAATGAGTCCCTAAAATCAGTCACTTTGTGCATGTGAGGCCACGCTTGCATCTCCAAAATGGTTATCCAAATATGCTCGGATTTCAAAGCTGGGAGGTTTGGCCCCAGATATCCATGTATGTCGTTTTTCACGGATCATCGAAATGAGTCCTGAAATCAATTTGTCACTTTGTGCATGTGAAACAGCTTGCATCTCCAAAATGTGTATCCAAATATGCTCTCGGATTTCAAAACCAGTTCCCCTTTGGAAGTATCACGTACGTTTCATTTTTCCACGAATAGTCAGAAGTCGGTCCCGAAACCAATTATCACTTTGTGCATGCGGGGGCCGCTTGCATAAATAGGTATCCAAATATGCTCTCGAATTCTGGCCCGAAAGTTCCTTTGATAATAAAGCTTTCGTTCAGTTTTCAAAGATCGTCGGAAATGAGTCCCAAAATCAATTCGTCACTTTGTTCATGCGGGGGCACACTTGCATCTCCAAAAGCGGTATCCAAATATGCTCTCGAATTTCAAAAATGAAAATTTCAACCCCGATATCTGCGTCTATTCGTTTTTTTATGGATCGTTCGAAATGAGTCCCTAAATCAATTCATCACTTTGTGCATGTGGGGCCACGCTTGCATCTCCAAAATGGGTATCCAAATATGCTCTCGAAATTTTAAACCGAAAAGTTTAGCCCCAAATGTTAAATAGTTCGTTTTTTCACGAGATCATCCGAAATAGAGTCAGACAATTCGTCACTTTGTGCATCTGGGGCCACGCTTGCATCTCCAAAATGGATATCCAAATATGCTCTCGGATATCAAAAGCGAAAAGTTTAGCCTGCGTCTATTCCTTTTTAACGAACTATCTACGTTTAAAATGTTTTTCAGACATTATAAAGCTCTTTTAAAATATTTTAAAAACTTTGTAAAATATTTTAAAAGATTTTTATAACATTTCAAAATATTTTAAAATATTTCAAAATATTGTAAAACGCTTATCAAGTTAAGCTTATAAATCTGACATTCAATAATTTTTATAAATGGTTCGAAAATTTTATAAAATATTCTGAATTTTTATTAATATGTTTAAATCAAATATTTAAAGTGTTTAATCATTTTTAGTAAATGTTTTTAATGAAATCGTAAAAAAAAATTGTTTTAAAAACATTATAAAAAACTTTTTAAACTGTTATAGCGTGCTTTTAAACACATTTAAATGTATTTAACACATTATAAAACTAGTTTAAAATATTTTAAAAATTTTGTAAAATGTTTTTAAGGATTTTTATAACATTTCAAAATATTGTAAAACACTTCCAAGATATTTTGAAACACTTCTAAAATATTTTTAAACGCTTCTAAAATATTTTGAAACGCTTTTAAAATTTATTTTAAAATGTTTCAAAACACTTCTAAAACGTTTTAAATTTATTTTAAAATGTTTCAAAACACTTTTAAAATGTTTTAAAACGTTTTTAGAACCTCTTGAAGAACCCGTAAAGCATTTTAAAATGGTTTAAAAATGTTTTTAGAAAGCTTTTACAATGTTTTAAAAATATTTCAAAACACTTTTAAAATTCTTTTAAAATATTTTAAAACATTTATTTCATTTTTAAAAATGTTTATAAATAACATTTTAATAAAAGTTAAACTAATAAAGTTGACATTATAAACATTTAATAATTTTTATAAAGGTTTTATAAATGGTTTAAAGCTTTTATAAAATATTCTAAATTCTTATTAATATGCTTAAGTCAAATATTTAAAGCGTTTAATCATTTTTGATAAAATCGCAAAAAAACGTTTTTAAAAACATTATAAAACACTTTTTAAAATGTTATAACGTGCTTTTAAACACATTTAAAATGTTTTTAAGACATTATAAAACTCGTTTAAAATATTTTTATAAATTTGTAAAATGTTTTAAATAATTTTTATAACATTTCAAAATATTTCAAAATCATTCAAAAAATTTCAAAATGTTGTAAAAAACGCTTCCAAGATATTTTAAAACACTTGTAAAATATTTTAAAACGCTTTTAAAATGTTTTAAATTTATTTTTAAATGTTTCAAAACACTTCTAAAATATTTTAAATTTATATTAAAAGTGTTTTAAAATAAACACATTTAATAAAATCGTAAAAAAAAAGTTTTTAGAAACATTATACAACACTTTTAAAAATGTTATAATGTGCTTTTAAAATGTTTTGAAGACATCATAAAACTCTTTTAAAATATTTTTATAAATTTCAAAATATTTCAAAATATTGTCAAACTCTTAAGATATTTTTGAACACTTTTAAATATTTTGAAACCCTTTTAAAATGTTTTAATTTTATTTTAAAATGTTTCAAAACACTTTTAAAATGCTTCAAAACACTTTTAAAATGTTTTAAATTTATTTTAAAATGTTTCAAAACACTTTTAAAATGGTTTAAAACATATTTAAATCCTTTTTAAAAACTTGTAAAACATTTTAAAATGTTTTAAAATGGTTTTTAAATGTTTTCAGAATGCTTTTACAATGTTAGAAAAACATTTCAAAACACATTTAAAATATTTGAAAGCATTTATTTAGGTTTTAAAAACGTTTTTAAATAGAATTTAATAAAAGTTAAGCTTATAAAGCTAACATTATAAACATGCAATAATTTTTATAAATGTTTCATAAATGGTTTAAATCTGTTATAAAATATTCTAAATTCTTCTCAATATGTTTAAATCAATTATTTAAAGCGTTTAATCTTTTTATTAAATGTTTTTAATAAAATCGTAAAAAAAGAAACGTTTTTAAAAATATTATAAAACCCTTTTTAAAATGTTATAATGTGCTTTTAAACACGTTTAAAATGTTTTTAACACATCATAAAACTCTTTTAAAATATTTTTAAAAAATTTGTAAAATATTTTAGAGGATTTTTATAACATTTAGAAATATTTCAAAATATTTCATAAAGTTAAAGCTTATAAAGCTGACATTCAATAATTTTTATAAATGTTTTAAAAATGGTTTAAACCTTTTATAAAATATTCCAAATTCTTATTAATATGTTTAAATCAAATATTTAAAGCGTTTAATCATTTTTAGTAAATCTTTTTAATAAAATCGTAAAAATTAATATTTTTAAAAACATTATAAAACACTTTTTAAAATGCTATAACATGATTTTAAACACGGTAAAAATGTTTTTAAGACATTATGAAACTCTTTTAAAATATTTTAAAAAAGTTGTAAAATGTTTTAAAGGATTTTTATAACATTTCAAAATATTGTAAAACACTATCAAGATATTTCAAGACACTTTTAAGATATTTTGAAACGCTTTTAAAATATTTTGAAATGCTTTTAAGATTTATTTTAAAATGTTTCAAAACACTTCTAAAATGTTTTAAATTTATTTTAAAATGTTTCAAAACACTTTTAAAATGTTTTAGAACGTTTTTAAATCCTTTTAAAAAACTTGTAAAGCATTTTAAAACGTTTTAAAAGTGTTTTAAAACGGTTTAAAAATGTTTTTAGAAAGCCTTCACAATATTTTTAAAAAGGTTTAAAATGTTTTAAAATCCTTTTCAAAAACTTGTAAAGCATTTTAAAACGTTTTAAAAGTGTATCCAAATATGCTCAGTTCCAAAGCGAAAGGATTGACCTCGATATCTGTGTTTCATTCATTTTCACAAATCGTCTTAAATGAATCGAAATCAATTAGTCATATCAGGCCACACTTGCATCTCCAAAACAGGTATCCAAATATGCTCTCGGATTTTAAAACCGAAAAGTTTAGACCTCGATATTCGCGTGCTTTTGTTTTTCACGGATCATCCGAAATGAGGTCCGAACTCAATTCGTCACTTTGTGCATCTGGGGCTGCACTTGCATCTCGAAAATGGGTATCCAAATATGCTCTCGGATATCAAAACCGAAAAGTTTAGCCCCATCTTCCACGTCTGTTCTTTTTTCACGAACCATCCGAAATGAGTCCCGAAATCAATTTGTCACTTTGTGCATGCGGAGCCACGCTTGCATCTCCAAAATGGGTATCCAAATATGCTCTCAGATTTCACAACCGAAAAGTTCAGCCCCCGATATCCACGTCTTTCAATTTTTCACGGATCGTCTGAATTGAGTCCGATCAATTCGTCACTTTTCATGCAAAGGCCACGCATCTCAAAATGGGTATCCAAATATGCTCTCGGATTTCAAAGCAGAGTTTAGCCGATATTCGCGTCGTTCGTTTTTCCCACCACGGATCGTCCAAAATGAGGCCCAAACTCAAATTGTCACTTTGTGCATCCGAGGCCACGCTTTCATCTCCAAAATGGGTATCCAAATATGCTCTCATATTTCAAAATCGAAAATTTCAGCCCCCGTTATCTGCGTCTATTCGTTTTTCACGGATCATCCGAAATGAGTCGCGAAATCGATTTGTCACTATATGCATGCGGGGCCACACTTGCATCTCCAAAATGGGTATCCAAATATGCTCTCAGATTTCACAACCGAAAAGTTCAGCCCCCGATATCCACGTCTTTTCATTTTTCACGGATCGTCCGAATTGAGTCTCAAAGTCAATTCGTCACTTTGTTCATCTGGGGCCACGCTTGCATCTCCAAAATGGGTATCCAAATATGCTCTCAGATTTCAAAACCGAAAAGTTTAGCCCCCGATATTCGCGTTTGTTCGTTTTTCACCGATCATCCAAAATGATGCCCAAAATCAATTTGTCACTTTGTGCATCCGAGGCCACGCTTTCATCTCCAAAATGGGTATCCAAATATGCTCTCATATTTCAAAATCGAAAATTTCAGCCCTCGTTATCTGCGTCTATTCGTTTTTCACGGATCATCCGAAATGAGTCGCGAAATCAATTTGTCGCTTTGTGCATGAGGGGCCACACTTGCATCTCCAAAATGGGTATCCAAATATGCTCTCGGATTTCAAAACCAAAAAGTTCAACCCCTGATATCCGCGTCCGTTCGTTTTTCACGGATCATCTGAAATCAGTCCCGAAATAAATTTGTCACTTTGTGCATGCGGGGCCACGCTTTCATCTCCAAAATGGGTATCCAGATATGCTCTCGAATTTAAAAACAAAAAAATTCAACCCCCAATATCCGCATTTGTACATTTTTCAAGGATCATCCAAAATGAATCCCGAAATCAATTCGTCATTCTTTTCCTGCGGGGGCAAACTTGCATCTCCAAAATGGGTATCCAAATATACTCTCAGATTTCAAAAATGAAAATTTTAGCCCCCGACATCCGCGTCCGTTCGTTTTTTACGGATCATCCAAAATGAGTCCCTAAATCAATTCGTCACTTTGTGCACGTGAGGCCACACTTGCATCTTCAAAATGGTTATCCAAATATGCTCTCGGATTTCAAAACTGAAAAGTTTAGCCCCCGATATCCACGTATGTTCGTTTTTCACGGATCATCCGAAATGAGTCCTGAAATCAATTTGTCACTTTGTGCATGTGGTGAAACGCTTGCATCTCAAAAATGTGTATCCAAATATCCTCTCGGATTTCAAAACCGAAAAGTTCTGCCCCCGATATCCACGTCTGTTCATTTTTCACGGATAGTCCGAAATCAGTCCCGAAATAAATTCATCACTTTGTGCATGCGGGCCCACGCTTGCATCTCCAAAATGGGTATCCAAATATGCTCTCGAATTTCAAAACTAAAAAGTTCAACCCCCAATATCCGCTTTCGTTGATTTTTCAAAGATCGTCCGAAATGAGTCCCAAAATCAATTCGTCACTTTGTTCATGCGGGGGCACACTTGCATCTCCAAAAGCGGTATCCAAATATGCTCTCGAATTTCAAAAATGAAAATTTCAACCCCGATATCTGCGTCTATTCGTTTTTTATGGATCGTTTGAAATGAGTCCCTAAATCAATTCATCACTTTGTGCATGTGGGGCCACGCTTGCATCTCCAAAATGGGTATCCAAATATGCTCTCGAATTTTTAAACCGAAAAGTTTAGCCCTCGATATTCGCATCCGTTCGTTTTTCACAGATCATCAGAAATGAGGTCCGAACTCAATTCGTCACTTTGTGCATCTGGGGCCACGCTTGCATCTCCAAAATGGATATCCAAATATGCTCTCGGATATCAAAACCGAAAAGTTTAGCCTGCGTCTATTCCTTTTTAACGAACTATCTACGTTTAAAATGTTTTAGAGACATTATAAGTACTCTTTTAAAATATTTTAAAAACTTTGTAAAATATTTTAAAGGATTTTATAACATTTCAAAATATTTTAAAATATTTCAAAATATTGTAACGCTTATCAAGTTAAACATAAATACGACATTCGATAATTTTTATAAATGGTTCGAAGATTTTATAAAATATTCTAAATTTTTATTAATATGTTTAAATCAAATATTTAAAGTGTTTAATCATTTTTAATGACGTTTTTAATGATAAGTAAAAAAAAATTGTTTTAAAAGCATTAATAAAAACTTTTTGAGCTGATATAGCGTGCTTTTAAACACATTTAAATGTATTTAACACATTATAAAACCTAGTTTAAAATATTTTAAAAATTTTGTAAAATGTTTTAAGAGATTTTTTTTATAACATTCAAAATATTGTAAAACACTTCCAAGATATTTTAAAACACTTGTAAAATATTTTGAAACACTTCTAAAATATTTTGAAACGCTTCTAAAATATTTTGAAACGCTTTTAAAATTTATTTTAAAATGTTTCAAAACACTTCTAAACGTTTTAAATTTATTTTAAAATGTTTCAAAACACTTTTAAAATGTTTTCAGAACCTCTTGAAGAACTCGTAAAGCATTTTAAAATGTTTTAAAAGTGTTTTAAAATGGTTTTAAAATGTTTTTAGAAAGCTTTTACAATGTTTTAAAAATATTTCAAAACACTTTTAAAATTCCTTTAAAATATTTAAAAACATTTATTTCATTTTCGAAAATGTTTATAAATAACATTTAATAAAAGTTAAACTAATAAAGTTGACATTATAAACATTTAATAACTTTTATAAACATTTTATAAATGGTTTAAAGCTTTTATAAAATATTCTAAATTCTTATTAATATGCTTAAATCAAATATTTAAAGCGTTTAATCATTTTTGATAAAATCACAAAAAAAAAGACGTTTTTAAAAGCATTATAAAACACTTTTTAAAATGTTATGACGTGCTTTTAAACACATTTAAAATGTTTTTAAGACATTATAAAACTCGTTTAAAATATTTTTATAAATTTGTAAAATGTTTTAAATGATTTTTATAACATTTCAAAATATTTCAAAATCATTAAAAAAATTTCAAAATGTTGTAAAAAACGCTTCCAAGATATTTTAAAACACTTGTAAAATATTTTGAAACGCTTTTAAAATGTTTTAAATTTATTTTTAAATGTTTCAAAACACTTCTAAAATATTTTAAATTTTATATAAAAAGTGTTTTAAAATAAACACATTTAATAAAATTGTAAAAAAAAGTTTTTAGAAACATTATACAACACTTTTAAAATGTTATAATGTGCTTTTAAAATGTTTTGAAGACATCATAAAACTCTTTTAAAATATTTTTAAAAATTTGTAAAATGTTTTAAAATATTGTCAAACTCTTAAGATATTTTTGAGACACTTTTAAATATTTTGGAAACCCTTTTAAAATGTTTTAGAATTGTTAAAAATGTTTTAAAACACTTTTAAAATGCTTCAAAAACACTTTTAAAATGTTTTAAATTTATTTTTAAAATGTTCAAAACACTTTTAAATGTTTTTAAACATATTTAAATCCTTTTTAAAAAGCATAAAACATTTTTTAAAATGTTTTAAAAGTGTTTAAAAATGGTTTTTTAAATGTTTTCAGAATGCTTTTCTGATGTTAGAAAAACGTTTCAAAACACATTTAAAATATTTGAAAGCATTTATTTAGGTTTTAAAAACGTTTTTAAATAAAATTTAATAAAGTTAAGCTTATAAAGCTAACATTATAAACATGCAATAATTTTTATAAATGTTTCATAAATGTTTTAAATTTGTTATAAAATATTCTAAATTCTTCTCAATATGTTTAAATCGAATATTTAAAGCGTTTAATCTTTTTATTAAATGTTTTTAATAAAATCGTAAAAAAAGAAACGTTTTTAAAAATATTATAAAACCCTTTTTAAAATGTTATAATGTACTTTTAAACATGTTTAAAATGTTTTTAACACATCATAAAACTCTTTTAAAATATTTTTAAAAAATTTGTAAAATATTTTAGAGGATTTTTATAACATTTAAAAATATTTCAAAATATTTCATAAAGTTAAGCTTATAAAGCTGACATTCAATAATTTTTTATAAATGTTTTAAAAATGGTTTAAACCTTTTATAAAATATTCCAAATTCTTATTAATATGTTTAAATCAAATATTTAAAGCGTTTAATCATTTTTAGTAAATCTTTTTAATAAAATCGTAAAAAGTAATATTTTTAAAAACATTATAAAACACTTTTTAAAATGCTATAACATGATTTTAAACACGTTAAAAATGTTTTTAAGACATTATGAAACTCTTTTAAAATATTTTTAAAAAGTTGTAAAATGTTTTAAAGGATTTTTATAACGTTTCAAAATATTGTAAAACACTATCAAGATATTTAAAGACACTTTTAAGATATTCTGAAACGCTTTTAAAATATTTTGAAATGCTTTTAAGATTTATTTTAAAATGTTTCAAAACACTTCTAAAATGTTTTAAATTTATTTTAAAATGTTTCAAAACAATTTTAAAATGTTTTAAAACGTTTTAAATCCTTTTAAAAAACTTGTAAAGCATTTTAAAACGTTTTAAAATTGTTTAAAAATGTTTTTAGAAAGCTTTTACAATATTTTAAAAAAGGTTTAAAATGTTTTAAAGCATTTTTAAATCCTTTTCAAAAACTTGTAAAGCATTTTAAAACGTTTTAAAAGTGTATCCAAATATGCTCTCAGATTTCAAAACCGAAAAGTTCAGCCCTCGATATCTGTGTTCATTCATTTTTCACAAATCGTCTGAAATGAATCCCGAAATCAATTCGTCACTTTGTGCATCCGGGGCCACACTTGCATCTCCAAAATAGGTATCCAAATATGCTCTCGGATTTTAAAACCGAAAAGTTTAGCTCTCAATATTTGCGTCCGTTTGTTTTTCGTGGATCATCTGAAATGAGGTCCGAACTCAATTCGTCACTTTGTGCATCTGGGGCCACACTTGCATCTCCAAAATGGGTATCCAAATATGCTCTCGGATATCAAAACCGAAAGTTTAAACCCATCTTCCAAATGCGATTTCTTTTCACAGACATAAAATGAGTCGCGAAATCGATTTGTCACTATGTGCATGCGGGGCCGCACTTGCATCTCCAAAATGGGTATCCAAATATGCTCTCAGATTTCACAACCGAAAAGTTCAGCCCCCGATATCCACGTCTTTTCATTTTTCACGGATCGTCTGAATTGAGTCCCGAAGTCAATTCGTCACTTTGTTCATCTGGAGCCACGCTTGCATCTCCAAAATGGGTATCCAAATATGCTCTCAGATTTCAAAACAGAAAAGTTTAGCCCCCGATATTCGCGTTTGTTCGTTTTTCACGGATCATCCAAAATGTTTTAAAACTTCGATTTGTCACTTTCTGCATCGAGAGAGCCTTTCATCTCCAAAATGGGTATCGAATATGCTCTCATATTTCAAAATCCGAAAATTTCAGCCCCGGGTGCTCTGCGCTATTAGATTTTCCTACTTTGACGGATCATCAGAAATATGATGTAATCGATTTGTCATATGTGCGTGCGGGGCCACACTTCCATCTCCAAAATGGGTATCCAAATATACTCCAAATTTCATAATGAAAAGTTCGGCCCCCGATATCCACGTCTTTTCATTTTCCACGGATCGTCTGAATTGAGTCCCGAAGTCAATTCGTCACTTTGTTCATCTGGAGCCACGCTTGCATCTCCAAAATGGGTATCCAAATATGCTCTCAGATTTCAAAACCGAAAAGTTTAGCCCCCGATATTCGCGTTTGTTCGTTTTTCACGGATCATCAAAAATGATGCCCAAAATCAATTTGTCACTTTGTGCATCCGAGGCCACGCTTTCATCTCCAAAATGGGTATCCAAATATGCTCTCATATTTCAAAATCGAAAATTTCAGCCCCCGTTATCTGCGTCTATTCGTTTTTCACGGATCATCAGAAATGAGTCGCGAAATCAATTTGTCACCCCAATGCATGAGGGCCACCTTGCATCACTAAATGGGTATCCAAATATGTCTCGGTTTCAAAACCCAAAGTTCAACCCCGATACTCCGCGTCCAGTTAGATTTTCCACGGATCATCGAAATCGATCCGAAATAAATTTGTCACTTTGTGCATGCGAACCAACACCATCTCAAAATGGGTATCAGGATATGCTCTCGAATTTAAAAACCGAAAATTTCAACCCCCAATATCCGCATTTGTACATTTTCAAGGATCATCCAAAAAGAATCCCGAAATCAATTCGTCATTCTTTTCCTGCGGGGGCACACTTGCATCTCCAAAATGGGTATCCAAATATACTCTCAGATTTCAAAAACGAAAATTTTAGCCCCCGACATCCGCGTCCGTTCGTTTTTTATGGATCATCCAAAATGAGTCCCTAAATCAATTCGTCACTTTGTGCATGTGAGGCCACGCTTGCATCTCCAAAATGGTTATCCAAATATGCTCTCGGATTTCAAAACTGAAAAGTTTAGCCCCCGATATCCACGTATGTTCGTTTTTCACGGATCATTCGAAATGAGTCATGAAATCAATTTGTCACTTTGTGCATGTGGGGAAACGCTTGCATCTCCAAAATGTGTATCCAAATATGCTCTCGGATTTCAAAACCGAAAAGTTCTGCCCCCGATATCCACGTCTGTTCATTTTTCACGGATAGTCCGAAATCGGTCCCGAAACTAAGTCAGTCCCAAATAAATTCATCACTTTGTGCATGCGGGGCCACGCTTGCATCTCCAAAATGGGTATCCAAATATGCTCTCGAATTTCAAAATCGAAAAGTTCAACCCCCAATATCCGCTGCTCGCCAAAGATCGTCCGAAATGAGTCCCAAAATCAATTACTTTGTTCATGGGGCACACTCGCATCTCCAAAAGCGGTGATTCAAATATGCTCGAATTTCAAAATGAAAATTTCAACCCCGATATCTCTGCGTCTATTCGTTTATGGATCGTTCGAAATGAGTCCCTAAATCAATTCGTCACTTTGTGCATGGGCCACGCTTGCATCTCGTATCTCCAAAATGGGTATCCAAATATGCTCTCGAATTTTTAAACCGAAAAGTTTAGCCCTCGATATTCGCATCCGTTCGTTTTTCACAGATCATCCGAAATGAGGTCCGAACTCAATTCGTCACTTTGTGCATCTGGGGCCACGCTTGCATCTCCAAAATGGATATTCAAATATGCTCTCGGATATCAAAACCGAAAAGTTTAGCCTGCGTCTATTCCTTTTTAACGAACTATCTACGTTTAAAATGTTTTTCAGACATTATAAAGCTCTTTTAAAATATTTTAAAAACTTTGTAAAATATTTTAAAGGATTTTAGAACATTTCAAAATATTTTAAAATATTTCAAAATATTGTAAAACGCTTATCAAGTTAAGCTTATAAATCTGACATTCAATAATTTTTATAAATGGTTCGAAGATTTTATAAAATATTCTAAATTTTTATTAATATGTTTAAATCAAATATTTAAAGTGTTTAATCATTTTTAGTAAACGTTTTTAATGAAATCGTAAAAAAAATTGTTTTAAAAACATTATAAAAACTTTTTGAACTGTTATAGCGTGCTTTTAAACACATTTAAATGTATTTAACACATTATAAAACTCGTTTAAAATATTTTAAAAATTTTGTAAAATGTTTTTAAGGATTTTTATAACATTTCAAAATATTGTAAAACACTTCCAAGATATTTTAAAACAATTTTAAAATATTTTGAAACACTTCTAAAATATTTTTAAACGCTTCTAAAATATTTTGAAACGCTTTTAAAATTTATTTTAAAATGTTTCAAAACACTTCTAAAACGTTTTAAATTTATTTTAAAATGTTTCAAAACACTTTTAAAATGTTTTAAAACGTTTTCAGAACCTCTTGAAGAACTCGTAAAGCATTTTAAAATGTTTTAAAAGTGTTTTAAATGGTTTAGAAATGTTTTTAGAAAGCTTTTACAATGTTTTAAAATATTTCAAAACACGTTTAAAATTCTTTTAAAATATTTAAAAGCATTTATTTCATTTTTAAAAATGTTTATAAATAACATTTAATAAAAGTTAAACTAATAAAGTTGACATTATAAATATTTAATAATTTTTATAAAGGTTTTATAAATGGTTTAAAGCTTTTATAAAATATTCTAAATTCTTATTAATATGCTTAAATCAAATATTTAAAGCGTTTAATCATTTTTGATAAAATCACAAAAAAAGACGTTTTTAAAAACATTATAAAACACTTTTTAAAATGTTATAACGTGCTTTTAAACACATTTAAAATGTTTTTAAGACATTATAAAACTCGTTTAAAATATTTTTTATAAATTTGTAAAATGTTTTAAATGATTTTTATAACATTTCAAAATATTTCAAAATCATTCAAAAAATTTCAAAATGTTGTAAAAAACGCTTCCAAGATATTTAAAAACACTTGTAAAATATTTTGAAACGCTTTTAAAATGTTTTAAATTTATTTTTAAATGTTTCAAAACACTTCTAAAATATTTTAAATTTATATTAAAAGTGTTTTAAAATAAACACATTTAATAAAATTGTAAAAAAAAAGTTTTTAGAAACATTATACAACACTTTTTAAAATGTTATAATGTGCTTTTAAAATGTTTAAAGCTTTTATAAAATATTCTAAATTCTTATTAATATGCTTAAATCAAATGTTTAAAGCGTTTAATCATTTTTAATAAAATCGCAAAAAAAAACGTTTTAAAAAACATTATAAAACACTTTTTAAAATGCTATAACATGATTTTAAACACGTTACAAATGTTTTTAAGACATTATGAAACTCTTTTAAAATATTTTTAAAAAGTTGTAAAATGTTTTAGAGGATTTTTGTAACATTTCAAAATATTGTAAAACACTATCAAGATATTTCAAGACACTTTTAAGATATTCTGAAACGCTTTTAAAATATTTTGAAATGCTTTTAAGATCTATTTTAAAATATTTCAAAACACTTCTAAAATGTTTTAAATTTATTTTAAAATGTTTAAAAATAAACACATTTAATAAAATCGTAAAAAAGTTTTTAGAGAGCTTATTATACAAAACTTTTTAAAATGTTATAATGTGCTTTTAAAATGTTTTGAAGACATCATAAAACTCTCTTAAAATATTTTTAAAAATTTGTAAAATGTTTTAAAATATTTTTATAAATTTCAAAATATTTCAAAATATTGTCAAACGCTTAAGATAGTTTTGAACACTTTTAAATATTTTGAAACCCTTTTAAAATGTTTTAAATTTATTTTAAAATGTTTCAAAACACTTTCAAAATGCTTCAAAACACTTTTAAAATGTTTTAAAACATATTTAAATCCTTTTTAAAAACTTGTAAAACATTTTAAAGTGTTTTAAAATGGTTTTTAAAAGTTTTCGAGAATGCTTTTACAATGTTAGAAAAACATTTCAAAACACATTTAAAATATTTGAAAGCATTTATTTAGGTTTTAAAAACGTTTTTAAATAAAATTTAATAAATTTAAGCTTATAAAGCTAACATTATAAACATGCAATAATTTTTATAAATGTTTCATAAATGGTGTAAATCTTTTATAAAATATTCTAAATTCTTCTCAATATGTTTAAATCAAATATTTAAAGCGTTTAATATTTTTATTAAATCTTTTTAATAAAATCGTAAAAAAAACGTTTTTAAAAAGATTATAAAATAACCCCTTTTTAAAATGTTATGTGCTTTTAAACACGTTTAAAATGTTTCTAACACATCATAAAACTCTATTAAAATATTTTTAAAAAATTTGTAAAATATTTTAGAGGATTTTTATAACATTTCAAAATATTTCATAAAGTTAAGCTTATAAAGCTGACATTCAATAATTCTTTATAAATGTTTTAAAAATGGTTTAAACCTTTTATAAAATATTCCAAATTCTTATTAATATGTTTAAATCAAATATTTAAAGCGTTCAATCATTTTTAGTAAATCTTTTTAATAAAATCGTAAAAAATAATATTTTTAAAAACATTATAAAACACTTTTTAAAATGCTATAACATGATTTTAAACACGTTAAAAATGTTCTTAAGACATTATGAAACTCTTTTAAAATATTTTTAAAAAGTTGTAAAATGTTTTAAAGGATTTTTATAACATTTCAAAATATTGTAAAACACTATCAAGATATTTCAAGACACTTTCAAGATATTCTAAAACGCTTTTAAAATATTTTGAAATGCTTTTAAGATTTATTTTAAAATGCTTCAAAACACTCCTAAAATGTTTTAAATTTATTTTAAAATGTTTCAAAACACTTTTAAAATGTTTTAAAACGTTTTTAAATCCTTTTAAAAAACTTGTAAAGCATTTAAAACGTTTTAAAAGTGTTTTGAAACGGTTTAAAAATGTTTTTAGAAAGCTTTTACAATATTTTTAAAAAGGTTTAAAATGTTTTAAAACGTTTTTAAATCCTTTTCAAAAACTTGTAAAGCATTTTAAAACGTTTTAAAAGTGTATCCAAATATGCTCTCAGATTTCAAAACCGAAAAGTTCAGGCCCCGATATCTGTGTTCATTCATTTTTCACAAATCGTCTAAAATGAATCCCGAAATCAATTCGTCACTTTGTGCATCCGGGGCCACACTTGCATCTCCAAAATAGGTATCCAAATATGCTCTCGGATTTTAAAACCGAAAAGTTTAGATCTCGATATTCGCGTGCGTTTGTTTTTCACGGATCATCCGAAATGAGGTCCGAACTCAATTCGTCCCTTTGTGCATCTGGGGGCGCACTTGCATCTCCAAAATGGGTATCCAAATATGCTCTCGGATATCAAAACCGAAAAGTTTAGCCCCATCTTCCACGTCTGTTCTTTTTTCACGAACCATCCGAAATGAGTCTCGAAATCAATTTGTCACTTTGTGCATGCGGGGCCACGCTTGCATCTCCAAAATGGGTATCCAAATATGCTCTCAGATTTCACAACCGAAAAGTTCAGCCCCCGATATCCACGTCTTTTCATTTTTCACGGATCGTCTGAATTGAGTCCCAAAGTCAATTCGTCACTTTGTTCATCTGGGGCCACGCTTGCATCTCCAAAATGGGTATCCAAATATGCTCTCAGATTTCAAAACCGAAAAGTTTAGCCCCCGATATTCGCGTTTGTTCGTTTTTCACGGATCATCCAAAATGATGCCCAAAATCAATTTTTCACTTTGCGATTTTTCACTTTGTGCATGTGGGGAAACGCTTGCATCTCAAAATGTGTATCCAAATATTCTCTCGGATTTCAGCACGAAAATTCGCCGATATCCACGTACGTTCATTTTCATGAATAGTCCGAAATCGGTCCGAAATAAATTCGTCACTTTGTGCATGGGGCCACACTTTCATCTCCAAAATGGGTATCCAAATGTGCTCTCGAATTTCAAAGGCGAAAAAGTTCAACCCCCAATATCCGCTTTCGTTCAGTTTTCAAAGATCGTCCGAAATGAGTCCCAAAATCAATTCGTCACTTTGTTCATGCGGGGGCACACTTGCATCTCCAAAAGCGGTATCCAAATATGCTCTCGAATTTCAAAATGAAAATTTCAACCCCGATATCTGCGTTTGTTCGTTTTTTATGGATCGTTCGAGATGAGTCCCTAAATCAATTCATCACTTTGTGCATGTGGGGCCACGCTTGCATCTCCAAAATGGGTATCCAAATATGCTCTCGAATTTTTAACCCGAAAAGTTTAGCCCTCGATATTCGCATCCGTTCGTTTTTCACAGATCATCCGAAATGAGGTCCGAACTCAATTCGTCACTTTGTGCATCTGGGGCCACGCTTGCATCTCCAAAATGGATATCCAAATATGCTCTCGGATATCGAGCAGAAAAGTTGCTTTGCGTCTATTCCTTTTAACGAACTATCTACGTTTAAAATGTTTTTCGAGACATTATAAAGCTCTTTTAAAATATTTTAAAACTTTGTAAAATATTTTAAAGGGATTTTATAACATTTCAAAATATTTTAAAATATTTCAAAATATTGTAGAACGCTTATCAAGTTAAGCTTATAAATACGACATTCAATAATTTTTATAAATGGTTCGAAGATTTTATAAAATATTCTAAATTTTTATTAATATGTTTAAATCAAATATTTAAAGTGTTTAATCATTTTTAGTAAATGTTTTTAATGAAATCGTAAAAAAAATTGTTTTAAAAACATTATAAAAAACTTCTTGCCCTGTTATAGCGTGCTTTTAAACACATTTAAATGTATTTAACACATTATAAAACTCGTTTACAATATTTTAAAAATTTTGTAAAATGTTTTTAAGGATTTTTATAACATTTCAAAATATTGTAAAACACTTCCAAGATAGTTTAAAACACTTTTAAAATATTTTGAATCACTTCTAAAATATTTTGAAACGCTTCTAAAATATTTTGAAACGTTTTTAAATTTTTTTTAAAAATGTTTCAAAACACTTTTAAAATGTTTTAAAACGTTTTCAGAACCTCTTGAAGAACTCGTAAAGCTTTTACAATGTTTTAAAAATATTTCAAAATGGTTTAGAAATGTTTAAACTTTTACAATGTTTTAAAAATATTTCAAAACGCTTTTAAAATTCTTTTAAAATATTTAAAAACATTTATTTCATTTTTTAAAAATGTTTATAAATAACATTTAATAAAAGTTAAACTAATAAAGTTGACATTATAAACATTTAATAATTTTTATAAAGGTTTTATAAATGGTTTTAAGCTTTTATAAAATATTCTAAATTCTTATTAATATGCTTAAATCAAATATTTAAAGCGTTTAATCATTTTTGATAAAATCGCAAAAAAACGTTTTTAAAAACATTATAAAACACTTTTTAAAATGTTATAACGTGCTTTTAAACACATTTAAAATGTTTTTAAGACATTATAAAAATCGTTTAAAATATTTTTATAAATTTGTAAAATGTTTTAAATAATTTTTATAACATTTCAAAATATTTCAAAATCATTCAAAAAATTTCAAAATGTTGTAAAAAACGCTTCCAAGATATTTTAAAACACTTGTAAAATATTTTGAAACGCTTTTAAAATGTTTTAAATTTATTTTCAAATGTTTCAAAACACTTTTAAAATATTTTAAATTTTATATTAAAAGTGTTTTAAAATAAACACATTTAATAAAATCGTAAAAAAAAGTTTTTAGAAACATTATACAACACTTTTTAAAATGTTATAATGTGCTTTTAAAATGTTTTGAAGACATCATAAAACTCTTTTAAAATATTTTTAAAACTTTGTAAAATGTTTTAAAATATTTTTATAAATTTCAAAATATTGTCAAACACTTAAGATAGTTTTGAACACTTTTAAATATTTTGAAACCCTTTTAAAATGTTTTAAATTTATTTTAAAATGTTTCAAAACACTTTCAAAATGCCTCAAAACACTTTTAAAATGTTTTAAAACATATTTAAATCCTTTTTAAAAACTTGTAAAACATTTTAAAGTGTTTTAAAATGGTTTTTAAATGTTTTCAGAATGCTTTTACAATGTTAGAAAAACATTTCAAAACACATTTAAAATATTTGAAAGCATTTATTTAGGTTTTAAAAACGGTTTTAAATAAAATTTAATAAAAGTTAAGCTTATAAAGCTAACATTATAAACATGCAATAATTTTTATAAATGTTTCATAAATGGTTTAAATCTGTTATAAAATATTCTAAATTCTTCTCAATATGTTTAAATCAAATATTTAAAGCGTTTAATCTTTTTATTAAATGTTTTTAATAAAATCGTAAAAAAAAAACGTTTTTAGAAACATTATAAAACACTTTTTAAAATGTTATAATGTGCTTTTAAAATGTTTTGAAGACATCATAAAACTCTTTTAAAATATTTTAAAAAATTTGTAAAATATTTTAGAGTATTTTTATAACATTTCAAAATATTTCATAAAGTTAAGCTTATAAAGTTGACATTCAATAATTTTTATAAATGTTTTAAAAATGGTTTAAACCTTTTATAAAATATTCCAAATTCTTATTAATATGTTTAAATCAAATATTTAAAACGTTTAATCATTTTTAGTAAATCTTTTTAATAAAATCGTAAAAAATAATATTTTTAAAAACATTATAAAACACTTTTTAAAATGCTATAACATGATTTTAAACACGTTAAAAATGTTTTAAGACATTATGAAACTCTTTTAAAATATTTTTAAAAGGTTGTAAAATGTTTTAAAGGATTTTTATAACATTTCAAAATATTGTAAAACACTATCAAGATATTTCAAGACACTTTCAAAATATTGTAAAACACTTTCAAGATATTTCAAAACACTTTTAAGATATTCTGAAATGCTTTTAAAATATTTTGAAATGATTTTAAGTTTTATTTTAAAATGTTTCAAAACACTTCTAAAATGTTTTATAACTTTTTTAAATCCTTTCAAAAAACTTGTAAAGCATTTAAAAACGTTTTAAAAGTGTTTTAAAATGCTTTAAAAATGTTTTTAGAAAGCTTTTACAATATTTTAAAAAAGGTTTAAAATGTTTTAAAACGTTTTTAAATCCTTTTCAAAAACTTGTAAAGCATTTTAAAACGTTTTAAAAGTGTATCCAAATATGCTCTCAGATTTCAAAACTGAAAAGTTCACGCCCCGATATCTGTGTTCATTCATTTTTCACAAATCGTCTGAAATGAATCCCGAAATCAATTCGTCACTTTGTGCATCCGGGGCCACACTTGCATCTCCAAAATAGGTATCCAAATATGCTCTCGTATTTTAAAACCGAGAAGTTTAGACCTCGATATTCGCGTGCGTTTGTTTTTCACGGATCATCCGAAATGAGGTCCGAACTCAATTCGTCACTTTGTGCATCTGGGGCCGCACTTGCATCTCCAAAATGGGTATCCAAATATGCTCTCGGATATCAAAACCGAAAATTTTAGCCCCATCTTCCACGTCTGTTTTTTTTTTCACGAACCATCCGAAATGAGTCCCGAAATCAATTTGTCACTTTGTGCATGCGGGGCCACGCTTGCATCTCCAAAATGGGTATCCAAATATGCTCTCATATTTCCAAACCGAAAAGTTCAGCCCCCGGTATCCACGTCTTTTAATTTTTCACGGATCGTCTGAATTGAGTCCCGAAGTCAATTCGTCACTTTTTTCATCTGGGGCCACGCTTGCATCTCCAAAATGGGTATCCAAATATGCTCTCAGATTTCAAAACCGAAAATTTTAGCCCCCGATATTCGCGTCCGTTCATTTTTCACGGATCGTCCAAAATGAGGCCCAAACTCAATTTGTCACTTTGTGCATCCGAGGCCACGCTTTCATCTCCAAAATGGGTATCTAAATATGCTCTCATATTTGAAAATCGAAAATTTCAGCCCCCGTTATCTGCGTCTATTCGTTTTTCACGGATCATCCGAAATGAGTCGCGAAATCGATTTGTCACTATGTGCATGCGGAGCCACACTTGCATCTCCAAAATGGGTATCCAAATATGCTCTCAGATTTCACAACCGAAAAGTTCAGCCCCCGATATCCACGTCTTTTCATTTTTCACGGATCGTCTGAATTGAGTCCCGAAGTCAATTCGTCACTTTGTTCATCTGGGGCCACGCTTGCATCTCCGAAATGGGTATCCAAATATGCTCTCAGATTTCAAAACCGAAAAGTTTAGCCCCCGATATTCGCGTTTGTTCGTTTTTCACGGATCATCCAAAATGATGCCCAAAATCGATTTGTCACTTTGTGCATCCGAGGCCACGCTTTCATCTCCAAAATGGGTATCCAAATATGCTCTCATATTTCAAAATCGAAAATTTCAGCCCTCGTTATCTGCGTCTATTCGTTTTTCACGGATCATCAGAAATGGGTCGCGAAATCAATTTGTCACTTTGTGCATGAGGGGCCACACTTGCATCTCCAAAATGGGTATCCAAATATGCTCTCGGATTTCAAAACCAAAAAGTTCAACCCCTGATATCCGCGTCCGTTCGTTTTTCACGGATCGTCTGAAATCAGTCCCGAAATAAATTTGTCACTTTGTGCATGCGAGGCCACGCTTTCATCTCCAAAATGGGTATACAGATATGCTCTCGAATTTAAAAACCGAAAATTTCAACCCCCAATATCCGCATTTGTACATTTTTCAAGGATCATCCAAAATGAATCCCGAAATCAATTCGTCATTCTTTTCCTGCGGGGGCACACTTGCATCTCCAAAATGGGTATCCAAATATAATCTCAGATTTCAAAAACGAAAACTTTAGTACAAACATGCCAAATCGTTCGTTTTTACGGATCATCAAAATGAGTCCTAATATCCAAAATGAGTCCCTAAATCAATTCGTCACTTTGTGCATGTGAGGCCAAGCTTGCATCTCCAAAATGGTTATCCAAATATGCTCTCGGATTTCAAAACTGAAAAGTTTAGCCCCGATATCCACGTATGTTCGTTTTTCACGGATCATCTGAAATGAGTCCTGAAATCAATTTGTCACTTTGTGCATGTGGGGAAACGCTTGCATCTCCAAAATGTGTATCCAAATATTCTCTCGGATTTCAAAACCGAAAAGTTCTGCCCCGATATCCACGTCTGTTCATTTTTCACGGATAGTCCGAAATCAGTCCCGAAATAAATTCATCACTTTGTGCATGCGGGGCCACGCTTGCATCTCCAAAATGGGTATCCAAATATGCTCTCGAATTTCAAAACTGAAAAGTTCAACCCCCAATATCCGCTTTCGTTCAGTTTTCAAAGCTCGTCCGAAATGAGTCCCAAAATCAATTCGTCACTTTGTTCATGCGGGGGCACACTTGCATCTCCAAAAGCGGTATCCAAATATGCTCTCGAATTTCAAAAATGAAAATTTCAACCCCGATATATGCGTCTATTCGTTTTTTATGGATCGTTCGAAATGAGTCCCTAAATCAATTCATCACTTTGTGCATGTGGGGCCACGCTTGCATCTCCAAAATGGGTATCCAAATATGCTCTCGAATTTTTAAACCGAAGAGTTTAGCCCTCGATATTCGCATCCGTTCGATTTTCACGAGATCATCGAAATGAGCTAGGAACTCAATTCATCGCTTTTTTTGTGCATACGGGGCCACGCTTGCATCTCAAAATGGATATCCAAATATGCTCTCGGATATCGAAGCCAAAGAAAGGTTGCTTTGCGTCTATTCCTTTTAACGAACTATCTACGTTTAAAATGTTTTTCGAGACATTATAAAGCTCTTTTAAAATATTTTAAAAACTTTGTAAAATATTTTTGAGATTTTATAACATTTCAAAATATTTTAAAATATTTCAAAATATTCTAGAACGCTTATCAAGTAAAGCTTATAAATCTGACATTCAATAATTTTTATAAATGGTTCGAAGATTTTATAAAATATTCTAAATTTTTATTAATATGTTTAAATCAAATATTTAAAGTGTTTAATCATTTTTAGTAAATGTTTTTAATGAAATCGATAAAAATTGTTTTAAAAACATTATAAAAAAACTTCTTACCATGTTATAGCGTGCTTTTAAACACATTTAAATGTATTTAACACATTATAAAACTCGTTTAAAATATTTTAAAATTTTTTAAAATGTTTTTAAGGATTTTTATAACATTTCAAAATATTGTAAAACACTTCCAAGATATTTTAAAACACTTTTAAAATATTTTGAATCACTTCTAAAATATTTTGAAACGCTTCTAAAATATTTTGAAACGCTTTTAAAATTTATTTTAAAATGTTTCAAAACACTGTTAAAATGTTTTAAAACGTTTTCAGAACCTCTTGAAGAACTCGTAAAGCATTTTAAAATGCTTTAAAAGTGTTTTAAAATGGTTTAGAAATGTTTTTAGAAAGCTTTTACAATGTTTTAAAAATATTTCAAAACACTTTTAAAATTCTTTTAAAATATTTAAAAACATTTATTTCATTTTTAAAAATGTTTATAAATAACATTTAATAAAAGTTAAACTAATAAAGTTGACGTTATAAACATTTAATAATTTTTATAAAGGTTTTATAAATGGTTTAAAGATTTTATAAAATATTCTAAATTCTTATTAATATGCTTAAATCAAATATTTAAAGCGTTTAATCATTTTTGATAAAATCGCAAAAAAACGTTTTTAAAAACATTATAAAACACTTTTTTAAAATGTTATAACGTGCTTTTAAACACATTTAAAATGTTTTTAAGACATTATAGAACTCGTTTAAAATATTTTTATAAATTTGTAAAATGTTTTAAATGATTTTTATAACATTTCAAAATATTTCAAAATCATTCAAAAAATTTCAAAATGTTGTAAAAAACGCTTCCAAGATATTTTTAAACACTTGTAAAATATTTTGAAACGCTTTTAAAATGTTTTAAATTTATTTTCAAATGTTTCAAAACACTTCTAAAATATTTTAAATTTTATATTAAAAGTGTTTTAAAATAAACACATTTAATAAAATCGTAAAAAAAAGTTTTTAGAAACATTATACAAAACTTTTTAAAATGTTATAATGTGCTTTTAAAATGTTTTGAAGACATCATAAAACTCTCTTAAAATATTTTTAAAAATTTGTAAAATGTTTTAAAATATTTTTATAAATTTCAAAATATTTCAAAATATTGTCAAACGCTTAAGATAGTTTTGAACACTTTTAAATATTTTGAAACCCTTTTAAAATGTTTAAATTTATTTTTAAATGTTTCAAAACACTTTCAAAATGCTTCAAAACACTTTTAAAATGTTTTAAAACATGTTAAATCCTTTTAAAAACTTGTAAAACATTTTAAAGTGTTTTAAAATGGTTTTTTAAAAGTTTTGAGAATGCTTTTACAATGTTAGAAAAACATTTCAAAACACATTTAAAATATTTGAAAGCATTTATTTAGGTTTAAAAACGTTTTTAAATAAAAATTTAATAAAAAGTTAAGCTTATAAAGCTAACATTATAAACATGCAATAATTTTATAAATGTTTCATAAATAGTTTAAATCTGTTATAAAATATTCTGAATTCTTCTCAATATGTTTAAATCAAATATTTAAAGCGTTTAATCTTTTTATTAAATCTTTTTAATAAAATCGTAAAAAAAGCGTTTTTAAAAAGATTATAAAACCCTTTTTAAAATGTTATAATGTGCTTTTAAACACGTTTAAAATGTTTCTAACACATCATAAAACTCTTTTAAAATATTTTTAAAAATTTGTAAAATATTTTAGAGGATTTTTATAACATTTCAAAACATTTCAAAATATTTCATAAAGTTAAGCTTATAAAGCTGACATTCAATAATTCTTTATAAATGTTTTAAAAATGGTTTAAACCTTTTCTAAAATATTCCAAATTCTTATTAATATGTTTAAATCAAATATTTAAAGCGTTTAATCATTTTTAGTAAATCTTTTTAATAAAATCGTAAAAAATAATATTTTTAAAAACATTATAAAACACTTTTTAAAATGCTATAACATGATTTTAAACACATTAAAAATGTTTTTAAGACATTATGAAACTCTTTTAAAATATTTTTAAAAAGTTGTAAAATGTTTTAAAGGATTTTTATAACATTTCAAAATATTGTAAAACATTATCAAGATATTTCAAGACACTTTTAAGATATTCTGAAACGCTTTTAAAATATTTTGAAATGCTTTTAAGATTTATTTTAAAATGTTTCAAAACACTTCTAAAATGTTTTAAATTTATTTTAAAATGTTTGAAAACACTTTTAAAATGTTTTAAAACGTTTTTAAATCCTTTTAAAAAACTTGTAAAGCATTTAAAAACGTTTTAAAAGTGTTTTAAAACGGTTTAAAAATGTTTTTTAGAAAGCTTTTACAATATTTTAAAAAAGGTTTAAAATGTTTTAAAACGTTTTTAAATCCTTTTCAAAAACTTGTAAAGCATTTTAAAACGTTTTAAAAGTGTATCCAAATATGCTCTCAGATTTCAAAACCGAAAAGTTCACCCTCCGATATCTGTGTTCATTCATTTTTCACAAATCGTCTGAAATGAATCCCGAAATCAATTCGTCACTTCGTGCATCTGGGGCCACACTTGCATCTCCAAAATAGGTATCCAAATATGCTCTCGGATTTTAAAACCGAGAAGTTTAGACCTCGATATTCGCGTGCGTTTGTTTTTCACGGATCATCCGAAATGAGGTCCGAACTCAATTCGTCACTTTGTGCATCTGGGGCTGCACTTGCATCTCCAAAATGGGTATCCAAATATGCTCTCGGATATCAAAACCGAAAATTTTAGCCCCATCTTCCACGTCTGTTCTTTTTTCACGAACCATCCGAAATGAGTCCCGAAATCAATTTGTCACTTTGTGCATCGGGAGCCACGCTTGCCAAAATGGGTATCCAAATATGCTCTCATATTTCCAAACCGAAAAGTTCAGCCCCCGATATTCACGTCTTTTAATTTTTCACGGATCGTCTGAATTGAGTCCCGAAGTCAATTCGTCACTTTTTTCATCTGGGGCCACGCTTGCATCTCCAAAATGGGTATCCAAATATGCTCTCAGATTTCAAAACCGAAAATTTTAGCCCCCGATATTCGCGTCCGTTCGTTTTTCACGGATCGTCCAAAATGAGGCCCAAACTCAATTTGTCACTTTGCAATTTGTCACTTTGTGCATGTGGGGAAACGCTTGCATCTCCAAAATGTGTATCCAAATATTCTCTCGGATTTCAAAACCGAAAATTTCTGCCCCCGATATCCACGTCTGTTCATTTTTCACGGATAGTCCGAAATCAGTCCCGAAATAAATTCGTCACTTTGTGCATGTGGGGCCACGCTTGCATCTCCAAAATGGGTATCCAAATATGCTCTCGAATTTCAAAACTGAAAAGTTCAACCCCCAATATCCGCTTTCGTTCAGTTTTCAAAGATCGTCCGAAATGAGTCCCAAAATCAATTCGTCACTTTGTTCATGCGGGGGCACACTTGCATCTCCAAAAGCGGTATCCAAATATGCTCTCGAATTTCAAAAATGAAAATTTCAACACCGATATCTGCGTCTATTCGTTTTTTATGGATCATTCGAAATGAGTCCCTAAATCAATTCATCACTTTATGCATGTGGGGCCACGCTTGCATCTCCAAAATGGGTATCCAAATATGCTCTCGAATTTTTAAACCGAAAAGTTTAGCCCTCGATATTCGCATCCGTTCGTTTTTCACAGATCATCCAAAATGAGGTCCGAACTCAATTCGTCGCTTTGTGCATCTGGGGCCACGCTTGCATCTCCAAAATGGATATCCAAATATGCTCTCGGATATCAGAACCAAAAAGTTTAGCCTGCGTCTATTCCTTTTTAACGAACTATCTACGTTTAAAATGTTTTTCAGACATTATAAAGCTCTTTTAAAATATTTTAAAGGATTTTTATAACATCTCAAAATATTTTAAAATATTTCAAAATATTGTAGAACGCTTATCAAGTTAAGCTTATAAATCTGACATTCAATAATTTTTATAAATGGTTCGAAGATTTTATAAAATATTCTAAATTTTTATTAATATGTTTAAATCAAATATTTAAAGTGTTTAATCATTTTTAGTAAATGTTTTTAATGAAATCGTAAAAAAAATTGTTTTAAAAACATTGTAAAAAACTTTTTAAACTGTTATAGCGTGCTTTTAAACACATTTAAATGTATTTAACACATTATAAAACTCGTTTAAAATATTTTAAAAATTTTGTAAAATGTTTTTAAGGATTTTTATAACATTTCAAAATATTGTAAAACACTTCCAAGATATTTTAAAACACTTTTAAAATATTTTTGAAACGCTTCTAAAATATTTTGAAACGCTTTTAAAATTTATTTTAAAATGTTTCAAAACACTTTTAAAATGTTTTAAAACGTTTTCAGAACCTCTTGAAGAACTCGTAAAGCATTTTAAAATGTTTTAAAAGTGTTTTAAAATGGTTTAGAAATGTTTTTAGAAATCTTTTACAATGTTTTAAAAATATTTCAAAACGCTTTTAAAATTCTTTTAAAATATTTTAAAACATTTATTTCATTTTTAAAAATGTTTATAAATAACAATTTAATAAAAGTTAAACTAATAAAGTTGACATTATAAACATTTAATAATTTTTATAAAGGTTTTATAAATGGTTTAAAGCTTTTATAAAATATTCTAAATTCTTATTAATATGCTTAAATCAAATATTTAAAGCGTTTAATCATTTTTGATAAAATCGCAAAAAAACGTTTTTAAAAACATTATAAAACACTTTTAAAATGTTATAACGTGCTTTGAAACACATTTAAAATGTTTTTAAGACATTATAAAACTCGTTTAAAATATTTTTATAAATTTGTAAAATGTTTTAAATGATTTTTATAACATTTCAAAATATTTCAAAATCATTCAAAAAATTTCAAGATGTTGTAAAAAACGCTTCCAAGATATTTTAAAACACTTGTAAAATATTTTGAAACGCTTTTAAAATGTTTTAAATTTATTTTTAAATGTTTCAAAACACTTCAAAAATATTTTAAATTTTATATTAAAAGTGTTTTAAAATAAACACATTTAATAAAATCGTAAAAAAAAGTTTTTAGAAACATTATACAACACTTTTTAAAATGTTATAATGTGCTTTTAAAATGTTTTGAAGACATCATAAAACTCTTTTAAAATATTTTTAAAAATTTGTAAAATGTTTTAAAATATTTTTATAAATTTCAGAATATTTCAAAATATTGTCAAACGCTTAAGATAGTTTTGACACTTTTTAAATATTTTGAAACCCTTTTAAAATGTTTTAATTTATTTAAAATGTTCAAAAACACTTTCAAAATGCTTAGAAACACTTTTAAAATGTTTTAAAACATATTTAAATCCTTTTTAAAAACTTGTAAAAACAATTTTAAAGTGTTTTAAAATGGTTTTTAAAGTTTTCGGGAATCTTTTTACAATGTTAGAAAAACATTTCAAAACACATTTAAAATATTTGAAAGCATTTATTTAGGTTTTAAAACGTTTTTTTAAATAAAATTTTATAAAAGTTAAGCTTATAAAGCTAACATTATAAACATGCAATAATTTTTATAAATGTTTCATAAATGGTTTAAATCTGTTATAAAATATTCTAAATTCTTCTCAATATGTTTTAAATCAAATATTTAAAGCGTTTAATCTTTTTATTAAATCTTTTTAATAAAATCGTAAAAAAAGAAACGTTTTTAAAAAGATTATAAAACCCTTTTTAAAATGTTATAATGTGCTTTTAAACACGTTTAAAATGTTTCTAACACATCATAAAACTCTTTTAAAATATTTTTAAAAAATTTGTAAAATATTTTAGAGGATTTTTATAACATTTCAAAACATTTCAAAATATTTCATATTGTGAGGCTTATAGTGACATTGATAATTCTTTATAAATGTTTTAAAAATGGTTTAAACCTTTTATAAAATATTCCAAATTCTTATTAATATGTTTAAATCAAATATTTAAAGCGTTTAATCATTTTAAGTAAATCTTTTTAATAAAATCGTAAAAAATAATATTTTTAAAAACATTATAAAACACTTTTTAAAATGCTATAACATGATTTTAAACACGTTAAAAATGTTTTAAGACATTATGAAACTCTTTTAAAATATTTTTAAAAGGTTGTAAAATGTTTTAAAGGATTTTTATAACATTTCAAAATATTGTAAAACACTATCAAGATATTTCAAGACACTTTCAAGATATTCTGAAACGCTTTTAAAATATTTTGAAATGATTTTAAGATTTATTTTAAAATGCTTCAAAACACTCCTAAAATGTTTTAAATTTATTTTAAAATGTTTCAAAACACTTTTAAAATGTTTTAAAACGTTTTTAAATCCTTTTAAAAAACTTGTAAAGCATTTTAAAACGTTTTAAAACTGTTTTAAAACCGTTTAAAAATGTTTTTAGAAAGCTTTTACAATATTTTAAAAAAGGTTTAAAATGTTTTAAAGCGTTTTTAAATCCTTTTCAAAAACTTGTAAAGAATTTTAAAACATTTTAAAAGTGTATCCAAATAATCTCATTCAAGCAGAAATTGTTAGATATCACGATCTTTTATTTTCACGGATGGTCTGAATTGCAGATGCGAAGTCGTTCGTCCTTTTTCATCCCCAGGGGCCACGCTTGCATCTCGAAAATGGTGTCAATGTGCTCTCGGATTTCTAAAATGAAAATTTCAGCCCCCCGATATTCGCGTCGAATTCGTTTTCACGGGATCGTCCCAAAAATGAGGACGAACTCAATTTGTCACTTTGTGCACATCAAGACCACGCTTTCATCTCCAAAATGGGTATCCAAATATGCTCTCATATTCCAAGATAAATTCAGCCCGAATTGTCTCGTCTGTCGTTTGCGGATGCGTCAAGAAATGGTCGCCGAAATCGATTTGTCCTGTGTCGTGCAGGGCCACACTTTCATCTCAAAATGGGTATCGAATATGTCTAGGATTTCTGGCAAAGTTCAGCCCCGATATCCCGTCTTTTTCATTTTCACGGATACGTACGAATAGGTCAAAGAAGTCAATTCGTCACTTTGTTCATACGGAGCCACGCATGCATCTCAAAATGGGTATAAATGTGTCTCGATTTCAAAAAAGCAAAAGGTTGCTTCCAAATGTTCGCGTTTGTTACCATTTTTCTGGGATCATCCAAAATGATGCCCAAAATCAATTTGTCACTTTGTGCATCCAAAGCCAACTACATCTCAAAAAATGGGTATCAGGCCATATCATATTTAGTCAAAATTTCATTTGATTATGTAGTCTTATTAGTTTTCACGGATCATCAAAATAGATCATGAAATCAATTTGTCTTTGTGCATAGGGCCACCTTGCATCTCCAAAATGGGTATCCAAATATCTCGGTTCAAACCAGTTAACCGCTGATATCGTATAGTTGGTTTTTCTGGGATAAATACGAGCTGATCTGAAATAAATTTGTCACTTTGTGCCGTACGATGCTTTCATCTCCAAAATGGTGTCCAGATATGCTCTCGAAAATTTAAAAACCGAAAATTTCCTTTAATATCCGCATTTGTGCATTTTCGGATGTTCAAAATGAATCCAGAATCAATTGACCATTCTTTTCTGTGAGCTTTGCTGCATCTCCAAAATGGGTATCCGGATATGCCTCGAGATTTCAAAAAACGAAAATTTTAGCCCCCGACATCCGCGTCCGTTAGTTTTACGGATCATCAAAATAGGTCCTAAATCAATTCGTCACTTTGTTGCATGTGAGGCAGGGCTTGCGTCTCCAAAATGGTTGTCCAAATATGCTCTCGAATTTTAAAAATGAAAATTTCATTTGGGCTCTCTCGTCTATTGAACTTTTTGGATGGTCGAAATGGTCCTAAATCAATTCATCACTTTGTGCATGTGGGTTAACTTGCATCTCCAAAATAGGTACCAATGTGCTCTCGAATTTTTAAGCCGAAAAGTTTAGCCCTCGATATTGTTCGCATGTGGTTAGATTTTCACGGATGATACGAAATGATCGAACTCAATTGGAAGTCACTTTGTGCATACGGGGCCACGCATCTCCAAGAATGGATGTCCAAATATGTCTCGGATATGAAAGCGAAGTTTCGCTCGTCTGTTCCTTTGCCAGACTGCTCTACGTTTAAAATGTTTCGAGACATTATAAAGCTCTTTTAAAATATTTTAAAAACTTTGTAAAATATTTTAAAGTTTTTAGAACATTTCAAAATATTTTAAAAAATATTAAAATATTGTAAAAAAACGCTTATCGAAGTTAAGCCTAAAGCAAATACGACATTAAATAATTTTTTGTAAATGGTTGAAGATTTTATAAAATATTCTAAATTTTATTTAATATGTTTAAATCAAATATTTAAAGTGTTTAATCATTTTTAGTAAATGTTTTTAATGAAATCGTAAAAAAAATTGTTTTAAAACATTATAAAAAACATTATTTGTTATAGCGTGCTTTTAAACACGTTTAAATGTAGTTAACACATTATAAAACTCGTTTAAAATATTTTTAAGAATTTTGTAAAATGTTTTAAGGATTTTATAACATTTCAAAATATTGTAAACACTTCAAGATATTTTAAAAAACACTTCTAAAATATTTATGGAAACACTTCTAAAATATTTTTGGTATTTAAAATATTTTGACTTTTAAAATTTATTTTAAAATGTTTTAAAACACTTCTAAAACGTTTTAAATTTATTTTAAAATGTTTCAAAACAACACCCAAAAATGTTTTAGAACCTCTTGAAGAACCTAGTAAAGCATTTTGAAATGTTTTAAAAAGTGTTTTAAAATGGTTTAAAAATGTTTTTAAAAAGCTTTTACAATGTTTTAAAAGTATTTCAAAAACACTTTTAAAATTCTTTTAAAATATTTAAAAACATTTGTTCATTTTTAAAAATGTTTATAAATAACATTTAATAAAAGTTAAACTAATAAAGTTGACATTATAAACATTTTAATAATTTTTATAAGAGTTTTATAAATGGTTAAACTTTTTGTAAAATATTCTAAATTCTTATTAATATGCTTAAATCAAATATTTAAAACGTTTAATCATTTTAAATAAATCGCAAAAAAACGTTTTTAAAAACATTATAAAACACTTTTTAAAATATTATGTAACGATATTTTAAACACATTTAAAATGTTTTAAAGCATTATAAAACTGCGTTTAAAATATTTTTTATCATTTATAAAATATTTTAAATGAATTTTATAACTTCATTCAAAATAATTTAAAATCTGTTCAAAAAATTTCAAAATATTTTGTAAAAAACGCTTTACGAATATTTTTTAGCTTACATAAAATTTTTAATAACTTTTAAATGTTTTAAATTTATTTTTAAAATGCTGCAAAAACATACAAAAATATTTTAAATTTATATTAAAAGTGTTTTAAAATAAACTTACATTTAATAAAATCGTAAAAAAATTTCAGAAACATTGTGCAACACTTTTTAGAAGTATTTATAATGTGCTTTTAAAATGTTTTCAGGGCATCTATTAAAACTCTTTTAAAATATTTTTAAAAATTTGTAAAATGTTTTAAAATATTTTATATTTCAAAATATTGTCAAACGCTTAAGATATTTTTGAACACTTTTAAATATTTTAGAATACCCTTTTAAAAATGTTTTAAAACACTTTAAAATGCTTCCAAAACCTTTTAAAACGTTTAAATTTATTTTAAAATGTTTTAAAACACTTTTAAAATGTTTTAAAACATATTTAAATCCTTTTAAAAACTTGTAAAACATTTTAAAATATTTTAAAAGTGTTTTTAAAATGGTTTTTAAATGTTTTAAGGTCTTTTACAATGTTAGAAAAACATTTCAAAACACATTTAAAACATTTGAAAGCATTTATTTAGGTTTTAAAAACAGATTTTTAAATAAAATTTAATAAAAGTTAAACATAAAGCTAACATTTATCAGCATGCAATAATTTTTTTGTAAATGTTTCATAAATGGTTTAAATCTGTTATAAAATATTCTGAATTCTTCTCAATATGTTTTTAAATCAAATATTTAAAAGCGTTTAATCCTTTTATTAAATGTTTTTAATAAAATCGTAAAAAAAAAACGATTTTTAAAAATATTGTAAAACCTTTTAAAATGTTATAATATGCACTTTTAAACACGTTTAATGCTTTCTGCCTTCAACAAACTCTTTCGAACATTTTAGAGGATTTCTATAACATTTCAAAAGTATTTCATAAAGTTAAGCTTATAAAGTGACATTTAAATAATTTTTATAAATGTTTTAAACCTTTTATAAAATATTTCAGGTCTTGTTAATATGTTTAAATCAAATATTTAGCAGATTTAATGTTTAGTAAATCTTTTTAATAAAATATTCAAAATAATATTTTAAAAACATTATAAAACACTTTTTAAAATCTTTATAACATTGATTTTAAACACGTTAAAAATGTTTTTAAGACATTATGAAACCTCTTTTAAAATATTTTAAAAAGTTGTAAAATGTTTTGAGATTTTTATAACAATTTCTGAAATATTGTAAAACAAACCGAATATTTCAGACACTTTTAAGATATTACGACGCTTTTAAAATATTTTGAAAGTAACTTTTAATTGTTAAATATTTCAAAACACTTCTAAAATGTTTTAAATTTATTTAAAAATGTTTTAGAAACATACAAATGTTTTAAAACGTTTTTAAATCCTTTTAAAAAACTTGTAAATCATTTTAAAGCTTTAAAAGTGTTTTAAAGCAGTTTAAAAATGTTTTTAGAAAGCTTTAATGTGCCGGAAGTTTAAAATGTTTCGCGTTTCTTTGATGCCCAAAAGCTTGTAAATCATTTTAAAGCGTTTTAAAGTGTATCCAAATATGTCTAAGTTTAGCGAAAAGTTATTGAAATGTCACGTCTTTTAATTTTTGCGGATCATCTGAATTGGAGTCCAAGTCAATTAAATCGCTTTTTTCGCCAGAACCCACGCTTTTGCATCTCGAAAATGGTATCCAAATGTGTCTCAGATTCAAAGCGAAAATTGTTTAGGTATTGGTAATCATTCATTTTCCACCGGATCATCCAAAATAGAGCCCAAACTCAATTTGTCACTTTGTGTCAAGGCCACCTTTCATCTCAAAATGGTGTCAAATATGCTCTCATATTCCAAAATGAAAAATTTGGCCGAATTGTCATCCTTCGTTTCGCGGATATAAATGAAATGATCAGCGAAAGTAATTTGTCACTATATTATCAGAGCATATATCTCCAAAATGGGTATCCAAATATGCTCTCAGATTTCTAGCGGGTTCGTCCAAATGTCATGATCTTTTCATTTTTCGGATCATCCCCGAATAAGAGTCCGAAGTCGATTAATCACTTTGTTATACGGAACCACGCTTGCATCTCCAAATGGGTGTCCAAATATGCTCTACGATTTCAAAGCAAGAAAGTTTATTTAGATATTCATTGTTCGTTTTCAGATCATCAGAAGCATTTTAAAATCAATTTGTCACTTTGTGCATCCCATTGCCTTTCATCTCCAAAATAGGTATCCAAATATGTCTCATATTTCAAAATCGAAAATTTCAGCCGGAATTACTAGTAATAAATTTTTCAAGATCGTAAAATAGATAGCGAAAATCAATTTGTCACTTTTGTGAGGCCATGCATCTCCAAAATAGGTATCATTCATATCTCGGTTCGAAACAATTAATGACGATATCGCGTCGGGTCCGTTTTTTCACGGATAAATACCGAAATAGATCAAATAAATTGTCACTTTGTGCATGCGAAACCGCCTTTCATCTCAAAATAGGTATCGAGATATGCTCTAAGATTAAAAAGCGAAAATTCAACTTTAGTATCGCATTTGTACATTTTTCAAGGATCTGTTCGAAGATGATCCAAGAAATCAATTAGTCATTCTTTTCTGTGAGAACTGCTTGCATCTCAAAATGGGTATCGATGTCTCAGTTTCAAAAAGCGAAAATTTTGTTGAACATCGCGTCCAGTTGAACACTACGGATCATCGAAAATAGGTCCTAAATCAATTAGTCACTTTGTGCACGTGAGATACGTTGCATCTCCAAAATAGTTATCAAATATGCTCTCGAATTTCAAAAATGAAAATTTCAGCACGATGTCTGCGTCTGATAGTTTTTATGGATCGTTAAGGAAATGAGTCCCTAAATCAATTCATCACTTTGTGCATGTGGGGTAACATCTCAAAATGGGTATCCAAATATGCTCTCGAATTTTTTAAGCGAAAAGTTTAGCTTTCAAGTATTCGCAATAGTTCGTTTTTCACGGATCTTGTCAAAATGAAATTAAGACTCATTCGTCGCTTTGTGCATACGAATACATAGCATCTCAAAATGGATATCCAAATAATGTCTCGGATATAAAAGCGAAAAGGTTTAGCACAAATGTATTCCTTTTTTAACGGTATACGTTTAAAATGTTTTCGGACATTATAAAGCTCTTTTAAAATATTTTAAAAACTTTGTAAAAATGTATACAAGGATTTTTAGAACATTTCAAAATATTTTAAAATATTTCAAAATATTGTAAAACGTTGCTCAAGAAATTAAGCTCATAAAATCGACATTCGATAATTTTTATAAATGGACAGAATTTGTAAAATATTCATTTCATTAATATGTTTAAATCAAATATTTAGAGTGTTTAATCATTTTTAATATAAATGTTTTTAATGAAATCGTAAAAAAATTGTTTTAAAACATTGTAAAAAACTTGTTAGAAAACACAGCTATAACTTTGTTCTTTTAAACACATTTAAATGTAGTTAACACATTATAAAACTCGTTTAAAATATTTTAAGAATTTTGTAAAATGTTTTGAGTTTTTATAGCATTTCAAAATATTGTAAAACACTTCCAGGAATGTTTTAAAACCTTTAAAATATTTTCGAAACACTTCTAAAAATATTTTTAAACGCTTCTAAAATATTTTAAAACGCTTTTAAATTTATTTTAAAATGTTTGAAAAAACACTTCTAAACGTTTTAATTTATTTTAAAATGTTTCAGTATTATTCATTATTTTAGAACCTCTTGAAAACCTGTAAACACTTTAAAATGTTTTAAAGTGTTTTAAAATGGTTTAAAAATGTTTTTTAAAAGCTTTTACAATGTTTTAAAAGTATTTGAAAACACTTTTAAAATTCTTTTAAAATATTTAAAAACATTTATTTCATTTTAAAAAATATTTATAAATATATTTAATAAAAGTAAACTAATAAAGTTGTTATAAACATTTAATAATTTTTTTTATAAAGGTTTTATAAATGGTTTAAAGCTTTTGTAAAATATTCTAAATTCTTATTAATATGCTTAAATCAAATATTTAAAAGCGTTTAATCATTTTAAGTAAAAATCGCAAGAAAAAACGTTTTTAAAAACATTATAAAACACTTTTTTAAAATGTTATAACGTGCTTTTAAACACATTTAAAATGTTCTTAAGACATTATAAAACTCGTTTAAAATATTTTTATAAATTTGTAAAATGTTTTAAATGATTTTTATAACATTTCAAAAAATTTCAAAATCGTTCGAAAAGGGCTAAATGTTGTAAACGCTTCCAAGATATTTTAAAACACTTGTAAAATATTTTGCAGAAACGCTTTTAAAATGTTTTAAATTTATTTTTAAATGTTTCAAAACACTTCCCAAAATATTTTAATTTGTAGCCAAAGTGTTTTAAAATAAACACATTTTAATAAAATCGTAAAAAAAGTTTCTGAAAACGTTGTACAACACTTTTTAAAATGTTATATTATTTTTAAGTATTTTAGGAGCATCTTAAAACTCATAAAAATATTTTTAAAAATTTGTAAAATGTTTTAAAATATTTTTACATATGTTCAAAATATTGTCAAACGCTTGAATATTTTTGAACACTTTTGATATTTTGAAACCCTTTTAAAATGTTTTCAACTTTCTTAAAATGCTTCAAAACACTTTTAAAACGTTTTAATTTATTTTCAAATGTTTAAAAACACTTTTACAAAATGTTTTACGACATATTTAAATCCTTTTAAAAACTTGTAAAACATTTTAAAATGTTTCAAGGTGTTTTAAAATAACACAAATGTTTTCGAGTGCTTTTTACAATGTTAGAAAAACATTTGAAAACACATTTAAAACATTTGAAAGCATTTATTTGGAATTTTAAAAACGTTTTTAAATAAAATTTAATAAAGTTAGCTTATAAAGCTAACATTTATAAACATACGATAACGATACATAATCAAACTTTACCATAAATGAATTCAATCTTGTTATAAAATATTAAGATTCTTCTAAGTATGTTTAAATCAAATATTTAAGCGATTACAATATTTTTATTAAATGTTTTTAATAAAATCGTAAAAAAAGAAACGTTTTTTAATCATAAAAACCCTTTTTAAAATGTTATATTTTCATTACGTTTAAAAAATGTTTCTAACACATCGTTAAAACTCTTTTCAAACATTTTGGGATTTCTATAACATTTCAAAATACTTTCAAAATATTTCATAAAGTTAAGCTGTAATTTGACATTGATAATTTCTAATGTTTTAAAAATGGTTTAAACCTTATAAATATTCTGTAAATTCTTGTTAATATGTTTAAGTCAAATATTTAAGCGTTTAATCATTTTTGGTAAATCTTTTTAATAAAATCGTAAAAATAATATTTTTGAAAACATTTATAAAACACTTTTTAAAATGCTATAACATGATTTCAAGCTTGGTGTAAAAATGTTTTAAAGGGCTTGATATGAAACTCTTTTAAAATATTTTTAAAAAGTTGTAAAATGTTTTAAAGTTTTTTATAACGTTTTAAAATATTGTAAACTTCATATTATCGAATATTTCAAGACACTTTTAAGATAATGCGAAAGCATTTTAAATATTTTTTGAAAGCGCTTTTAAAATTATTTTAAAATGTTTCAAAACACTTTTAAAATGTTTTAAATTTATTTTAAAATGTTTTAAAAACACTTTTAAAATGTTTTAAAACGTTTTTAAATCCTTTTAAAAAACTTGCGAAATCATTTTAAAGCGTTTTTAAAAAGTGTTTTAAGTTTAAAAATATTTTAAAGCTTTACAATATTTTTTAAAAGGTTTAATGTTTCAACGTTTTAAAATCACTACCGAAAACTTGTAAATCATTTCTAAACGTTTAAAAGTGTATCCAAATATGCTCTCGGTTTCAACTGAAAAGCTGTTGAAATGTCCCGTCTTTTAATTTTCTGGATGTCGTTGAGTCCGAAAGTCGATTCGTCACTTTTTTCATACGAGGCCATGTCTCCAAAATAGGTGCTCAAATATCTCAGGTTTCAAAACCGAAGAATTTCGACCCAGGTAATGGTAGTTAGTTTTTCATCGGATCGTCCAATAGACAGCTCGTTTGTCCTTTGTACATCGAAAGCCACGCTTTCATCTCCAAAATGAGTGTCCAAATATGTCTCCTTAAAATCGAAATTTGTTTAATTGTCTGCTTGTTCGTTTCGCGGATCATCAAAGCAGGTCGAAAATGGATTTATCTTTGTATTGCATGCGAAGGCCACATACATCTCCAAAATGGGTATCCAAATATGTCTAGTTTCTGTGAAAAGATTGTTTAAATATCCAGTAACAATTTTCTGGGATCGTCGTTGAAGGTCCAAAAATCAATTCATCACTTTATCCTTTAAGAACTACAACATCTCCAAAATGGTCATCACAAATATGCTCTCGGTTCAAAACGAAGAATTTAGCCCCGATATTCGCGTTTGTTCGTTTCCGGATCGTCCAAAATGATGCCCAAAATCAATTTGTCCTTTGCATCCAGTACGCTTTCATCTCCAAAATGATGTCCAAATATGCTCTCATATTTCAAAATCGAAAATTTCAGCCCATTCTGTTATTGTTTTCGAATCATCTTGAAATGGTGTGAAATGGTTGCTCCTTTGTGAAGAAATTGCCTTGCATCTCAATGGCTCAAATGTGCTCTCGGTTCAAAACCAAAAGTTCATGATATCCGCGTCAGATTACGTTTTCTGGGATACATCTGGAAATGGGTCCGAAATAAATTTGTCACTTTGTGCATGCGAGGCCACTTTCATCTCAGGCGGTGTCAGGATGTCTCGAATTTAAAAACCGAAAATTTCAACCCAATGCTGGCATTTGCTTACATTTTTCAAGGTCATCCAAATGAATCCCGTCAATTCGTCATTCTTTTCTAACGAAGGCACACGTCTCTCCAAAATGGGTATCTGACGGTCACTGCCTCGGTTCAAAAACGAATTTATTTGAGCAATAACGTCGTTCGTTTTCAGGATATTAAATATAGGTCTAAGTCATTAGTCACTTTGTGCATGTGAGCCGAGCTTGCATCTCCAAAATGGTTGTCAAATATGCTCTCGAACACAAAAATGAAAATTTCAACCAAATGTAAATACTGTCGTTTTTTATGGATGGTTCGAAATAGGTCCCTAAATCGATTCATCACTTTGTGCATGTGGACCAACATCTCCAAAATAGGTATCCAAATGTGCTCTCGAATTTTAAACCGAAAAGTTTAGCCCTCGATATTCGCATTAAGAATTGGGTTTTCACGGATCACTCCAAAAGGCAGAATTAGAACTCCAATTCGTCACTGTAATAACATGCGGGGGCATGTATGTCTCCAAAATGGATATCCAAATATGTCTCGGATATCAAAGCGAAAAGTTTGCTTTCTAATCTGTTCCTTTGAAATATCTCATTTAAAATGTTTTAGGACATTATAAAGCTCTTTTAAAATATTTTAAAAACTTTGTAAAATATTTTAAAGTTTTTAGACAACAAAATATTTTAAATATTTCAAAATATTATGCTTGTTGCTCAGTTAAACTCCTTAAAATAAAACATTCAAATAATTTTATAAATGGTTAGAAAATTTTATAAAATATTCTAAATTTTCATTAATATATTTAAATCAAATATTTAAAGTGTTTAATCATTTTTAGTAAATGTTTTTAATGAGAGAGTAGTAAAAAAATTATTTTTAAAAACATTATAAAAACTTGTTAGTACCATTATGGCGTGCTTTTAAACACATTTAAATGATTAACATGACCTACAAAACCTAGTTTAAAATATTTTAAAATTTTGTAAAATGTTTTTGAATTTTTATAATTTCAAAATATTATGAACACTTTTATGATGTTTTAAAACACTTGTAAAATGTTTGAAACACTTCTAAAATATTTTGAAAGCATACAAAATATTTTTTGAAAGCAACTTTAAAATTTGTTTTAAAATGTTTCAAAACACTTCTAAAACGTTTTAAATTTACTTTGCAAATGTTTTAAACACTTTTAAAATGTTTTAGAACCTCTTGAAGAACTGTTAAAGAATTTTAAAATGTTTTAAAAGTGTTACAAAATGGTTTAAGAAATGTTTTTGAAAAGATTTTTGGCCTGTTTTCAAAGTATTTTAAAAACACTTTTAAAAATTCTTTTAAAATATTTAAAAACATTTTATTTCATTTTAAAAATATTTATAAATAACATTTATTAAAAGTCAAACTAATAAAAAGTTGACATTATAAACATTTAATAATTTTTATAAAGGTATAAATGGTTTAAAGCTTTTTAAAATATTCGTTCTTATTAATATGCTTAAATCGAATATTTAAAGCGTTTAATCACATTTTTGATAAAATCGCAAAAAAACGTTTTTAAAAACATTACTAAAATACTTTTTTAAAATGTTATAACGTGCTTTTAAACACATTTAAAATGTTTTTAAGACATTATAAAACTACGTTTAAAATATTTTTATAAATTTGTAAAATGTTTTAAATGATTTTTATAACATTTCAAATATTTCAAAATCATTCAAAAAATTTCAAAATGTTGTAGCATTTAGGGTGCTGGCTTGTATGGAAATATTTTTGAACGCTTTTAAGTATTTTAAATTTATTTTTAAATGTTCAAAACACTTTAAATATTTTAAATTTATATTAAAAGTGTTTTAAAATAAACATTTAATAAAATCGTAAAAAAAAGTTTCTAGAAACATTTGCTTTGTACTTTTTAAAATGTTATAATGTGCTTTTAAAATGTTTTGAAGACGTCATAAACTCTTTTAGAATATTTTTAAAAATTTGTAAAATGTTTTAAAATATTTTTATATATTTCAAAATATTGTCAAACGCTTAAGATATTTTTGAACACTTTTAAATATTTTAGAAACCCTTTTTAAAATGTTTTAAATTTATTTTAAAATGTTTCAAAACACTTTTAAAATGCTTCAAAACACTTTTTAAAGCATTCCATTATTTTAGAATGTTTAATGCTTTTAAAGTATTTTGAAACATATTTAAATCCTTTTTAAAACTTTAAAAACATTTAAAATGTTTTAAAAAGTGTTCTAAAATAGTTTTTAAATGTTTTCAGATAACTTTTACAATGTTAGAAAAACATTTCAAAACACATTTAAAACATTTGAAAGCATTTATTTAGGTTTAAAAACGTTTTTAAATAAATTTAATAAAAGTTAGCTTATAAGCTAACATTGTAAACATGCAATAATTTTTTATAAATGTTTCATAAATAGTTCGTCTTTATTTATAAAATATTGAATTCTTCTCAATATGTTTAATCAAATATTTAAAGCGTTTAATCCTTTATTAAATGTTTTAATAAAATCGTAAAAAAAGCGTTTTTAAAATATTATAAAACCCTTTTTAAAATGTTATAGTATTAACTTTTAAATATGCGTTTATTTTGTTTCTAACACATCATAAAACTCCTTTTCATTTTAGAGTTTGTAACGTTTCAAAATATTTTAAAATATTTCATAAAGTTAAGCTTATAAAGTGACTGATAATTTTTATAAATGTTTTAAAATGGTTTAAACATTTATAATGTTCAAATTCTTGTTAATATGTTTAAATCAAATATTTCAGCGAATTTAATCATTTTTAGTAAATCTTTTAATAAAATGGTAATATTTTTAAAACATTATAAAACACTTTTTAAAATCTTCATAACATGATTTTAAACACGTTAAAAATGTTTTTAAGACATTATGAAACTCTTGCAAAATATTTTTAAAAAGTTGTAAAATGTTTTAAAGGATTTTTGCGTTTCAAAATATTGTAACACTATCAAAGATATTCGGTACTTTTAAGATAATGCGACACTTTTAAAATACTTTGAAACGCTTTTCAATTTATTTAAAAATGTTTTCGAACTGCTTCTAAAATGTTTCACAATTTATTTTAAAATGTTTCAAAACACTTTAAAATGTTTTAAAACGTTTTTAAATCCTTTTAAAAACTTGTAAATCATTTTAAAGCGTTTTAAAGTGTTTTAAAGCAGTTTAAAGTATTTTTAAAGCTTTTACAATATTTTAAAAAAAGGTTTAAAATGTTTCGGCGTTTGTAAAATCCTTTTAGAAAACTTGTAAATCATTTCATGCAAGGTGTATCCAAATAACTCTCGATTTCAAAACGAAAAAGTTAGGCCAAAATCTCGTCTTTTAATTTTTCACCGGATAAATACCGAATTGAGTCCAAAGTCAATTAGTCACTTTTTCATCAGGGCCACGCTTGCATCTCGAAAATAGGTATCCGTGTATGGGATTTCCGGCAAAAAGAGGCTGACCCAAATATTCGCTAAATTCGTTTTTCACGGATCGTCCAAAACAGACATTAGCTCAATTTGCCACTTTGTCGTCCAAAGACCTGCTTTCAACCAAAATGGGTATTATCCAAAATATGCTCTGTATTCCAAAATGCAAAATTTGTTGGTGTAATGTATGCGTTTTTCGCTGGATCATCCAACAGATGTGTCGATTTGTCACTATGTGCATGCGGGGCCACACCCGCATCTCCAAAATGGGTATCCAAATATATACAGTTTCCCCAACAGAAAAGTTGTTGCGATATCGCGTCTTTTCATTTCGGATCATCTGAATAGAGTCCAAAGTCAATTAATCACTTTGTTCATAAGACACGCCATCTCAAAATGGTCGAGCTGCTCTCCAGTTCAAAACCAGTTTAACCCCAGGTATTCGCGTTTGTTCGTTTTTCACGGATCATCAAAATGATGCCCAAAATCAATTTGTCACTTTGTGCGTAGAGCCACGCTTTCATCTCCAAAATAGGTATCCAAATATGCTCTCATATTTCAAAGCGGTGACCCAAGTGTCTGCGTCGTCGTTTTTCACGGATCATCAAAATGGTCGTAATCGTTTGTCACTTTGTGTAGAAACCACCGCCGTCTCCAAAGTAATTGTCCAAATATGCTCTTTCGGTTCAAAACCAAAGTTCAACTGCGGCGGTATCGCGTCCAGTTAGATTTTCACGGATAAATACGAAATGGGTCGATAAATTTGTCACTTTGTGCATCAAGAACCCCTTTCATCTCCAAAATGAAAGGTATCGATTGTATCTCGAATTTAAAAATAGAAAATTCCAACTTTGATATCCAACATTTGTACATTTTTCAAGGATCATCAAAATGAATCCCGAAAATCAGTGCGTCATTCTTTTCTATGAGGCACTGCCCATCTCAAAATGGGTATCGGATATGCCCCTCAATTTCAAAAAACGAAAATTTTAGCCCCACGAGCATCCGCGTCGGGTTTCGTTTTACGGATCATCCAAAATGAGTCCCTAAATCAATTCGTCTCTTTGTGCATGTGAAGCCGAGCTTGCATCTCAGAAATGGTTGTCAATATGCTCTAGAATTTCTAAAAATGAAAATTTCCTTTGAATGTCATCTATTAGTTTTTTTGTGGATGGTTGAGCAGAACCTAAATCAATTCATCACTTTGTGCATGTGGGGCCACGCTTGCGCTCCAAAATGGGTATCCAAATATGCTCTCGAATTTTTAAGCGAAAAGTTTAGCCCTCGATGGCCATGGTTCGCACCTACGGATCATGAGACGGTCCGAACTCAATTCGTCACTTTGTCTTGTACGAAGATAACCACATCTCCAAATGGATATCAGAATATGCTCTAGGATAAAATTTTAACTCACGTCTGTTCTTTTGTGAACATATCTCGTTTTTAAAAATGTTTTTGAGACAATATAAGCTCTTTTAAAATATTTTAAAAAACTTTACTGAATATTTCAGAATTTTTTAGAACATTTCAAAATATTTTAAAATACTGCAAATATTGTAAAAACGCTTATCAAGTTAAACTCATAAATCTGACATTCAATAATTTTTATAAATGGTTGAAGAATTTTATAAAATATTCTAAATTTTCATTAATATTTTAAAAATCAAATATTTTAAAGTGTTTAATCATTTTTAGCTAATGTTTTAATGAAATACGTAAAAAAAATTGTTTTAAAACATTATAAAAAACTTGTTATTTTGTTATGGCGTGCTTTTAAACACATTTAAATGTAGTTAACACATTATAAAACTGCATTTAAAATATTTTAAGAAATTTTGTAAAAAATGTTTTTAAGGATTTTTATAGCATTTCAAAATGTTATAAAACACTTCCAAGATATTTTAAAACACTTGTAAAATATTTTGAAACACTTCTAAAATATTTTGAAAACTTCTAAAATATTTTTAAAACGACATAAAATTTGTTTTAAAATGTTTCAAAACACTTTAAACGTTTTAAATTTACTTTGAAATGTTTTAAAACACTTTTAAAATGTTTCAGAACCTCTTGAAGAACTGCATGTAAAGAATTTTAAAATGTTTTAAAAAGTGTTTTAAAAATGGTTTAAAAATGTTTTTAGAAAGATTTTACTGATATTTTAAAAGTATTTCAACTTACTTTTAAAATTCTTTTAAAATATTTGAAAACATTATTTCATTTTTAAAATGTTAATAACATTTAATAAAAATCGAAAGTAATAAGTTGACATTATAAACATTTAATAATTTTTATAAAGGTTTTATAAATGGTTTAAAGCTTTTGTAAAATATTCTAAATTCTTATTAATATACTTAAATCAAATATTTAGCGTTTGGTCATTTTTGATAAAATGCTTAAAAAAACGTTTTAAAAACATTATAAAACACTTTTTAAAATGTTATGCGTGCTTTTAAACATTTAAAATGTTTTTAGACATATAAAACTGGGTTAAAAATATTTTGCTGAAATTTGTAAAATGTTTTAAATGATTTTTTTATAACATTTTAAAATATTTAAAATGTTTCAAAAAAATTTCAAAATATTTGTAAAAAACAGCTTTGAATGTTTCAAAACATTGCATAAATATTTTAAAATACTTTAAAATGTTTTCATTTATTTTAATTATTTAAAACACTTCAAAATATTTTAAATTTATTAACAAAGTATTTAAAATAGTACATTTAATAAAATCAATAAAAAAGTTTCTGGAAACATTTGGTAACCTTTTAAAATGTTATAATGTGCTTTTAAAATGTTTGAAGACATTATTTTAAAACTTCTTTTAAAAATATTTTTAAGAATTTGTAAAATGTTTTAAAATATTTTTATATGTTCAAAATATTGTCAGCAGCTTGAGATATTTTTGAACACTTTTTAAATATTTTGAAACTAACATACTAAAATGTTTTAAATTTATTTTAAAATGTTTTAAAACACTTTTAAAATTATTTCAAAACCTTTTAAACGTTTAAAATTATTTTAAAATGTTCCAAAACCTTTTAAAATGTTTCACAAAAACATGTTTAAATCCTTTTAAAACTTGTAAAACATTTTAAAATGTTTTAAAAGTGTTCTAAAATAGTTTTAAATATTTTAAAGTCACTTTGGTAACAAACATTTCAAAACACACAACAAACATTGAGCATTCTTCAGTTTTAAAAACGATTTTAAATAAAATTTAATAAAAGTTAAACTTATAAAGCTAACATTATAAACATGTAATAATTTTATCAAAATATTTCATAAATGTGGACAAATGTTCTTAAAATATTGAATTCTTCCTAATATGCTTTTAATCAAATATTTAAACGTTTAATCCTTTTATTAAATATTTTTAATAAATACGTAAAAAAAACGTTTACAGTATTACTAAAACCTTTTAAAATGTTATAATGTAACTTTCATGCATTTATTTTAGCATGTTAAAACTCTTTTAAAACATTTTGAAGTTTCTATAACATTTCAAAATATTTAAAATATTTCACATAAAGTTAAACATTAAAACATTTATTATGATATTTTTCGTCTTTAGCTAAGACTAAATACTGATATTTAGTTATTATTAATATAACAATCAATGTTTAAAGCGTTTAATCATTTCAATAAATCTTTTAATAAAATAATAAAAAAGTAATATTTTTTAAAAACATTATAAAACACTTTTTAAATCTGCTAACATGATTTCCATTGTTCAAATGTTTTTAGGTGATATGAAACTCTTTTAAATATTTTTAAAGTTATTAAATCTTTAAAGTTTTTATCGCGTTCGGAAATATTGTAAACCATATCAAGAATATTAGACCTTTTAAAATCGATAAGCGCTTTAAAATGTTTTTGGCTTCTTTTCAGGGTTATTTTAAAATGTTTCAAAACACTTCTAAAATATTTTAAATTTATTTTAAAATGTTTCAATACTTACAAACCATTTTAAAACATTTTAAATCCTTTTAAAAAACTTTAAAATCATTTCTGCTTTAATGTTTTAAGCGTTTAAAATATTTTTAAACTTTCTTTATTAATATTTTAAAAAAGGTCTAAAATGTTTCGCGTTTTAAAAATCCTTTCGAAAACTTGTAAATCATTTTAGCTAAAAATCTTGTCAATATCCTCTCGATTTCAAAAAACGAAAAGTTGGGCCAGATATCCCCATCTTTTAATTTTCACGGATGAAAATAAATTCGGATCCAGGAAATCGATTAAATACTTTCATCACGGAGACTGTACATCCTCCAATGGTATAATATGGTTAAAAACGCATTGTTACCAAATGTTCGCGATGGTTAGTTTTTCACGAGATCTAAATCCCAAAAACCAAACCCAAACTCAATTTGTCCTTTAACATAAAGTACGCTTTCTCTAAAATGGGTATCGAAATATATCTCATATTCCAAATGAAAATTTGTTTGCATTATACCGTCTATTCCATTTTGCGGGTCATCTAAAATGAAATCTATGAAAATGGATCTATCACTATGTCACTCTACTGAGAGCCACACTTTATCCTCTGTTCATTCCAATATCTCGGAATTCGTGAAAAGTTAAGCCATTATCTACGTCTTTCATTTTCAGGATGTTCCGAATGAAGGTCAAAAGTCAATTACGTCCTTTTATATGGAGCTACGCCCTGTCTCAAATGGGTATAAATATACCGGTTTCATTAAAGTTCAGCGCCGTATCGGTATTCGTTTTTCACGTTCAATAAAGATAGTTAAAATAATTATTATTGTGCATCACGAGGCCAACTTTCATCAAATAGAGTACTCAGATAATATCTAATTTAGTGAAAATTTCTTCAATATCACTTTGACGCAAGATCCTCCAAAGCGAATCACGAAAATCAGTTAATATTCTTTCCTGTTGAGAACACCCTTGCATCTCTTAAATACGGGTATCCAAATACCCTGAGTTTTCGTAGTGCCATTGACCACATCAGCGATGTTCATTTTCAGATCATCAAAACTGGTCCCCTAAATCATTCAGCTCTCTTTGTGTACGAAATAACCACTATCGAGCTGGTTATCCGACCTTATCTGGTTTCAAATAAGGCATCGGCAAAATGTCGCCAATGGTTTTTATGGAATCGTTGAGCTGGTCCTAAATCATTCATCACTTTAGCCACCATGAATACGCTTGTATCACAAAATGGTATAATATGTCATAAATTTTTAAGCGAAAAAGTTTATTATAAATATTACATCGGGTTAGTTTTTCACGGATCTTGTCCAAAATGAGGTCCGAACTCAATTAGTCACTTTGTGCATACGAAATTTCACCGCTTGCATCTCAAAAATGGATATCCAAACTATCTAAAATTACTAAACGAAAAAGTTTTAACTAGTCTATTTATTTTAACGAACTATCTCGTTTAAAATGTTTTTGAGACATTATAAAGCTCTTTTTAAATATTTTAAACTTTGTAAAAATATTTTTAAAGGATTTTTAAAACATTTCAAAAATATTTTAAAATATTCAAAATATTGTAAAGCAACTTATCAATTAAAAGCTCATAAATCTAGCGTTGACATTTTTTATAAATGGTTAGAAAGATTTTATAAAATATTCTAAATTTTCATTAATATTTTTCAGTCAAATATTTAAGAGTATTTAAATATTTTTAGTAAATGTTTTTAATGAAATACGTAAAAAAATTGTTTTAAAGGCTTGTTATAAAACTTGTTAAGAAGCTGTTATAGCGTGCTTTTAAACACATTTAAATGTAGTTAACACATTATAAAACTCATTTTAAAATATTTTAAAATTTTGTAAAATGCTTTTAAGGTTTTATAGCATTTTAAATATTGTAAAACACTTCCAAGATATTTTAAAGCAACTTCTAAAATATTTTAAAATGCTTCAAATATTTTGAAAGCAACTTCTAAAATATTTTGAAAAACGCTTTTAAAATTTGTTTTAAAATACTTTAAACACTTCTAAAACGTTTTAAATTTATTTTAAAATGTTTCAAAACACTTTAAAATGTTTCCGAACCTCTTGAAGAACTGCGTAAAGCATTTTAAAATGTTTTAAAGTGTTTTAAAATGGTTTAAAAATGTTTTTAAAAAGCTTTTACAATGTTTATAAAATGACCCTAAAATACTTTTAAAATTCTTTTTAAAATATTTAAAAACATTTATTTCATTTTTAAAAATGTTTATAAATAACATTTAATAAAAAGTTAAACTAATAAAGTTGACATTATAAACATTTAATAATTTTATAAGGTTTTATAAATGGTTTAAAGCTTTTTGTAAAATATTCTAAATTCTTATTAATATGCTTAAATCAAATATTTAAAAGGAACTTAATCATTTTTGATAAAATCGCAAAAAAAACGTTTTTAAAAAACATTGTAAACACTTTTTAAAATGTTATATGATAACTTTTAACACATTCAGAATGTTTTTAAGACATTTATAAAACTCGTTAAAATATTTTTATAAATTTGTAAAATGTTTTCAGAAATGATTTTTATAACATTCAAAATATTTCAAAATCATTCAAAAAATTTCAAAATATTTATAAACGCTTTGAATGTTTTAAAAACGCCCTTAAATATTTTGAAGCAACATAAAATGTTTTAAAAATTTATTTTAAATGTTTCAAAACACTTTAAAATATTTTAAATTTATATTAAAGTGTTTTAAATAAATACATTAAATAAAATCGTAAAAAAAGTTTGAAACATTTATACAACACTTTTTAAAATATTATAATGTGCTTTTAAAGAGTATTTTTTGAAGACATCATAAAACTCTTTTAAAATATTTTTAAAAATTTGTAAAATGTTTTAAAATATTTTTATATTTCAAAATATTGTCAAACGCTTAAGATATTTTTGAACATGCCAAATATTTTGAAACCTTTTAAAATGTTTCAAAACACTTTCTAAATATTTAAAACACTTTTAAAACGTTTTAATTATTTTAAAATGTTTCAAAACACTTTTAAAATGTTTTAAAACATATTTAAATCCTTTTTAAAAACTTGTAAAACATTTTAAAATGTTTAAAAAGTGTTTAAATGGTTTTAGTATTTTCAGAATGCTTTTAATGTTAGAAAAACATTTCAAAGCACATTTAAAACATTTGAAAGCATTTATTTAGGTTTTAAAAACGTTTTAAATAAAATTTGTCAGCAAAATTAAAGCTTATAAACTAACATTATAAACATCTTGATAATTTTTATAAATGTTTCATAAATGGTTTAAATCTGTTATAAAATATACGAATTCTTCTCAATATGTTTAAATCAAATATTTAAAGCGTTTAATCCTTTTGTTAAATGTTTTTAATAAAGTAGTAAAAAAACGTTTTTAAAATATTATAAAACCCTTTTTAAATATAGCCCATAATCACCTTTTAAAACCGTTTAAAAATGTTTCTAACACATCATAAAACTCTTTTCAAACATTTTGAAGGGATTGTTCTTAACATTTCTAAATATTTCAAAATATTTCATAATTTAGCTTGTATAAAGAAACGACATTCGATAATTTTTATAAATGCTTTAAAATAGCTTTAAACCTTTTATAAAATGTTCAAATTAAATGATAATATTTTAAATCAAATGTTTAAGCGTTTAATCATTTTTTATTAAATCTTTTTAATAAAATACGTAAAAAATAATATTTTTAAAAACGATGCAGAAACACTTTTAAAATGTTATAACATGATTTTAAACACGTTAAAAATGTTTTAAGACATTATGAAACTCTTTTTAAAATATTTTAAAAAATTGTAAAATGTTTTAAGGATTTTCTCTTGTTCAAAATATTGTAAAACCTTTATCGAAGATATTTAGACACTTTTAAGATATTGGCTTGTTTTAGTGTTTTGAAACGCTTTGCGAATTTATTTTAAAATGTTTTAAAACACTTCTAAATGTCACTTTGTGCATCAAAGGCCAACTTTCTCTCTCCCAAATACGTTGTCAATATGTCTCATATTTCATTAAAAATTGTTGAGTGCTCTGAAGCCTGGTGCTACGGATCATCAAAAAAATGGTCGCGAAATCAATTTGTCACTTTGTGCATGAGGGCCACGCCATCTCAAAATGGGTATCCAAATATGCTCTCGGTTCAAAACAAAAAGTTCAACCATGTGATATTAGCCCAGATTCGTTTTCACCGTTGTACGAAATACGATCCGAAAATAAATTTGTCACTTTGTGCATGTGAGCCACCCTTTCTGTCTAAAATGGGTATCCGGATATGCTCTCGAATTTAAAAACCGAAATTTCAGCCCAGAGTATCCGCATTTGTACATTTCGAGATCATCCAAAATGGTCTAGAAATCAATTAAATCATTCTTTCCTGTGAGCACACTTGCATCTCCAAATGGGTATCCGGATATACCTCGGTTTGGCAAAATTTTAGCCCCCCAACATCCCGCGTCGAATTCGATTTTCAGATCATCCAAAATAGGTCCCTAAATCAATTCGTCACTTTGTGCATGTGAGGCAGAGCTTGCATCTCCAAATGGTTATCCAAATATGTCTCGAATTTCAAAAAATGAAAATTTCAACCCAAATCTCTTAGTATTCGTTTTGGATCATTCGAAAATGATTGCCTAAATCAATTCATCACTTTGTTGCGTAACGGGACCAACTTGCATCTCCAAAATGGGTATCCAAATATGTCTCGAATTTTTAAGCACGAAAAGTTTAGCCCTCGATATTCGCATCAGGTTCGTTTTACGGATCGTAAGAAATGAGGTCCGAACTCAATTCGTCACTTTGTGCCCATGCGGGGCCACGCTTGCATCTCCAAAATGGATATCCAAATATGCTCTCGAGATATCAAAACCGAAAAGTTGCTTTCACGTCTATTCCTTTTAACGAACTATCTACGTTTAAAATGTTTTCAGTTCATTATAAAACTCTTTTAAAATATTGTAAAATTTGTAAAATATTTTAAAGGATTTTTAAACATTTCAAAATATTTTAAAATATTTCAAAATATTGTGACGCTTATCAGAAGATTAGAAAGCTCATAAATACGACGTTAAATAATTTTTATAAATGGTTCGAAGATTTTTATAAAATATTCTAAAATTTCATTAATATGTTTAATCAAATATTTAAAGTGTTTAATCATTTTTTAGTAAATGTTTTAATGAAATCGTAAAAAAATTGTTTTAAAAGCAATGTAAAAACTTAAGTAGCATTGTTATCGCGTACTTTTAAACACATTTAGTATGGTTAACTTTGTTCTAAAACCTAGTTTAAAATATTTTGAAATTTTTGTAAAATGTTTTTAGGTTTTATAGCATTTCTAAATATTATAAAACATTGTAAGATATTTTAAAACACTTGTAAAATATTTTGAAACATAAAATATTTTTGAAAACGCTTCTAAAATATTTTTGAAGCGACTTTAAAATTTATTTTAAAAATGTTTCAAAGCTTAACTTCTAAAACGTTTTTAAATTTATTTTAAAATATTTTAAACACTAAAATATTTTGAGCTCTTGTTTTAATATAAAGCATCTTAAAATGTTTTAAAAGTGTTTCAAAATGGTTTAAAAATGTTTTTAAGCTTTTACAATGTTTTAAAAATATTTCAAACACTTTTAAAATTCTTTTAAAATATTTAAAAACATTTATTTCATTTTTAAAAATGTTTATAAATAACATTTAATAAAAGTTAAACTAATAAAGTTGACATTATAAACATTTAATAATTTTTTTATAAAGGTTTTATAAATGGTTTAAAGCTTTTGTAAAAAAATATTCTAAATAAATTAATATGCTTTAAATCAAAATATTTTGACGTTTAATCATTTTTTGTAAAATCGCAACGTTTTTAAAAACATTATAAAACACTTTTAAATATTATAACGTGCTTTTAAACATTTAAAATGTTTTTAAGACATTGTAAAACTGCGTTTAAAATATTTTTGTAAATTTGTAAAATGTTTTAAATGATTTTTTATAACATTTCAAAAAATTTCAAAATGTTGTAACGCTTTGAATGTTTTTAAAACACTTGTAAAATATTTTGAGCTTGTATAAAATATTTTAAATTTATTTTTAAATTTTCAAAACACTTCTAAAATATTTTAAATTTATATTAAAAGTGTTTTAAAATAAACTTACATTTAATAAAATACGCTGAAAAAAGGTTACAGAAACATTGTACAACACTTTTTAAGAGAAGTAACATAATGTGCTTTTAAAATGTTTTGAAGACACCATAAAACTCTTTTAAAATATTTTTAAAAATTTGTAAAATGTTTTTAAAATATTTTTATATATTTTCAAGTATTTGTCAATAGCAAGATATTTTTGAACACTTTTAAATATTTTTGAAACCCTTTTAAAATGTTTTAAATTTATTTTAAAATATTTTAAGACCTTTTTAAAAAGCTTCAAAACACTTTTAAAAGCATTTTAAATTTATTTTAAAATGTTTAAAAACACTTTTAAAATGTTTTAAAACATATTTAAATTCTTTTTAAAAAACTTGAAAAAACATTTTAAAATGTTTTAAAAAGTGTTTTAAAATGGTTTTTAAATGTTTTAGAATACTTTTACAATGTTAAGAAAAACATTTCAAAACACATTTTAAAATATTTGAAAGCATTTATTTAATTTTAAAAACGTTTTTAAATAAAAGTTAAGCTTATAAAGCTAACATTATAAACATACAATAATTTTTATAAATGTTTTCTTAAATAGTTTAATCTTTTATTTATAAAATATTCTAAATTCTTCTCAATATGTTCAATCAAATATTTAGCGTTTAATCCTTTATTAAAATGTTTTTAATAAAATACGTAAAAAAAGAAAACGTTTTTAAAAAATATTATAAAACCCTTTTTAAAATGTTATAATGTGCTTTTAAACACGTTTTAAAAATGTTCATACATCATAAAACTCTTTTCAAATATTTTAAAAAATTTGTAAAATGTTTTAGAGATTTTTATAACATTTCAAAATATTTCATAAGGTGAAAACATAAAGGTGACATTCAATAATTTTATGTAAATGTTTTAAATAGTTGGAAAAACCTTTTTATAAAATATTCCAAATTCTTGACTAATATGTTTAAATCAAATATTTAAAAGCGTTTAAATATTTTAATGTGATCTACTAATAAAATCGTAAAAATAATATTTTTAAAAACATTATAAAACACTTTTTAAAATGTATAACATGATTTTAAACACGTTAAAAATGTTTTTAAGACATTATGAAGCTCTTTTAAAATATTTTTTAAAAAGTTGTAAAATGTTTTAAGATTTTTATAACGTTTAAAATATTATAAGAAACACTATCAAGATATTTCAAGACACTTTTAAGATATTTTGAAACGCTTTTAAAATATTTTGAAATGCTTTTAAGATTTATTTTAAAATGCCTTTAAAACACTTCTAAATGTTTTAAATTTATTTTAAAATGTTTCAAAACACTTTTAAAATGTTTTAAAACGTTTTAAATCATACAAAAACTTGTAAAGCATTTTAAACGTTTTAAAGTGTTTTAAAACGGTTTAAAAATATTTTTAAGCTTTTACAATATTTTAAAGGTTTAAAATGTTTTAAAACGTTTTAAAATCTTTTCAAAACTTTTATAGCATTTTAAAAACGTTTTAAAAGTGTGTCCAAATATGCTCTCGGATTTCAACTTGAAAATTCATTTGATATCACGTCTTTTAATTTTCACGGATCTAGTACGAATTGAGTCCAGAAATCAAATTATTCGTCACTTTCATCTGAGGCCATAACTTGCATCTCGAAAATGGGTATCCGACTATGTCTGAATTTCAAAACCGAAAATTTACATTGAGTATTCGCGTCGTTCGTTTTCTTGGATCATCCAAAATAAAGACAAACTCAATTTGTCACTTTGTGCATACGAATACGCTTTCATCTCTAAAAAATGGGTATACGAATATGTCTCATATTCCAAATCGAAAATTTCTGTTGGTTATCCTACCCTTTATTAGTTTTCGCCGGATCATCAGAAATAGTCGCAGTACGATTTGTCACTATGTGCATGCGGGAATACCTTTTATCTCAAAATGGGTATCCAAATATGCTCTCGGATTTCCAATGAAAAAGTTCGACCCACAGATATCCACGTCTTTTCATTTTTCTGGATCGTCGAATTGGTCCGAAGTCAATTCAAATCACTTTGTTCATCTGGAGCCACCTTGCATCTCCAAAATAGGTATCCAAATATGTCTCCCAGTTCTGAACGAAAAGTTTAACCCCGATATTCGCGTTTGTTGATTTTTCACCGGATCATCCAAAATGATACCCAAAAAATCAATTTGTCTGACTTTGTGCATCGAAATACAACTTTCATCTCCAAAATAGGCCTCAATGTGCTCTCATATTTCAAAATCAAAAATTTGACCCGAATTGTCTGCGTCGTCGTTTTCACAACGGATCATCAGAAATAGTCCCATGAAATCAATTTTGTCACTTTTTTGCATGAGGGGGCCACCTTGCATCTCCAAAATGGTATCCAAATATGCTCTAGGATTTCAAAAACCCAAAAAGTTCAACAGCAGAATGTCAACGTCGAATTCGTTTTTCACGGATCGTACGAAATACGATCCGAAATAAATTTGTCACTTTTTGCATGCGGGGAGACACGCTTTCATCTCAAAATAGGTATGGATATGCTCTCGTTTAAAAACGCCCAATTTCAACCCCCAGTATCCGCATTTTGTACATTTTCAAGGATCATCCAAAATGAATCCGAGAAATCGTCGTCATTCTTTTCTGCAGGCTTTTGCTTGTCTCCAAAAAAATGGGTATCCAGAATATACACCCTCGATTTCACGGCATTTGCTTGAAGCATGTCTGCGTCGGGTCGTTTTTGCGGATCATCAAATGGTCCCCTAAATCAATTAATCACTTTGTGCATGTGAGGCACGCTTTATCTCAAAATGGTTATCCAAATATGCTCTCGAATTTCAAAAAATGAAAATTTCAGCACGAAATGTCTGCGTCGTCGTTTTATGGATCGTTGCAAAATGAGTCCCTAAATCGGTTCATCACTTTGTGTGTGAGCCAACACATCTGATGGGTATCCAAATATCTCGAATTTTTAAAGCGAAAAGTTTGACCTACGATATTGTTCCGCATCGAATTGAATTTTCACGGATCGTCCAGAAATGAGAGTCGAACTCAATTAGTCACTTTGTTGTACGAGGCCAGCATCTCAAAAATGAATCATCCAAATATGCTCTAGGATATCAAAGCGAAAAGTTTAACTGCATCTATTCCTTTTTAGCAATTATACTACGTTTAAAATGTTTTTCGGACATTGTAAAACTCTTTGAAAATATTTTAAAACTTTTGTAAAATATTTTAAAGTTTTAGAACATTTCAATGTTTTAAAATATTTCAAAAATATTGTAAAACGCTTATCAAGTTAAGCTTGTAAATGCGACATTCAATAATTTTATAAATGGTTCGAAAGATTTTATAAAATATTCTAAATTTTCATTAATATCTTTAAATCAAATATTTAAGTATTTAGTAATTTTATGAAATATTTTAATGAAATCGTAAAAAAATTGTTTTAAAACATTATAAAAAACTTGTTAAGCATTATAGCGTGCTTTTAAACACATTTAAATAGGTATTTATTCTCAAAACCTGAATTTTAAAATATTTTAAGAATTTTATGCAAAATGTTGAAGTTTTTATAACATTTCAAAATATTGTAAAACACTTCCAAGATATTTTAGTGCTGTAAAATATTTTGAAACACTTCTAAAATATTTTGAAACGCTTCTAAAATATTTTGAAACGCTTTTAAAATTTGTTTTAAAATGTTTCAAAACACTTCTAAAACGTTTTTAAATTTATTTCTTGATATTTCAAAACACTTTTAAAATGTTTTCGAGAACCTCTTGAAGAACAATAAAGCATTTTAAAATGTTTTAAAATGGTTTAAAAATATTTTTAAGCTTTTACAATGTTTTAAAAATATTTCAAAACACTTTTAAAATTCTTTTAAAATATTTAAAAACATTATTTCATTTTAAAAATGTTTATAAATAACATTTAATAAAGTTAAACTAATAAATTTGACATTATAAACATTTAATAATTTTTATAAAGGTTTTATAAATGGTTTAAAGCTTTTATAAATATTCTAATTCAGTAATATGCTTAAATCAAATATTTAAATCGTTTAATCATTTTTGATAAAATCGCAACGTTTTTTAAAAACATTTTATAAAACACTTTTTTAAAATGTTATAACGATAACTTTAAACACATTTAAAATGTTTTTAAGACATTATAAAACTCGTTTAAAATATTTTTATAAATTTGTAAAATGTTTTAAATGATTTTTATAAACATTTCAAAATATTTCAAAATCATTCAGGCCCGAAATGTTGTAAACGCTTTGAAGATATTTTAAAACACTTGTAAAATGTTTGCAAGCGCTTTTAAAATGTTTTAAATTTATTTTAAATGTTTCAAAACACTTCTAAAATGTTTATTTATATTAAAAGTGTTTTAAAATAAACTTCTTACATTTAATAAAATCGTAAAAAGTATCTAGAAACATTGTACAACACTTTTTAAAATATTTATAATGTGTATAAAATGTTTTGAAGACATCATAAACCTCTTTTAAATATTTTTAAAAATTTGTAAAATGTTTTAAAATATTTTTATATATTTCAAAAAATATTGTCAAACGCTTAAAGATATTTTTAGAACACTTTTAAATATTTGAAACCCTTTTTAAAATGTTTCAAAACACTTTTAAAATGCTTGAAAACACTTTTAAAATGTTTCAAAACACTTTTAGTGTTTTAAAAAACATATTTAAATCCTTTTTAAAAACTTGTAAAACATTTTAAAATGTTTTAAAAGTGTTTTAAAATAGTTTTTAAATGTTTCGAGAATGCTTTACAATGTTAGAAAAACATTTTAAAACACATTTAAAATATTTGAAAGCATTTATTTAGGTTTTAAAAACGTTTTTAAATAAAATTTAATAAAAGTTAAGCTTATAAAGCTAACATTATAAACATGCAATAATTTTTATAAATGTTTCTGCGATAGTTTAATCATTATAAAATGTACTGATTCTTCTCAATATGTTTAAATCAAATGTTTAAGCTTTTAATCCTTTTATTAAATGTTTTTAATAAAATCGTAAAAAAAGAAAAGTTTTTAAAAATATTATAAAACCCTTTTTAAAATGTTATAATGTGCTCTTAAACACGTTTAAAATGTTTCTAACATCATAAAGCTCTTTTCAAATATTTTTAAAAATTTCATGATATTTTAGAGATTTTATAACATTTCAAAATATTTCATAAATTAAGCTTATAAAGGCGACATTCGATAATTTTTATAAATGTTTTAAAAATGGTTTAAAACTTTTATAAAATGTTCCAAATTCTTATTAATATGTTTCAAATCAAATATTGATTTAATGTTTTTAGTAAATCTTTTAATAAAATCGTAAAAAATAATATTTTTAAAAAACATTATAAAACACTTTTTAAAATGTTATAACATGATTTAAACACGTTAAAAGTATTTTGAGCATTATGAAGCTCTTTTTAAAATATTTTTAAAAAGTTGTAAAATGTTTTAAAGTTTTTATAACGTTTCAAATATGTCAAAACAACTATCGAATATTTCAGACACTTTAAGATATTAGAAACGCTTTTAAAAATATTTTGAAACGCTTTTAAAATATTTTGAAAGCATGCTAAGATTTATTTTAAAATGTTTAAAACACTTCTAAAATATTTAAATTTATTTTAAAATGTTTCAAAACACTTTTAAAATATTTTGACGTTTTTAAATCTTTTAAAAAACATGTAAAAAGCATTTTAGAACGTTTTAAAAGTGTTTTAAAACGGTTTAAAAATGTTTTTGAAAGCTTTTACAATATTTTAAAAAATTAAAAATGTTTTGCATTAATTTTAAAATCCTTTTAGAAACTTGTATTGTTCGCGTTTGCAAAGTGCTAAATATGTCAGTTTCAAAACCGAAAAGATTCATTGGTATCGTCTTTTCATTTTCACGGATAAATACGAATTAGTCCAGTCAATTCATCACTTTCATCTGAAGGCCACGCTTGCATCTCCAAAATGGTTATCCAAATATGCTCTCGGATTTCAAAACATAAAAGTTTAGCCCCTGATATCCACGTATGTTCGTTTTTCACGGATCATCCGAAATGAGTCCTGAAATCAATTTGTCACTTTGTGCATGTGGGGAAACACTTTCATCTCTAAAATGTGTATCAAAATATGCTCTCGGATTTCAATACCGAAAAGTTCTGCCCCCGATATCCACGTCTGTTCATTTTTCACGGATAGTCTGAAATCAGTCCCGAAATCAGTCGCGAAATCGATTTGTCACTATGTGCATGCGGGGCCACACTTGCATCTCCAAAACGGGTATCCAAATATGCTCTCAGATTTCACAACCGAAAAGTTCAGCCCCCGATATCCACGTCTTTTCATTTTTCACGGATCGTCTGAATTGAGTACTCAATTCGTCACTTTGTTCATCTGGAGCCACGCTTGCATCTCAAAATGGATATCCAACTATGCTCTCAGATTTCAAAACCGAAAAGTTTAGCCCCCGATATTCGCGTTTGTTCGTTTTTCAAGGATCACCCAAAATGATGCCCAAAATCAATTTGTCACTTTGTGCATCCGAGGTCACGCTTTCATCTCCAAAATGGGTATCCAAATATGCTTTCATATTTCAAAATCGAAAATTTCAGCCCCCGTTTTCTGCGTCTATTCGTTTTTCACGGATCATCCGAAATGAGTCACGAAATCAATTTGTCACTTTGTGGATGAGGGGCCACACTTGCATCTCCAAAATGGGTATCCAAATATGCTCTCGGATTTCAAAACCAAAAAGTTCAACCCCTGATATCCGCCTCCGTTCTTTTTTCATGGATCGTCTGAAATCAGTCCCGAAATAAATTTGTCACTTTGTACATGCGGGGCCACGCTTTCATATCCAAAATGGGTATCCAGATATGCTCTCGAATTTAAAAATCGAAAATTTCAACCCCCAATATCCGCATTTGTACATTTTTCAAGGATCATCCAAAATGAATCTCGAAATCAATTCGTCATTCTTTTCCTGCAGGGGCACACTTGCATCTCCAAAATGGGTATCGAAATATACTCTCAGATTTCAAAAATGAAAATTTTAGCCCTCGACATCCGCGTCCGTTCGTTTTTTACGGATCATCCAAAATGAGTCCCTAAATCAATTCGTCACTTTGTGCATGTGAGGCCACGCTTGCATCTCCAAAATGGTTATCCAATATGCTCTCGGATTTCAAAACTGAAAAGTTTAGCCCCCGATATCCACGTATGTTCGTTTTTCACGGATCATCCGAAATGAGTCCTGAAATCAATTTGTCACTTTGTGCATGTGGGGAAACGCTTCGCATCTCTAAAATGTTTATCCAAATATGCTCTCGATTTCAAAACCGGTGCCCGCCCCGATATCCACGTCTCGTTCATTTTTCACGAATAGTCCGAAGTCAGTCCCGAAATAAATTCATCACTTTGTGCATGCGGGGCCACGCTTGCATCTCCAAAATGGGTATCCAAATATGCTCTCGAATTTCAAATCTGAAAAGTTCAACCCCCAATATCCGCTTTCGTTCAGTTTTCAAAGATCGTCCGAAATGAGTCCCAAAATCAATTCGTCACTTTGTTCATGCGGGGGCACACTTGCATCTCCAAAAGCGGTATCCAAATATGCTCTCGAATTTGAAAAATGAAAATTTCAACCCCGATATCTGCGTCTATTTGTTTTTTATGGATCGTTCGAAATGAGTCCCTAAATCAATTCATCACTTTGTGCATGTGGGCCCACGCTTGCATCTCCAAAATGGGTATCCAAATATGCTCTCGAATTTTTAAACCAAAAAGTTTAGCCTCGATCTTCGCATCCGTTCGTTTTTCACAGATCATCTGAAATGAGGTCCGAACTCAATTCGTCACTTTGTGCATCTGGGGCCATGCTTGCATCTCCAAAATGGATATCCAAATATGCTCTCGGATATCAGAACCGAAAATTTTAGCTTGCGTCTATTCCTTTTTAACGAACTATCTACGTTTAAAATGTTTTTCAGACATTATAAATCTCTTTAAAATATTTTAAAAACTTTGTAAAATATTTTAAAGGATTTTTATAACATTTCAAAATATTTCAAAATATTTCAAAATATTGTAAAACGCTTATCAAGTTAAGCTTATAAATCTGACATTCAATATTTTTTATAAATGGTTCGAAGATTTTATAAAATATTCTAAATTTTTATTAATATGTTTAAATCAAATATTTAAAGTGTTTAATCATTTTTAGTAAATGTTTTTAATGAAATCGTAAAAAAATTGTTTTAAAAACATTATAAAAAACTTTTTACCCTGTTATAGCGTGCTTTTAAACACATTTAAATGTATTTAACACATTATAAAACTCGTTTAAAATATTTTAAAAATTTTGTGAAATGTTTTTAAGGATTTTTATAACATTTCAAAATATTGTAAAACACTTCCAAGATATTTTAAAACACTTTTAAAATATTTTGAAACACTTATAAAATATTTTGAAACGCTTCTAAAATATTTTGAAACGCTTTTAAAATTTATTTTAAAATGTTTCAAAACACTTCTAAAACGTTTTAAATTTATTTTAAAATGTTTCAAAACACTTTTAAAATGTTTTAAAACGTTTTCAGAACCTCTTGAAGAACTCGTAAAGCATTTTAAAATGTTTTAAAATGGTTTAGAAATGTTTTTAGAAAGCTTTTACAATGTTTTAAAAATATTTCAAAACACTTGTAAAATTCTTTTAAAATATTTAAAAACATTTATTTCATTTTAAAAAATGTTTATAAATAACATTTAATAAAAGTTAAACTAATAAAGTTGGCATTATAAACATTTAATAATTTTTATAAAGGTTTTATAAATGGTTTAAAGCTTTTATAAAATATTCTAAATTCTTATTAATATGCTTAAATCAAATATTTAAAGCGTTCATTCTGGGGCCACGCTTGCATCTCCAAATGGGTATCCAAATACGCTCTCAGATTTCAAAACCGAAAAGTTTAGCCCCCAATATTCGCGTTTGTTTGTTTTTCACGGATCATCCAAAATGATGCCCAAAATCAATTTGTCACTTTGTGCATCCAAGCCCACGCTTTCATCTCCAAAATGGGTATCCAAATATGCTCTCATATTTCAAAATCGAAAATTTCAGCCCCCGTTTTCTTCGTCTATTCGTTTTTCACGGATCATCCGAAATGAGTCGCGAAATCAATTTGTTACTTTGTGCATGAGGGGCCACACTTGCATCTCCAAAATGGGTATCCAAATATGCTCTCGGATTTCAAAACCAAAAAGTTCAACCCCTGATATCCGCGTCCGTTCGTTTTTTGCGGATCGTCTGAAATCAGTCCCGAAATAAATTCGTCACTTTGTGCATGCGGGGCCATGCTTTCATCTCCAAAATGGGTATCTAGATATGCTCTCGAATTTAAAAACGGAAAATTTCAACCCTCAATATCTGCATTTGTACATTTTTCAAGGATCATCCAAAATGAATCCCGAAATCAATTCGTCATTCTTTTCCTGCGGGGGCACACTTGCATCTCCAAAATGGGTATCCAAATATACTCTCAGATTTCAAAAACGGAAATTTTAGCCCCCGACATCTGCGTCCGTTCGTTTTTTACGGATCATCCAAAATGAGTCCCTAACAAATTGCCACTTCAGGCATGTGAGGCCACGTCGCATCTCCAAAATGGTTATCCAAATATGCTCTCTGTGATTTCAAAACTAAAATGAGCTCCCCGATATCCACGTATGTTCGTTTTTTCACGATCATCCGAAATGAGTCCTCGAAATCAATTTGTCACTTTGTGCATGTGGTGAAACGCTTGCATCTCCAAAATGTGTATCCAAATACGCTCTCGGATTTCAAAACCGAAAAGTTCTGCCCCCGATATCCACGTCTGTTCATTTTTCACGGATAGTCCGAAATCAGTCCCGAAATAAATTCATCACTTTGTGCATGCGGGGGCACGCTTGCATCTCCAAAATGGGTATCCAAATATGATCTCGAATTTCAAAACTGAAAAGTTCAACCCCCAATATCCTCTTTTGTTCAGTTTTCAAAGATCGTCCGAAATGAGTCCCAAAATCAATTCGTCACTTTGTTCATGCGGGGGCACACTTGCATCTCCAAAAGCAGTATCCAAAGATGCTCTCGAATTTCAAAAATGAAAATTTCAACCCCGATATCTGCGTCTATTCGTTTTTTATGGATAGCGAAATGAACTTAACCACCCATGACTTTGTGCATGCGGGGCCACGCCGTATCTCCAAATGGGTATCCAACATACTTCCGAATTTTTAAACCGAAAGTTTAGCCCTCGATATTCGTGATCCGTTCGTTTTTCACGGATCGTCTGAAATCAGCCCCGAAATAAATTTGTCACTTTGTGCATGCGGGGCCACGCTTTCATCTCCAAAATGGGTATCCAGATATGCTCTCGAATTTAAAAACCGAAAATTTCAACCCCCAATATCCACATTTGTTCATTTTTCAAGGATCATCCAAAATGAATCCCGAAATCAATTCGTCGTTTTGTTCCTGCGGGGGCACACTTGCATCTCCAAAATGGGTATCCAAATATACTCTCAGATTTCAAAAATGAAAATTTTAGCCCCCGACATCCGCGTCCGTTCGTTTTTTACGGATCATCCCAAATGAGTCCCTAAATCAATTCGTCACTTTGTGCATGTGAGGCCACGCTTGCATCTCCAAAATGGTTATCCAAATATGCTCTCGGATTTCAAAACTCAAAATTTTAGCCCCCGATATCCACGTATGTTCGTTTTTCACGGATCATCCGAAATGAGTCCTGAAATCAATTTTTCACTTTGTGCATGTGGGGAAACGCTTGCATCTCCAAAATGTGTATCCAAATATGCTCTCGGATTTCAAAACCGAAAAGTTCTACCCCCGATATCCACGTCTGTTCATTTTTCACGGATAGTCCGAAATCAGTCCCGAAATAAATTCATCACTTTGTGCATGCGGGGCCATGCTTGCATCTCCAAAATGGGTATCCAAATATGCTCTCGAATTTCAAACTGAAAAGTTCAACCCTCAATATCCGCTTTCGTTCAGTTTTCAAAGATCGTCCGAAATGAGTCCTAAAATCAATTCGTCACTTTGTTCATGTGGGGGCACACTTGCATCTCCAAAAGCGGTATCCAAATATGCTCTCGAATTTCAAAAATGAAAATTTCAACCCTGATATCTGCGTCTATTCGTTTTTTATGGATCGTTTGAAATGAGTCCCTAAATCAATTCATCACTTTGTGCATGTGGGGCCACGCTTGCATCTCCGTATCCAAATATGCCTTAATTTTTTAAACCTGAAAAGTTTAGCCCTGATATTCGCATCCGTCTCCGTTTTTCACAGATCATCCGAAATGAGGTCCGAACTCAATTGGCTACTTTGTGCATTTGGGGGCCACGCTGTGACCAAATGGATATCCAAATATGCTCTCGGATATCAGAACCGAAAATTTTAGCCTGCGTCTATTCCTTTTTAACGAACTATCTACGTTTAAAATGTTTTTCAGACATTATAAAGCTCTTTTAAAATATTTTAAAAACTTTGTAAAAAATTTTAAATGATTTTTATAACATTTCAAAATATTTCAAAATATTTCAAAATATTGTAAAACGCTTATCAAGTTAAGCTTATAAATCTGACATTCAATAATTTTTATTAATGGTTCGAAGATTTTATAAAATATTCTAAATTTTTATTAATATGTTTAAATCAAATATTTAAAGTGTTTAATCTATTTTAGTAAATGTTTTTAATGAAATCGTAAAAAAAATTGTTTTAAAAACATTATAAAAAACTTTTTACCCTGTTATAGCGTGCTTTTAAACACATTTAAATATATTTAACACATTTAAAATACTGTAAAACACTTCCAAGATATTTTAAAACACTTTTAAAATATTTTGAAACACTTCTAAAATATTTTGAAACGCTTCTAAAATTTATTTTAAAATGTTTCAAAACACTTCTAAAACGTTTTAAATTTATTTTTAAATGTTTCAAAACACTTTTAAAATGTTTTAAAACGTTTTCAGAACCTCTTGAAGAACTCTTAAAGCATTTTAAAATGATTTAAAAGTGTTTTAAAATGGTTTAGAAATGTTTTTAGAAAGATTTTACAATGTTTTAAAAATATTTCAAAGCACTTGTAAAATTCTTTTAAAATATTTAAAAACATTTATTTCATTTTTTAAAATGTTTATAAATAACATTTAATAAAAGTTAAACTAAAAAAGTTGACATTATAAACATTTAATAATTTTTATAAAGGTTTTATAAAGGTTTTATAAATGGTTTAAAGCTTTTATAAAATATTCTAAATTCTTATTAATATGCTTAAATCAAATATTTAAAGCATTTAATCATTTTTGATAAAATCGCAAAAATAAACGTTTTTAAAAACATTATAAAACACTTTTTAAAATGTTATAACGTGCTTTTAAACACATTTAAAATGTTTTTAAGACATTATAAAACTCATTTAAAATATTTTTATAAATTTGTAAAATGTTTTAAATGATTTTTATAACATTTCAAAATATTTCAAAATCATTCAAAAAATTTCAAAATGTTGTAAAAAACGCTTCCAATATATTTTAAAACACTTGTAAAATATTTTGAAACGCTTTTAAAATGTTTTAAATTTATTTTTAAATGTTTCAAAACACTTCTAAAATATTTTAAATTTATATTAAAAGTGTTTTAAAATAAACACATTTAATAAAATCGTAAAAAAAAGTGTCCAGAAACATTATACAACACTTTTTAAAATGTTATAATGTGCTTTTAAAATGTTTTGAAGACATCATAAAACTCTTTTAAAATATTTTTAAAAATTTGTAAAATTTTTTAAAATATTTTTATAAATTTCAAAATATTTCAAAATATTGTCAAACGCTTAAGATATTTTTGAACACTTTTAAAATGCTTCAAAACACTTTTAAAATGTTTTAAATTTATTTTAAAATGTTTCAAAACACTTTTAAAATGTTTTAAAACATATTTAAATCCTTTTAAAAAACTTGTAAAACATTTTAAAATGTTTTAAAAGTGTTTTAAAATGGTTTTTAAATGTTTTCAGAATGCTTTTACAATGTTAGAAAAACATTTCCAAACACATTTAAAATATTTGAAAGCATTTATTTAGGTTTTAAAAACGTTTTTAAATAAAATTTAATAAAAGTTAAGCTTATAAAGCTAACATTATAAACATGCAATAATTTTTATAAATGTTTCATAAATGGTTTAAATATGTTATAAAATATTCTAAATTCTTCTCAATATGTTTAAATCAAATATTTAAAGCATTTAATCTTTTTATTAAATGTTTTTAATAAAATCGTAAAAAAAGAAACGTTTTTAAAAATATTATAAAACCCTTTTTAAAATGTTATAATGTGCTTTTAAACACGTTTAAAATGTTTCTAACACATCATAAAACTCTTCTAAAATATTTTTAAAAAATTTGTAAAATATTTTAGAGGATTTTTATAACATTTCAAAATATTTCATAAAGTTAAGCTTATAAAGCTGACATTCAATAATTTTTATAAATGTTTTAACAATGGTTTAAACCTTTTATAAAATATTCCAAATTCTTATTAATATGTTTAAATCAAATATTTAAAGCGTTTAATCATTTTTAGTAAATCTTTTTAATAAAATCGTAAAAAATAATATTTTTAAAAATATTATAAAACACTTTTTAAAATGCTATAACATGATTTTAAACACGTTAAAAATGTTTTTAAGACATTATGAAACTCTTTTAAAATATTTTTAAAAAGTTGTAAAATGTTTTAAAGGATTTTTATAACATTTCAAAATATTGTAAAACACTTTCAAGATATTTCTAAACACTTTTAAGATATTCCGAAATGCTTTTAAAATATTTTGAAATGCTTTTAAGATTTATTTTAAAATGTTTCAAAACACTTCTAAAATGTTTTAAATTTATTTTAAAATGTTTCAAAACACTTTTAAAATGTTTTAAAACGTTTTTAAATCCTTTAAAAAAACTTGTAAAGCATTTTAAAACGTTTTAAAAGTGTTTTAAAATGGTTTAAAAATGTTTTTAGAAAGCTTTTACAATATTTTAAAAAAGGTTTAAAATTTTTTAAAACGTTTTTAAATCCTTTTCAAAAACTTGTAAAGCATTTTAAAACGTTTTAAAAGTGTATCCAAATATGCTCTCAGATTTCAAAACCGAAAAGTTCAGCCCCCGATATCTGTGTTCATTCATTTTCCACAAATCGTTTGAAATGAATCCAGAAATCAATTCGTCACTTTGTGCATCCGGGGCCACACTTGCATCTCCAAAATAGGTATCCACATATGCTCTCGGATTTTAAAACCGAAAAGTTTAGACCTCGATATTCGCGTGCGTTTGTTTTTCATGGATCATTCGAAATGAGTTCCGAACTCAATTCGTCACTTTGTGCATCTGGGGCCGCACTTGCATCTCCAAAATGGGTATCCAAATATGCTCTCGGATATCAAAACCGAAAATTTTAGCCCCATCTTCCACGTCTGTTCTTTTTTCACGAACCATCCGAAATGAGTCCCGAAATCAATTTGTCACTTTGTGCATGCGGGGCCATGCTTTCATCTCCAAAATGGGTATCCAAATATGCTCTTAGATTTCAAAACCGAAAAGTTCAGCCCCCGATATCCATGTCTTTTCATTTTTCACGAATCGTCTGAATTGAGTCCCGAAGTCAATTCGTCACTTTTTTCATCTGGGGCCACGCTTGCATCTCCAAAATGGGTATCCAAATATGCTCTCATATTTCAAAACCGAAAAGTTTAGCCCCCGATATTCGCGTCCGTTCCTTTTTCACGGATCATCCAAAATGAGGACCAAACTCAATTTGTCACTTTGTGCATCCGAAGCCACGCTTTCATCTCCAAAATGGGTATCCAAATATGCTCTCATATTTCAAAATCGAAAATTTCAGCCCCCGTTATCTGCGTCTATTCGTTTTTCACGAATCATCCGAAATGAGTCGCGAAATCGATTTGTCACTATGTGCATGCGGGGCCACACTTGCATCTCCAAAATGGGTATCCAAATATGCTCTCAGATTTCACAACCGAAAAGTTCAGCCTCCGATATCCACGTCTTTTCATTTTTCACGGATCGTCTGAATTGAGTCCCGAAGTCAATTCGTCACTTTGTTCATCTGGGGCCACGCTTGCATCTCCAAAATGGGTATCCAAATATGCTCTCAGATTTCACAACTGAAAATTTCAGCCCCCGATATCCACGTCTTTTCATTTTTCACGGATCGTCTGAATTGAGTCCCGAAGTCAATTCGTCACTTTGTTCATCTGGGGCCACGCTTGCATCTCCAAAATGGGTATCCAAATATGCTCTCAGATTTCAAAACCGAAGAGTTTAGCCCCCGTATTCGTTTGGTCGTTTTTCACGCATCATCCAAAATGATGCCCAAAATCAATTTGTCACTTTCAGGCATCCGAGGCCATGCTTTCATCTCCAAAATGGGTATCCAAATATGATCTCATATTTCAAAATCGAAAATTTCAGCCCCCGTTATCTGCGTCTATTCGTTTTTCACGGATCATCCGAAATGAGTTGCCAAATCAATTTGTCACTTTGTGCATGAGGGGCCACACTTGCATCTTCAAAATGGGTATCCAAATATGCTCTCGGATTTCAAAACCAAAAAGTTCAACCCCTGATATCCGCGTCCGTTCAGTTTTCACGGATCGTTTGAAATCACTCCCGAAATAAATTTGTCACTTTGTGCATGCGGGGCCACGCTTTCATCTCCAAAATGGGTATCCAGATATGCTCTCGAATTTAAAAACCGAAAATTTCAACCCCCAATATCCGCATTTGTACATTTTTCAAGGATCATCCAAAATGAATCCCAAAATCAATTTTTCATTCTTTTCCTGCGGGGGCAAACTTGCATCTCCAAAATGGGTATCCAAATATACTCTCAGATTTCAAAAACGAAAATTTTAGCTCCCGACATCCGCGTCCGTTCGTTTTTTACAGATCATCCAAAATGAGTCCCTAAATCAATTCATCACTTTGTGCATGTGAGGCCACGCTTGCATCTCCAAAATGGTTATCCAAATATGCTCTGGGATTTCAAAACTGAAAAGTTTAGCCCCCGATATCCACGTATGTTCGTTTTTCACGGATCATCCGAAATGAGTCCTGAAATCAATTTGCCACTTTGTGCATGTGGGGAAACGCTTGCATCTCAAAAATGTGTATCCAAATATGCTCTCGGATTTCAAAACCGAAAAGTTATGCCCCCCAATATCCACGTCTGTTCATTTTTCACGAATAGTCCGAAATCAGTCCCGAAATAAATTCATCACTTTGTGCATGCGGGGCCACGCTTGCATCTCCAAAATGGGTATCCAAATATGCTCTCGAATTTCAAAACCGAAAAGTTCAACCCCCAATATCCGCTTTCGTTCAGTTTTCAAAGATCGTCCGAAATGAGTCCCAAAATCAATTCGTCACTTTGTTCATGCGGGGGCACACTTGCATCTCCAAAAGCGGTATCCAAATATGCTCCTCGAATTTCAAAAATGAAAATTTCAACCCCGATATCTGCGTCTATTCGTTTTTTATGGATCGTTCGAAATGAGTCCCCAAATCAATTCATCACTTTGTGCATGTGGGGCCACGCTTGCATCTCCAAAATGGGTATCCAAATATGCTCTCGAATTTTTAAACCGAAAAGTTTAGCCCTCGATATTCGCATCCGTTTGTTTTTCACAGATCATCCGAAATGAGGTCCGAACTCAATTCGTCACTTTGTGCATCTGGGGCCACGCTTGCATCTCCAAAATGGATATCCAAATATTCTCTCGGATATCATAACCGAAAAGTTTAGGCTGCGTCTATTCCTTTTTAACGAACTATCTACGTTTAAAATGTTTTTCAGACATTATAAAGCTCTTTTAAAATATTTTAAAGGATTTTTATAACATTTCAAAATATTTCAAACTATTGTAAAACGCTTATCAAGTTAAGCTTATAAATCTGACATTCAATAATTTTTATAAATGGTTCGAAGTTTTTATAAAATATTCTAAACTTTTATTAATATGTTTAAATCAAATATTTAAAGTGTTTAATCATTTTTAGTAAATGTTTTTAATGAAATCGTAAAAAAAATTGTTTTAAAAACATTATAAAAAACTTTTTAACCTGTTATAGCGTGCTTTTAAACACATTTAAATGTATCTAACACATTATAAAACTCGTTTAAAATATTTTAAGAATTTTGTAAAATGTTTTTAAGGATTTTTATAGCATTTCAAAATATTGTAAAACACTTCCAAGATATTTTAAAACACTTGTAAAATATTTTGAAACACTTCTAAAATATTTTGAAACGCTTCTAAAATATTTTGAAACGCTCTTAAAATTTATTTTAAAATGTTTCAAAACACTTCTAAAACGTTTTAAATTTATTTTAAAATGTTTCAAAACACTTTTAAAATGTTTTAAAACGTTTTCGGAACCTCTTGAAGAACTGGTAAAGCATTTTAAAATGTTTTAAAAGTGTTTTAAAATGGTTTAGAAATGTTTTTAGAAAGCTTTTACAATGTTTTAAAAATATTTCAAAACACTTGTAAAATTCTTTTAAAATATTTAAAAACATTTATTTCATTTTTAAAAATGTTTATAAATAACATTTAATAAAAGTTAAACTAATAAAGTTGACATTATAAAAATTTAATAATTTTTATAAAGGTTTTATAAATGGTTTAAAGCTTTTATAAAATATTCTAAATTCTTATTAATATGCTTAAATCAAATATTTAAAGCGTTTAATCATTTTTGATAAAATCGCAAAAAAAAACGCTTTTAAAAACATTATAAAACACTTTTTAAAATGTTATAACGTGCTTTTAAACACATTTAAAATGTTTTTAAGACATTATAAAACTCGTTTAAAATATTTTTATAAATTTGTAAAATGTTTTAAATGATTTTTATGACATTTCAAAATATTTCAAAATCATTCAAAAAATTTCAAAATGTTGTAAAAAACGCTTCCAAGATATTTTAAAACACTTGTAAAATATTTTGAAACGCTTTTAAAATGTTTTAATTTTATTTTTAAATGTTTCAAAACACTTCTAAAATATTTTAAATTTATATTAAAAGTGTTTTAAAATAAACACATTTAATAAAATCGTAAAAAAAAGTTTCTAGAAACATTATACAACACTCTTTAAAATGTTATAATGTTCTTTTAAAATGTTTTGAAGACATCATAAAACTCTTTTAAAATATTTTTAAAAATTTGTAAAATGTTTTAAAATATTTTTATATATTTCAAAATATTGTCAAACGCTTAAGATATTTTTGAACACTTTTAAATATTTTGAAACCCTTTTAAAATGTTTTAAATTTATTTTAAAATGTTTCAAAACACTTTTAAAATGCTTCAAAACACTTTTAAAATGTTTTAAATTTATTTTAAAATGTTTCAAAACAATTTTAAAATGTTTTAAAACATATTTAAATCCGTTTTAAAAACTTGTAAAACATTTTAAAATGTTTTAAAAGTGTTTTAAAATGGTTTTTAAATGTTTTCAGAATGCTTTTACAATGTTAGAAAAACATTTCAAAACACATTTAAAACATTTGAAAGCATTTATTTAGGTTTTAAAAACGTTTTAAATAAAATTTAATAAAAGTTAAGCTTATAAAGCTAACATTATAAACATGCAATAATTTTTATAAATGTTTCATAAATGGTTTAAATCTGTTATAAAATATTCTAAATTTTTCTCAATATGTTTAAATCAAATATTTAAAGCGTTTAATCTTTTTATTAAATGTTTTTAATAAAATCGTAAAAAAAGAAACGTTTTTAAAAATATTATAAAACCCTTTTTAAAATGTTATAATGTGCTTTTAAACATGTTTAAAATGTTTCTAACACATCATAAAACTATTTTTAAATATTTTTAAAAAATTTGTAAAATATTTTAGAGGATTTTTATAACATTTCAAAATATTTCAAAATATTTCATAAAGTTAAGCTTATAAAGTTGACATTCAATAATTTTTATAAATGTTTTAAAAATGGTTTAAACCTTTTATAAAATATTCCAAATTCTTATTAATATGTTTAAATCAAATATTTAAAGCGTTTAATCATTTTTAGTAAATCTTTTTAATAAAATCGTAGAAAATAATATTTTTAAAAACATTATAAAACACTTTTTTAAATGCTATAACATGATTTTAAACACGTTAAAAATGTTTTTAAGACATTATGAAACTCTTTTAAAATATTTTAAAAAAGTTGTAAAATGTTTTAAAGGATTTTTATAACATTTCAAAATATTGTAAAACACTATCAAGATATTTCAAGACACTTTTAAGATATTCTGAAATGCTTTTAAAGTATTTTGAAATGCTTTTAAGATTTATTTTAAAATGTTTCAAAACACTTCTAAAATGTTTTAAAACGTTTTTAAATCCTTTTAAAAAACTTGTAAAGAATTTTAAAACGTTTTAAAAGTGTTTTAAAACGGTTTAAAAATGTTTTTAGAAAGCTTTTACAATATTTTAAAAAAGGTTTAAAATGTTTTAAAACGTTTTTAAATCCTTTTCAAAAACTTGTAAAGCATTTTAAAACGTTTTAAAAGTGTATCCAACTATGCTCTCAGATTTCAAAACCGAAAAGTTCACCCCCCGATATCTGTGTTCATTCATTTTTCACAAATCGTCTGAAATGAATCCCGAAATCAATTCGTCACTTTGTGCATCCGGGGCCACACTTGCATCTCCAAAATAGGTATCCAAATATGCTCTCGGATTTTAAAACCGAAAAGTTTAGACCTCGATATTCGCGTGCGTTTGTTTTTCACGGATCATCCAAAATGAGGTCCGAACTCAATTCGTCACTTTGTTCATCTGGGGCCGCACCTGCATCTCCAAAATGGGTATCCAAATATATTCTCGGATATCAAAACCGAAAATTTTAGCCCCATCTTCCACGTCTGTTCTTTTTTCACGAACCATCTGAAATGAGTCCCGAAATCAATTTGTCACTTTGTGCATTCGGGGCCATGCTTGCATCTCCAAAATGGGTATCCAAATATGCTCTCGGATTTCAAAACCGAAAATTTCAGCCCCCGATATCCACGTCTTTTCATTTTTCAAGGATCGTCTGAATTGAGTCTCGAAGTCAATTCGTCACTTTTTTCATCTAGGGCCACGCTTGCATCTCCAAAATGGGTATCCAAATATGCTCTCAGATTTCAAAACCGAAAAGTTTAGCCCCCAATATTCGCGTCCGTTCGTTTTTCACGGATCGTCCAAAATGAGGCCCAAACTCAATTTGTCACTTTGTTCATCCAAGGCCACGCTTTCATCTCCAAAATGGGTATCCAAATATGCTCTCATATTTCAAAATCGAAAATTTCAGCCCCCGTTATCTGCGTCTATTCGTTTTTCACGGATCATCCGAAATGAGTCGCAAAAATCAATTTGTCACTTTGTGCATGTGGGGCCACGCTTGCATCTCCAAAATGGGTATCCAAATATGCTCTCATATTTCACAACCGAAAAGTTCAGCCCCCGATATCCACGTCTTTTCATCTTTCACGGATCGTCTGAATTGAGTCCCAAAGTCAATTCGTCACTTTGCTCATCTGAGGCCACGCTTGCATCTCCAAAATGGGTATCCAAATATGCTCTCAGATTTCAAAACCGAAAAGTTTAGCCCCCAATATTTGTGTTCGTTCGTTTTTCACGGATCGTCCAAAATGAGGCCCAAACTCAATTTGTCACTTTGTGCATCCGAGGCCATGCTTTCATCTCCAAACCGGGTATCCAAATATGCTCTCATATTTCAAAATCGAAAATTTCAGCCCCCGTTATCTGCGTCTATTCGTTTTTCACGGATCATCTGAAATGAGTCGCGAAATTGATTTGTCACTTTGTGCATGTGGGGCCACACTTGCATCTCCAAAATGGGTATCCAAATATGCTCTCTGATTTCAAAACCAAAAAGTTCAACCCCGATATCCGCGTCTGTTCATTTTTCATAGATCGTCTGAAATCAGTCCAGAAATAAATTTTTCACTTTGTGCATGCGGGGCCACGCTTTCATCTCCAAAATGGGTATCCAGATATTCTCTCGAATTTAAAAACCAAAAATTTCAACCCCCAATATCCGCATTTGTACATTTTTCAAGGATCATCCAAAATGAACCCGAAATCAATTCGTCATTACATCTCCTCGGGGGGCACATCTGCATCTCCAAAATGGGTATCCAAATATACTCTCGTACTTCTAAAACGAAAATTTTAATCGACATCTCGCATCCGTCTCCTCGTTTTTTACGGATCATCCAAAATGAGTCCCGAAATCAATTTGTCACTTTGTGCATGAGAGGCCACGCTTGCATCTCCAAAATGGTTATCCAAATATGCTCTCGGATTTCAAAACTGAAAAGTTTAGCCCCCGATATCCACGTATGTTCGTTGTTCACGTATCGTCCGAAATGAGTCCTGAAATCAATTTGTCACTTTGTGCATGTGGGGAAACGCACGCATCTCCAAAATGTGTATCCAAATATGCTCTCGGATTTCAAAACCGAAAAGTTCTGCCCCCGATATCCACGTCTGTTCATTTTTCACGGATAGTCTGAAATCAGTCCTGAAATAAATTCATCACTTGGTGCATGCGGGGCCACGCTTGCATCTCCAAAATGGGTATCCAAATATGCTCTCCAAAATGGGTATCCAAATATGCATCTCCAAAATGGGTATCCAAATGGGTTTCAAAATGTTGTAAAAAACGCTTCCAAGATATTTTAAAACACTTGTAAAATATTTTGAAACGCTTTTAAAATGTTTTAAATTTATTTTTAAATGTTTCAAAACACTTCTAAAATATTTTAAATTTTATATTAAAAGTGTTTTAAAATAAACACATTTAATAAAATCGTAAAAAAAAGTTTTTAGAAACATTATACAACACTTTTTAAATTGTTATAATGTGCTTTTAAAATGTTTTGAAGACATCATAAAACTCTTTTAAAATATTTTTAAAAATTTGTAAAATGTTTTAAAATATTTTTGTAAATTTCAAAATATTGTCGAACGCTTAAGCTATTTTTGAACACTTTTAAATATTTTGAAACCCTTTTAAAATGTTTTAAATTTATTTTAAAATGTTTCAAAACACTTTTAAAATGGTTTTTAAATGTTTTCAGAATGCTTTTACAATGTTAGAAAAACATTTCAAAACACATTTAAAATATTTGAAAGCATTTATTTAGGTTTTAAAAACGTTTTTAAATAAAATTTAATAAAAGTTAAGCTTATAAAGCTAACATTATAAACATGCACTAATTTTTATAAATGTTTCATAAATGGTTTAAATCTGTTATAAAATATTCTAAATTCTTCTCAATATGTTTAAATCAAATATTTAAAGCGTTTAATCCTTTTATTAAATGTTTTTTAATAAAATCGTAAAAAAAGAAACGTTTTTAAAAAATATTATAAAACCCTTTTTAAAATGTTATAATGTGCTTTTAAACACGTTTAAAATGTTTCTAACACATCATAAAACTCTTTTAAAATATTTTTAAAAAATTTGTAAAATATTTTAGAGTATTTTTATAACATTTCAAAATATTTCATAAAGTTAAGCTTATAAAGCTGACATTCAATAATTTTTATAAATGTTTTAAAAATGGTTTAAACCTTTTATAAAATATTCCAAATTTTTATTAATATGTTTAAATCAAATATTTAAAGCGTTTAATCATTTTTAGTAAATCTTTTTAATAAAATCGTAAAAAATAATATTTTTAAAAACATTATAAAACACTTTTTAAAATGCTATAACATGATTTTAAACACGTTAAAAATGTTTTTAAGATATTATGAAACTCTTTTAAAATATTTTTAAAAAGTTGTAAAATGTTTTAAAGGATTTTTATAACATTTCAAAATATTGTAAAACACTATCAAGATATTTCAAGACACTTTTAAGATATTCTGAAACGCTTTTAAAATATTTTGAAATGCTTTTAAGATTTATTTTAAAATGTTTCAAAACACTTCTAAAATGTTTTAAATTTATTTTGAAATGTTTCAAAACACTTTTAAAATGTTTTAAAACATTTTTAAATCCTTTTAAAAAACTTGTAAAGCATTTTAAAACGTTTTAAAAGTGTTTTAAAATGGTTTAAAAATGTTTTTAGAAAGCTTTTACAATATTTTAAAAAAGGTTTAAAATGTTTTAAAACTTTTTTAAATCCTTTTCAAAAACTTGTAAAGCATTTTAAAACGTTTTAAAAGTGTATCCAAATATGCTCTCAGATTTCAAAACCGAAAAGTTCAGCCCCCGATATCTGTGTTCATTCATTTTTCACAAATTGTCTGAAATGAATCCCGAAATCAATTCGTCACTTTCTGCATCCGGGGCCACACTTGCATCTCCAAAATAGGTATCCAAATATGCTCTCGGATTTTAAAACCGAAAAGTTTAGACCTCGATATTCGCGTGCGTTTGTTTTTCACGGATCATCCGAAATGAGGTCCAAACTCAATTCGTCACTTTGTGCATCTGGGGCCGCACTTGCATCTCCAAAATGGGTATCCAAATATGCTCTCGGATATCAAAACCAAAAATTTTAGCCCCATCTTCCACGTCTGTTCTTTTTTCACGAACCATCCGAAATGAGTCCCGAAATCAATTTGTCACTTTATGCATGCGGGGCCATGCTTGCATCTCCAAAATGGGTATCCAAATATGCTCTCAGATTTCAAAACTGAAAAGTTCAGCCCCCGATATCCACGTCATTTCATTTTTCACGGATCTTCCGACCGAGTCCCGGGTTACCTGTCACTTCTTTCTTATCCGTGTAATACACGAGATTCCAAATGTGGGTATCCAAATATGCTCTCAGATTTCAAAACCGAAAAGTTTAGCCCCCGATATTCGCGTCTGTTCGTTTTTCACGGATCGTCCAAAATGAGGCCCAAAGTCAATTTGTCACTTTGTGCATCCGAGGCCACGCTTTCATCTCCAGAATGGGTATCCAAATATGCTCTCATATTTCAAAATCGAAAATTTCAGCCCCCGTTATCTGCGTCTATTCGTTTTTCACGGATCATCCGGAATGAGTCGCGAAATCGATTTGTCACTATGTGCATGCGGGGCCACACTTGCATCTCCAAAATGGGTATCCAAATATGCTCTCGGATTTCACAACCGAAAAGTTTAGCCCCCAATATCCACGTCTTTTAATTTTTCACGGATCTTCTGAATTGAGTCCCGAAGTCAATTCGTCACTTTGTTCATCTGGGGCCACGCTTGCATCTCGAAAATGGGTATCCAAATATGCTCTCAGATTTCAAAATCGAAAAGTTTAGCCCCCGATATTCGCGTTTGTTCGTTTTTCACGGATCATCCAAAATGATGCCCAAAATCAATTTGTCACTTTGTGCATCCGAGGCCACGCTTTCATCCCCAAAATGGGTATCCAAATATGCTCTCATATTTCAAAATCGAAAATTTCAGCCCCCGTTATCTGCGTCTTTTCATTTTTCACGGATTATCCGAAATGACTCGCGAAATCAATTTGTCACTTTGTGCATGAGGGGCCACACTTGCACCTCCAAAATGGGTATCCAAATATACTCTCAGATTTCAAAACCAAAAATTTCAACCCCTGATATCCGCGTCCGTTCATTTTTCACGGATCGTCTGAAATCAGTCCCGAAATAAATTTGTCACTTTGTACATGCGGGGCCATGCTTTCATCTCCAAAATGGGTATCCAGATATGCTCTCGAATTTAAAAACCGAAAATTTCAACCCCCAATATTCCATATTCCTGTTTGCTTTTTACAGATCATCAAAAATGAGTCCCTAAATCAATTCATCACTTTGTGCATGTGAGGCCACGCTTGCATCTCCAAAATGGTTATCCAAATATGCTCTCGGATTTCAAAACCGAAAAGTTTAATCCCCGATATCCACGTATGTTCGTTTTTCATGGATCATCCGAAATGAGTCCTGAAATCAATTTGTCACTTTGTGCATGTGGGGAAATGCTTGCATCTCCAAAATGTGTATCCAAATATGCTCTCGGATTTCAAAACTGAAAAGTTCTGCCCCGATATCCGTTCGTTCAGTTTTCAAAGATCGTCCGAAATCAGTCCCGAAATAAATTCATCACTTTGTGCATGCGGGGCCACGCTTGCATCTCCAAAATGGGTATCCAAATATGCTCTCGAATTTCAAAACTGAAAAGTTCAACCCCCAATATCCGCTTTCGTTCAGTTTTCAAAGATCGTCCGAAATGAGTCCCAAAATCAATTCGTCACTTTGTTCATGCGGGGGCACACTTGCATCTCCAAAAGCGGTATCCAAATATTCTCTCGAATTTCAAAAATGAAAATTTCAACCCCGATATCTGCGTCTATTCGTTTTTTATGGATCGTTCGAAATGAGTCCCTAAATCAATTCATCACTTTCTGCATGTGGGGCCACGCTTGCATCTCCAAAATGGGTATCCAAATATGCTCTCGAATTTTTAAACCGAAAAGTTTAGCCCTTGATATTCGCATCCGTTCGTTTTTCACAGATCATCCGAAATGAGGTCCGAACTCAATTTGTCACTTTGTGCATCTGGGGCCACGCTTGCATCTCCAAAATGGATATCCAAATATGCTCTCGAATATCAAAACCGAAAAGTTTAGCCTGCGTCTATTCCTTTTTAACGAACTATCTACGTTTAAAATGTTTTTCAGACATTATAAAGCTCTTTTAAAATATTTTATAAACTTTGTAAAATATTTTAAAGGATTTTTATAAATATTTAAAATATTTCAAAATATTGTAAAACGCTTACTGCTGTTTATAACTATATTCTAATATTTTTTTAAGTAAATGGTTCGAAGATTTTATAAAAATATTCTAAATTTTTTACACATGTTTAAATCAAATATTTAAAGTGTTTAATCATTTTTAGTAAATGTTTTTAATGAAATCGTAAAAAAAATTGTTTTAAAAACATTATAAAAAACTTCTTGCCCTGTTATAGCGTGCTTTTAAACACATTTAAATGTATTTAGCACATTATAAAACTCGTTTAAAATATTTAAAAATTTTGTAAAATGTTTTTAAGGATTTTTATAACATTTCAAAATACTGTAAAACACTTCCAAGATATTTTAAAACACTTTTAAAATATTTTGAAACACTTCTAAAATATTTTGAAACGCTTTTAAAATTTATTTTAAAATGTTTCAAAACACTTCTAAAACATTTTAAATTTATTTTTAAATGTTTCAAAACACTTTTAAAATGTTTTAAAACGTTTTCAGAACCTCTTGAAGAACTCGTAAAGCATTTTAAAATGTTTTAAAAGTGTTTTAAAATGGTTTAGAAATGTTTTTAGAAAGCTTTTACAATGTTTTAAAATATTTCAAAACACGTTTAAAATTCTTTTAAAATATTTAAAAGCATTTATTTCATTTTTAAAAATGTTTATAAATAACATTTAATAAAAGTTAAACTAATAAAGTTGACATTATAAATATTTAATAATTTTTATAAAGGTTTTATAAATGGTTTAAAGCTTTTATAAAATATTCTAAATTCTTATTAATATGCTTAAATCAAATATTTAAAGCGTTTAATCATTTTTGATAAAATCGCAAAAAAAAACGTTTTTAAAAACATTATAAAACACTTTTTAAAATCTTATAACGTGCTTTTAAACACATTTAAAATGTTTTTAAGACATTATAAAACTCGTTTAAAATATTTTTATAAATTTGTAAAATGTTTTAAATGATTTTTATAACATTTCAAAATATTTCAAAATCATTCAAAATATTTCAAAATGTTGTAAAAAACGCTTCCAAGATATTTTAAAACACTTGTAAAATATTTTGAAACACTTTTAAAATGTTTTAAATTTATTTTTAAATGTTTCAAAACACTTCTAAAATATTTTAAATTTTATATTAAAAGTGTTTTAAAATAAACACATTTAATAAAATCGTAAAAAAAAGTTTTTAGAAACATTATACAACACTTTTTAAAATGTTATAATGTGCTTTAAAAATGTTTTGAAGACATCATAAAACTCTTTTAAAATATTTTTAAAAATTTGTAAAATGTTTTAAAATATTTTTATAAATTTCAAAATATTTCAAAATATTGTCAAACGCTTAAGATATTTTTGAACACTTTTAAATATTTTGAAATGCTTTTAAAATGTTTTAAATTTATTTTAAAATGTTTCAAAACACTTTTAAAATGCTTCAAAACACTTTTAAAATGTTTTAAATTTATTTTAAAATGTTTTAAATTTATTTTAAAATGTTTCAAAACACTTTTAAAATGTTTTAAAACATATTTAAATCCTTTTTAAAAACTTGTAAAACATTTTAAAATGTTTTAAAAGTGTTTTAAAATGGTTTTTAAATGTTTTCAGAATGCTTTTACAATGTTAGAAAACATTTCAAAACACATTTAAAATATTTGAAAGCATTTATTTAGGTTTAAAAAACGTTTTTAAATAAAATTTAATAAAAGTTAAGCTTATAAAGCTAACATTATAAACATGCAATAATTTTTATAAATGTTTCATAAATGGTTTAAATCTGTTATAAAATATTCTAAATTCTTCTCAATATGTTTAGATCGAATATTTAAAGCGTTTAATCTTTTTATTAAATGTTTTTAATAAAATCGTAAGAAAAGAAACGTTTTTAAAAATATTATAAAACCCTTTTTAAAATGTTATAATATGCTTTTAAACACGTTTAAAATGTTTCTAACACATCATAAAACTCTTTTAAAATATTTTTAAAAAATTTGTAAAATATTTTAGAGGATTTTTATAACATTTCAAAATATTTCAAAATATTTCATAAAATTAAGCTTCTAAAGTTGACATTCAATAATTTTTATAAATGTTTTAAAAATGGTTTAAACCTTTTATAAAATATTCCAAATTCTTATTAATATGTTTAAATCAAATATTTAAAGCGTTTAATCATTTTTAGTAAATCTTTTTAATAAAATCGTAAAATATAATATTTTTAAAAACATTATAAAACACTTTTTAAAATGCTATAACATGATTTTAAACACGTTAAAAATGTTTTTAAGACATTATGAAACTCTTTTAAAATATTTTAAAAAGTTGTAAAATGTTTTAAAGGATTTTTATAACATTTCAAAATATTGTAAAACACTATCAAGATATTTCAAGACACTTTTAAGATATTCTGAAATGCTTTTAAAATATTTTGAAATGCTTTTAAGATTTATTTTCAAATGTTTCAAAACACTTCTAAAATGTTCTAAATTTATTTTAAAATGTTTCAAAACACTTTTAAAATGTTTTAAAACGTTTTTAAATCCTTTTAAAAAACTTGTAAAGCATTTTAAAACGTTTTAAAATTGTTTTAAAACAGTTTTAAAATGTTTTTAGAAAGCTTTTACAATATTTTAAAAAAGGTTTAAAATGTTTTAAAACGTTTTTAAATCCTTTTCAAAAACTTGTAAAGCATTTTAAAACGTTTTAAAAGTGTATCCAAATATGCTCTCAGATTTCAAAACCAAAAAGTTCAGCCCCCGATATCTGTGTTCATTCATTTTTCGCAAATCGTCTGAAATGAATCCTGAAATCAATTCGTCACTTTGTGCATCCAGGGCCACACTTGCATCTCCAAAATAGGTATCCAAATATGCTCTCGGATTTTAAAACCGAAAAGTTTAGACCTCGATATTCGCGTGCGTTTGTTTTTCACGGATCATCCGAAATGAGGTCCGAACTCAATTCGTCACTTTGTGCATCTGGGGCCGCACTTGCATCTCCAAAATGGGTATCCAAATATGCTCTCGGATATCAAAACCGAAAATTTTAGCCCCCGACATCCGCGTCCGTTCGTTTTTTACGGATCATCCAAAATGAGTCCCTAAATCAATTCGTCACTTTGTGCATGTGAGGCCACGCTTGCATCTCCAAAATGGTTATCCAAATATGCTCTCAAATTTCAAAAATGAAAATGCACCCCCGCCCCCCACACGCTTTTTAATTTTTCACGATCACTGAATTGAGTCCCTAAGTTAATTGGCTACTTTTTTCATCCGGGGCCACGTCAGATCTCCAAAATGCAAATATCCAAATATGCTCTCGATTTCAAAACCGGAGCTTTATCTCGATATTCTGCCGTCTGCTGCTTTTTCACGACCGGGCTCCAAAATGATGCCCAAAATCAATTTTTCACTTTGTGCATCCGAGGCCACGCTTTCATCTCCAAAATGGGTATCCAAATATGCTCTCATATTTCAAAATCGAAAATTTCAGCCCCCGTTATCTGCGTCTATTCGTTTTTCATGGATCATCCGAAATGAGTCGCGAAATCGATTTTTCACTATGTGCATGTGGGGCCACACTTGCATCTCCAAAATGGGTATCCAAATATGCTCTCAGATTTCACAACCAAAAAGTTCAGCCCCCGAGATCCACGTCTTTTCATTTTTCACGGATTGTCTGAATTGAGTCCCGAAGTCAATTCGTCACTTTGTTCATCTAGGGCCACACTTGCATCTCCAAAATGGGTATCCAAATATGCTCTCAGATTTCAAAACCGAAAATTTTAGCCCCCGATATTCGCGTTTGTTCGTTTTTCACGGATCATCCAAAATGATGCCCAAAATCAATTTGTCACTTTGTGCATCCGAGGCCACGCTTTCATCTCCAAAATGGGTATCCAAATATGCTCTCATATTTCAAAATCAAAAATTTCAGCCCCCGTTATCTGCGTCTATTCGTTTTTCACGGATCATCCGAAATGAGTCGCGAAATCAATTTGTCACTTTATGCATGAGGGGCCACACTTGCATCTCCAAAATGGGTATCCAAATATGCTCTCGGATTTCAAAACCAAAAAGTTCAACCCCTGATATCCGCGTCCGTTCGTTTTTCACGGATCGTCTGAAATCAGTCCCGAAATAAATTTGTCACTTTGTGCATGCGGGGCCACGCTTTCATCCCCAAAATGGGTATCCAGACATGCTCTCGAATTTAAAAACCGAAAATTTCAACCCCCAATATCCGCATTTGTACATTTTTCAAGGATCATCCAAAATGAATCCCGAAATCAATTATTCTTTCAAGGGGGCACACTTGTATCCCAAATGGGTATCCAAATATACTCTCGTATTTCAAATGAAAATTTTAGCCCCCGACATCCGCGTCCGTTCATTTTTGACGGATCATCCAAAATGAGTCCCTAAATCAATTCGTCACTTTGGGCATGTGAGGCCACGCTTGCATCTCCAAAATGGTTATCCAAATATGCTCTCGGATTTCAAAACTGAAAAGTTTAGCCCCCGATATCCACGTATGTTCGTTTTTCACGCATCATCCGAAATGAGTCATGAAATCAATTTGTCACTTTGTGCATGTGGGGAAACGCTTGCATCTCCAAAATGTGTATCCAAATATGCTCTCGGATTTCAAACCCAAAGTTCTCGCGCTCGATATCCACGTCTCGTTCATTTTTCTAATGAACCAAGTCACCCACAAATAAATTCATCACTTCGTGCATGCGATTCATGCGTTGGGCCACGTCAGTGATCCAAAATGGGTATCCAAATATGCTCTGACTTCAAAACTGAAAATTTCAACCTCCAATATCCGCTTTCGTTCAGTTTTCAAAGATCGTCCGAAATGAGTCCCAAAATCGATTCGTCACTTTGTTCATGCGGGGGCACACTTGCATCTCCAAAATGGGTATCTAAATATGCTCTCAAATTTCAAAAATGAAAATTTCAACCCCGATATCTGCGTGTGTTTTTTTTTTATGGATCGTTCGAAATGAGTCCCTAAATAAATTCATCATTTTGTGCATGTGGGGCCACGCTTGCATCTCCAAAATGGGTATCCAAATATGCTCTCGAATTTTTAAACTGAAAAGTTTAGCCCTCGATATTCGCAGATCCGTTCGCTTTTTCACAGATCATCCAAATGAGGTCCGAACTCAATCGTCACTTTGTGTATCCGGGGCCACAGTCAGATTCTCCAAATGATATCCAAATATGCTCTCGATATCAAAACCGAAAAGTTTAGCCTCGTGCTTCATTCCTTTTTAACGAACTATCTACGTTTAAAATGTTTTTCAGACATTATAAGCCTCTTTTAAAATATTTTAAAAACTTTGTAAAATATTTTAAAGGATTTTTATAACCTTTCAAAATATTTTAAAATATTTCAAAATATTGTAAAACGCTTATCAAGTTAAGCTTATAAATCTCACATTCAATAATTTTTATAAATGGTTCGAAGATTTTATAAAATATTCTAAATTTTTATTAATATGTTTAAATCAAATATTTAAAGTGTTTAATCATTTTTAGTAAACGTTTTTAATGAAATCGTAAAAAAAATTGTTTTAAAAACATTATAAAAAAATTTTTGAACTGTTATAGCGTGCTTTTAAACACATTTAAATGTATTTAACACATTATAAAACTCGTTTAAAATATTTTAAAAATTTTGTAAAATGTTTTTAAGGATTTTTATAACATTTCAAAATATTGTAAACACTTCCAAGATATTTTTAAAACAATTTTTGTAAATATTTTGAACACTTCTAAAATATTTTGAAACGCCTTCTAAAATATTTTGAAACGCTTTTTAAAATTTATTTTAAAATGTTTCAAAACACTTCTAAACGCTTTAAATTTATTTTAAAAATGTTTCAAAACACTTTAAAATGTTTTAAACGCTTTCAGAACTCTCATCAACCCAGTTAATTTTAAAATGGCTTAAAATGTTTTTAGAAAGCTTTACAATGTTTTAAAAAATATTTCAAAACACTTTTAAAATTCTTTTTTAAAATATTTAAAAACATTTATTTCATTTTTAAAAATGTTTATAAATAACATTTAATAAAAGCTAAACTAATAAAGTTGACATTATAAACATTTAATAATTTTTATAAAGGTTTTATAAATGGTTTAAAGCTTTTATAAAATATTCTAAATTCTTATTAATATGCTTGAATCAAATATTTAAAGCGTTTAATCATTTTTGATAAAATCACAAAAAAAAGACGTTTTTAAAAACATTATAAAACACTTTTTAAAATGTTATGACGTGCTTTTAAACACATTTAAAATGTTTTTAAGACATTATAAAACTCGCTTAAAATATTTTTATAAATTTGTAAAATGTTTTAAATGATTTTTATAACATTTCAAAATATTTCAAAATCATTCAAAAAATTTCAAAATGTTGTAAAAAACGCTTCCAAGATATTTTAAAACACTTGTAAAATATTTTGAAACGCTTTTAAAATGTTTTGTAAATTTATTTTTAAATGTTTCAAAACACTTCTAAAATATTTTAAATTTATATTAAAAGTGTTTTAAAATAAACACATTTAATAAAATCGTAAAAAAAAAGTTTTTAGAAACATTATACAACACTTTTTAAAATGTTATAATGTGCTTTTAAAATGTTATAATGTGCTTTTAAAATGTTTTGAAGACATCATAAAACTCTTTTAAAATATTTTTATAAATTTCAAAATATTTCAAAATATTGTCAAACTCTTAAGATATTTTTGAACACTTTTAAATATTTTGAAACCCTTTTAAAATGTTTTAAATTTATTTTAAAATGTTTCAAAACACTTTTAAAATGCTTCAAAACACTTTTAAAATGTTTTAAATTTATTTTAAAATGTTTCAAAACACTTTTAAAATGTTTTAAAACATATTTAAATCCTTTTTAAAAACTTGTAAAACATTTTAAAATGTTTAAAAAGTGTTTTAAAATGGTTTTTAAATGTTTTCAGAATGCTTTTACAATGTTAGAAAACATTTCAAAACACATTTAAAATATTTGAAAGCATTTATTTAGGTTTAAAAAACGTTTTTAAATAAAATTTAATAAAAGTTAAGCTTATAAAGCTAACATTATAAACATGCAATAATTTTTATAAATGTTTCATAAATGGTTTAAATCTGTTATAAAATATTCTAAATTCTTCTCAATATGTTTAAATCAAATATTTAAAGCGTTTAATCTTTTTATTAAATGTTTTTAATAAAATCGTAAAAAAAAGAAACGTTTTTAAAATATTATAAAACCCTTTTTAAAATGTTATAATGTGCTTTTAAACACGTTTAAAATGTTTCTAACACATCATAAAACTCTTTTAAAATATTTTTAAAAAATTTGTAAAATATTTTAGAGGATTTTTATAACATTTCGAAATATTTCAAAATATTTCATAAAGTTAAGCTTATAAAGCTGACATTCAATAATTTTTATAAATGGTTTAAACCTTTTATAAAATATTCCAAATTCTTATTAATATGTTTAAATCAAATATTTAAAGCGTTTAATCATTTTTAGTAAAATCGTAAAAAATAATATTTTTAAAAACATTATAAAACACTTTTTAAAATGCTATAACATGATTTTAAACACGTTAAAAATGTTTTTAAGACATTATGAAACTCTTTTAAAATATTTTTAAAAAGTTGTAAAATGTTTTAAAGGATTTTTATAACATTTCAAAATATTGTAAAACACTTTCAAGATATTTCAAAACACTTTTAAGATATTCTGAAACGCTTTTAAAATATTTTGAAATGCTTTTAAGATTTATTTTAAAATGTTTCAAAACAATTCTAAAATGTTTTAAATTTATTTTAAAATGTTTCAAAACACTTTTAAAATGTTTTAAAACGTTTTTAAATCCTTTTAAAAAACTTGTAAAGCATTTTAAAACGCTTTAAAATTGTTTTAAAACAGTTTTAAAATGTTTTTAGAAAGCTTTTACAATATTTTAAAAAAGGTTTAAAATGTTTTAAAACGTTTTTAAATCCTTTTCAAAAACTTGTAAAGCATTTTAAAACGTTTTAAAAGTGTATCCAAATATGCTCTCAGATTTCAAAATCGAAAAGTTCACCCCCCGATATCTGTGTTCATTCATTTTTCACAAATCGTCTGAAATGAATCCCGAAATCAATTCGTCACTTTGTGCATCCGGGGCCACACTTGCATCTCCAAAAAAGGTATCCAAATATGCTCTCGGATTTTAAAACCGAAAAGTTTAGACCTCGATATTCGCGTGCGTTTGTTTTTCACGGATCATCCGAAATGAGGTCCGAACTCAATTCGTCACTTTGTGCATCTGGGGCCGCACTTGCATCTCCAAAATGGGTATCCAAATATGCTCTCTGATATCAAAACCGAAAAGTTTAAACCCATCTTCCACGTCTGTTCTTTTTTCACGAACCATCCGAAATGAGTCCCGAAATCAATTTGTCACTTTGTGCATGTGGGGCCACGCTTGCATCTCCAAAATGGGTATCCAAATATGCTCTCAGATTTCAAAACCGAAAATTTCAGCCTCTGATATCTGTGTTCATTCATTTTTCACAAATCGTCTTAAATGAATCCCGAAATCAATTCGTCACTTTGTGCATCCAGGGCCACACTTGCATCTCCAAAATAGCTATCCAAATATGCTCTCGGATTTTAAAACCGAAAAGTTTAGACCTCGATATTCGCGTGTGTTTGTTTTTCACGGATCATCCGAAATGAGGTCCGAACTCAATTCGTCACTTTGTGCATCTGGGGCCGCACTTGCATCTCCAAAATGGGTATCCAAATATGCTCTCGGATATCAAAACCGAAAAGTTTAGCCCCATCTTCCACGTCTGTTCTCTTTTCACGAACCATCCGAAATGAGTCCCGAAATCAATTTGTCACTTTGTGCATGTGGGGCCACGCTTGCATCTCCAAAATGGGTATCCAAATATGCTCTCAGATTTCAAAACCAAAAAGTTCAGCCCCCGATGTCCACGTCTTTTAATTTTTCACGGATCGTCTGATTTGAGTCCCGAAGTCAATTCGTCACTTTTTTCATCTGGGGCCACGCTTGCATCTCCAAAATGGGTATCCAAATATGCTCTCAGCATTTCAAAACCGAAGAGTTTAGCCCCCGATATTCGCGTCCGTTCGTTTTTCACGGATCGTCCAAAATGAGGTCCAAACTCAATTTGTCACTTTGTGCATCCGAGGCCACGCTTTCATCTCCAAAATGGGTATCCAAATATGCTCTCATATTTCAAAATCGAAAATTTCAGCCCCCGTTATCTGCGTCTATTCGTTTTTCACGGATCATCCGAAATGAGTCGCTAAATCGATTTGTCACTATGTGCATGCGGGGCCACACTTGCATCTCCAAAATGGGTATCCAAATATGCTCTCAGATTTCACAACCGAAAAGTTCAGCCCTCGATATCCACGTCTTTTCATTTTTCACGGATCGTCTGAATTGAGTCCCGAAGTCAATTCGTCACTTTGTTCATCTGGAGCCACGCTTGCATCTCCAAAATGGGTATCCAAATATGCTCTCAGATTTCAAAACCGAAAAGTTTAGCCCCGATATTCGCGTTTGTTCGTTTTTCACGGATCATCCAAAATGATGCCCAAAATCAATTTGTCACTTTGTGCATCCGAGGCCACGCTTTCATCTCCAAAATGGGTATCCAAATATGCTCTCATATTTCAAAATCGAAAATTTCAGCCCCCGTTATCTGCGTCTATTCGTTTTTCACGCATCATCCGAAATGAGTCGCGAAATCAATTTGTCACTTTGTGCACGAGGGGCCACACTTGCATCTCCAAAATGGGTATCCAAATATGCTCTCGGATTTCAAAACCAAAAAGTTCAACCCCTGATATCCGCGTCCGTTCGTTTTTCACGGATCGTCTGAAATCAGTCCCGAAATAAATCTGTCACTTTGTGCATGCGGGGCCATGCTTTCATCTCCAAAATGGGTATCCAGATATGCTCTCGAATTTCAAAACCGAAAATTCCAACCCCCAATATCCGCATTTGTACATTTTTCAAGGATCATCCAAAATGAATCCCGAAATCAATTCGTCATTCTTTTCCTGCGGGGGCACACTTGCATCTCCAAAATGGGTATCCAAATCTACTCTCAGATTTCAAAAGTGAAAATTTTAGCCCCGACATCCGCGTCCGTTCGTTTTTTACGGATCATCCAAAATGAGTCCCTAAATCAATTCGTCACTTTGTGCATGTGAGGCCACGCTTGCATCTCCAAAATGGTTATCCAAATATGCTCTCGATTTCAAAACCGAAAAAGTTTAGGCTCCCGATATCCACGTATGTTCGTTTTTCACTATGATCCGAAATGAGTCATGAAATCAATTTGTCACTTTGTGCATGTGGGGAAACGCCAGACTTCCAAAATGTGTATCCAAATATGCCTCTGACTTCAAACCGAAAGCTCCGCCTGAGATCCACGTCTCCGTTCATTTCTTCTACCCTTAGTCCGAAATCAGTCCCGAAATAAATTCATCACTTTGTGCATGCGGGGCCACGCTTGCATCTCCAAAATGGGTATCCAAATATGCTCTCGAATTTCAAAACCGAAAAGTTCAACCCCCAATATCCGCTTTCGTTCAGTTTTCAAAGATCGTCCGAAATGAGTCCCAAAATCAATTCGTCACTTTGTTCATGCGGGGGCACACTTGCATCTCCAAAAGCGGTATTCAAATATGCTCTCGAATTTCAAAAATGAAAATTTCAACCCCGATATCTGCGTCTATTCATTTTTTATGGATTGTTCGAAATGAGTCCCTAAATCAATTCATCACTTTGTGCATGTGGGGCCACGCTTGCATCTCCAAAATGGGTATCCAAATATGCTCTCGAATTTTTAAACCGAAAAGTTTAGCCCTCGATATTCGCATCCGTTCGTTTTTCACAGATCATCCGAAATGAGGTCCGAACTCAATTCGTCACTTTGTGCATCCGGGGCCACGCTTGCATCTCCAAAATGGATATCCAAATATGCTCTCGGATATCAAAACCGAAAAGTTTAGCCTGCGTCTATTCCTTTTTAACGAACTATCTACGTTTAAAATGTTTTACAGACATTATAAAGCTCTTTTAAAATATTTTAAAAACTTTGTAAAATATTTTAAAGGATTTTTAGAACATTTCAAAATATTTCAAAATATTTGAAAATATTGTAAAACGCTTATCAAGTTAAGCTTATAAATCTGACATTCAATAATTTTTATAAATGGTTCGAAGATTTTATAAAATATTCTAAATTTTTATTAATATGTTTAAATCAAATATTTGAAGTGTTTAATCATTTTTAGTAAATGTTTTTAATGAAATCGTAAAAAAAATTGTTTTAAAAACATTATAAAAAACTTTTTAATCTGTTATAGCGTGCTTTTAAACACATTTAAATGTATTTATTATATTATAAAAACTCGCTTAAAATATTTAAAATTTTGTAAAATGTTTTTAAGGATGAGTAACATTTCAAAATAAACATCAAGATATTTAAAACAATTTAAAATACATTTTTAGAAAAACACTTAAAAAAATACATTTTCTCTCACTCTTTTAAAATTTATTTTAAAATGTTTCAAAACACTTCTAAAACGTTTTAAATTTATTTTAAAATGTTTCAAAACACTTTTAAAATGTTTTCAGAACCTCTTGAAGAACTCGTAAAGCATTTTAAAATGTTTTAAAAGTGTTTTAAAATGGTTTTAAAATGTTTTTAGAAAGCTCTTACAATGTTTTAAAAATATTTCAAAACACTTTTAAAATTCTTTTAAAATATTTAAAAACATTTATTTCATTTTTAAAAATGTTTATAAATAACATTTAATAAAAGTTAAACTAATAAAGTTGACATTATAAACATTTAATAATTTTTATAAAGGTTTTATAAATGGTTTAAAGCTTTTATAAAATATTCTAAATTCTTATTAATATGCTTAAATCAAATATTTAAAGCGTTTAATCATTTTTGATAAAATCACAAAAAAAGACGTTTTTAAAAACATTATAAAACACTTTTTAAAATGTTATGACGTGCTTTTAAACACATTTAAAATGTTTTTAAGACATTATAAAACTTGTTTAAAATATGTTTATAAATTTGTAAAATGTTTTAAATGATTTTTATAACATTTCAAAATCATTCAAAAAATTTCAAAATGTTGTAAAAAACGCTTCCAAGATATTTTAAAACACTTGTAAAATATTTTGAAACGCTTTTAAAATGTTTTAAATTTATTTTTAAATGTTTCAAAACACTTCTAAAATATTTTAAATTTATATTAAAAGTGTTCTAAAATAAACACATTTAATAAAATCGTAAAAAAAACGTTTTTAGAAACATTATAAAACACTTTTTAAAATGTTATAATGTGCTTTTAAAATGTTTTGAAGACATCATAAAACTCTTTTAAAATATTTTTAAAAATTTGTAAAATGTTTTAAAACATTTTTATAAATTTCAAAATATTGTCAAACGCTTGAGATATTTTTGAACACTTTTAAATATTTTGAAACGCTTTTAAAATGTTTTGAATTTATTTTAAAATGTTCCAAAACACTTTTAAAATGCTTCAAAACACTTTTAAAATGTTTCAAAACACTTTTAAAATGTTTTAAAACATATTTAAATCCTTTTTAAAAACTTGTAAAACATTTTAAAATGTTTAAAAAGTGTTTTAAAATGGTTTTTAAATGTTTTCAGAATGCTTTTACAATGTTAGAAAACATTTCAAAACACATTTAAAATATTTGAAAGCATTTATTTAGGTTTAAAAAACGTTTTTAAATAAAATTTAATAAAAGTTAAGCTTATAAAGCTAACATTATAAACATGCAATAATTTTTATAAATGTTTCATAAATGGTTTAAATCTGTTATAAAATATTTTAAATTCTTCTCAATATGTTTAAATCAAATATTTAAAGCGTTTAATCTTTTTATTAAATGTTTTTAATAAAATCGTAAAAAAAGAAACGTTTTTAAAATATTATAAAACCCTTTTTAAAATGTTATAATGTGCTTTTAAACACGTTTAAAATGTTTCTAACACATCATAAAACTCTTTTCAAATATTTTTAAAAAATTTGTAAAATATTTTAGAGGATTTTTATAACATTTCAAAATATTTCAAAATATTTCATAAAGTTAAGTTTATAAAGCTGACATTCAATAATTTTTATAAATGTTTTAAAAATGGTTTAAACCTTTTATAAAATATTCCAAATTCTTATTAATATGTTTAAATCAAATATTTAAAGCGTTTAATCATTTTTAGTAAATCTTTTTAATAAAATCGTAAAAAAAATATTTTTAAAAACAATATAAAACACTTTTTAAAATGCTATAACATGATTTTAAACACGTTAAAAATGTTTTTAAGACATTATGAAACTCTTTTAAAATATTTTTAAAAAGTTGTAAAATGTTTTAAAGGATTTTTATAACATTTCAAAATATTGTAAAACACTATCAAGATATTTCAAGACACTTTTAAGATATTCTCAAACGCTTTTAAAATATTTTGAAATGCTTTTAAGATTTATTTTAAAATGTTTCAAAACACTTCTAAAATGTTTTAAATTTATTTTAAAATGTTTCAAAACACTTTTAAAATGTTTTAAAACGTTTTTAAATCCTTTTAAAAAACTTGTAAAGCATTTTAAAACGTTTTAAAATTGTTTTAAAACAGTTTTAAAATGTTTTTAGAAAGCTTTTACAATATTTTAAAAAAGGTTTAAAATGTTTTTAAATCCTTTTCAAAAACTTGTAAAGCATTTTAAAACGTTTTAAAAGTGTATCCAAATATGCTCTCAGATTTCAAAACCGAAAAGTTCAGCCTCTGATATCTGTGTTCATTCATTTTTCACAAATCGTCTGAAATGAATCCCGAAATCAATTCGTCACTTTGTGCATCCAGGGCCACACTTGCATCTCCAAAATAGCTATCCAAATATGCTCTCGGATTTTAAAACCGAAAAGTTTAGACCTCGATATTCGCGTGCGTTTGCTTTTCACGGATCATCCGAAATGAGGTCCGAACTCAATTCGTCACTTTGTGCATCTGGGGCCGCACTTGCATCTCCAAAATGGGTATCCAAATATGCTCTCGGATATCAAAACCAAAAAGTTTAGCCCCATCTTCCACGTCTGTTCTTTTTTCACGAACCATCCGAAATGAGTCCAGAAATCAATTTGTCACTTTGTGCATGCGGGGCCACGCTTGCATCTCCAAATTGGGTATCCAAATATGCTCTGGGATTTCAAAACCGAAAATTTCAGCCCCCGATATCCACGTCTTTTAATTTTTCACGGATCGTCTGAATTGAGTCCCGAAGTCAATTCGTCACTTTTTTCATCTGGGGCCACGCTTGCATCTCCAAAATGGGTATCCAAATATGCTCTCAAATTTCAAAACCGAAAATTTTAGCCCCCGATATTCGCGTCCGTTCGTTTTTCACGGATCGTCCAAAATGAGGTCCAAACTCAATTTGTCACTTTGTGCATCCGAGGCCACGCTTTCATCTCCAAAATGGGTATCCAAATATGCTCTCATATTTCAAAATCGAAAATTTCAGCCCCCGTTATCTGCGTCTATTCGTTTTTGACGGATCATCCGAAATGAGTCGCGAAATCGATTTGTCACTATGTGCATGTGGGGCCACACTTGCATCTCCAAAATGGGTATCCAAATATGCTCTCAGATTTCACAACCGAAAAGTTCAGCCCCCGATATCCACGTCTTTTCATTTTTCACGGATCGTCTGAATTGAGTCTCGAAGTCAATTCGTCACTTTTTTCATCTGGGGCCACGCTTGCATCTCCAAAATGGGTATCCAAATATGCTCTCAGATTTCAAAACCGAAAAGTTTAGCCTCCGATATTCGCGTCCATTCGTTTTTCACGGATCGTCCAAAATGAGGCCCAAACTCAATTTGTCACTTTGTGCATCCGAGGCCACGCTTTCATCTCCAAAATTGGTATCCAAATATGCTCTCATATTTCAAAATCGAAAATTTCAGCCCCCGTTATCTGCGTCTATTCGTTTTTCACGGATCATCCGAAATGAGTCGCGAAATCAATTTGTCACTTTGTGAATGAGGGGCCACACTTGCATCTCCAAAATGGGTATCCAAATATGCTCTCGGATTTCATAACCAAAAAGTTCAACCCTGATATCCGCGTCCGTTCGTTTTTCACGGATCATCTGAAATCAGTCCCGAAATAAATTTGTCACTTTGTGCATGCGGGGCCACGCTTTCATCTCCAAAATGGGTATCCAGATATGCTCTCGAATTTAAAACAAAAAAATTCAACCCCCAATATCCGCATTTGTACATTTTTCAAGGATCATCCAAAATGAATCCCGAAATCAATTCGTCATTCTTTTCCTGCGGGGGCACACTTGCATCTCCAAAATGGGTATCCAAATATACTCTCAGATTTCAAAAATGAAAATTTTAGCCCCCGACATCCGCGTCCGTTTGTTTTTTACGGATCATCCAAAATGAGTCCCTAAATCAATTCGTCACTTTGTGCATGTGAGGCCACGCTTGCATCTCCAAAATGGTTATCCAAATATGCTCTCGGATTTCAAAACTGAAAAGTTTAGCCCCCGATATCCACGTATGTTCGTTTTTCACGAATCATCCGAAATGAGTCCTGAAATCAATTTGTCACTTTGTGCATGTGGGGAAACGCTTGCATCTCCAAAATGTGTATCCAAATATGCTCTCGGATTTCAAAACCGAAAAGTTCTGCCCCCGATATCCACGTCCGTTCATTTTTCACGGATAGTCCGAAATCAGTCCCGAAATAAATTCATCACTTTGTGCATGCGGGGCCACGCTTGCATCTCCAAAATGGGTATCCAAATATGCTCTCGAATTTCAAAACTGAAAATTTCAACCCCCAATATCCGCTTTCATTCAGTTTTCAAAGATCGTCTGAAATGAGTCTCAAAATCAATTCGCCACTTTGTTCATGCGGGGGCACACTTGCATCTCCAAAAGCGGTATCCAAATATGCTCTCAAATTTCAAAAATGAAAATTTCAACCCCGATATCTGCGTCTATTCGTTTTTTTATGGATCGTTCGAAATGAGTCCCTAAATCAATTCATCACTTTGTGCATGTGGGGCCACGCTTGCATCTCCAAAATGGGTATCCAAATATGCTCTCGAATTTTTAAACCGAAAGGTTTAGCCCTCGATATTCGCATCCGTTCGTTTTTCACAGATCATCCGAAATGAGGTCCGAACTCAATTCGTCACTTTGTGCATCTGGGGCCACGCTTGCATCTCCAAAATGGATATCCAAATATGCTCTCGGATATCAAAACCGAAAAGTTTAGCCTGCGTCTATTCCTTTTAACGAACTATCTACGTTTAAAATGTTTTTCAGACATTATAAAGCTCTTTTAAAATATTTTAAAAACTTTGTAAAATATTTTAAAGGATTTTTATAACATTTCAAAATATTTCAAAATATTGTAAAACGCTTATCAAGTTAAGCTTATAAATCTGACATTCAATAATTTTTATAAATGGTTCAAAGATTTTATAAAATATTCTAAATTTTCATTAATATGTTTAAATCAAATATTTAAAGTGTTTAATCATTTTTAGTAAATGTTTTTAATGAAATCGTAATAAAAATTGTTTTAAAAACATTATAAAAAACTTTTTAAACTGTTATAGCGTGCTTTTAAACACATTTAAATGTATTTAACACATTATAAAACTCGTTTAAAATATTTTAAAAATTTTGTAAAATGCTTTTAAGGATTTTTATAACATTTCAAAATATTGTAAAACACTTCCAAGATATTTTAAAACACTTTTAAAATATTTTGAAACACTTCTAAAATATTTTGAAACGCTTGTAAATTTTTTTTTAAAATGTTTCAAAACACTTCTAAAACATTTTAAATTTATTTTAAAATGTTTCAAAACACTTTTAAAATGTTTTAAAACGTTTTCAGAACCTCTTGAAGAACTCGTAAAGCATTTTAAAATGGTTTTAAAATGTTTTTAGAAAGCTTTTACAATGTTTTAAAAATATTTCAAAACACTTTTAAAATTCTTTTAAAATATTTAAAAACATTTATCTCATTTTTAAAAATGTTTATAAATAACATTTAATAAAAGTTAAACTAATAAAGTTGACATTATAAACATTTAATAATTTTTATAAAGGTTTTATAAATGGTTTAAAGCTTTTATAAAATATTCTAAATTCTTATTAATATGCTTAAATCAAATATTTAAAGCGTTTAATCATTTTCGATAAAATCACAAAAAAACGTTTTTAAAAACATTATAAAACACTTTTTAAAATGTTATAACGTGCTTTTAAACACATTTAAAATGTTTTTAAGACATTATAAAACTCGTTTAAAATATTTTTATAAATTTGTAAAATGTTTTAAATGATTTTTATAACATTTCAAAATCATTCAAAAATTTTCAAAATGTTGTAAAAAACGCTTCCAAGATATTTTAAAACACTTGTAAAATATTTTGAAACGCTTTTAAAATGTTTTAAATTTATTTTTAAATGTTTCAAAACACTTCTAAAATATTTAAATTTATATTAAAAGTGTTTAAAAATAAACACATTTAATAAAATCGTAAAAAAAAAAGTTTTTAGAAACATTATACAACACTTTTTAAAATGTTATAATGTGCTTTAAAAATGTTTTGAAGACATCATAAAACTCTTTTAAAATATTTTTATATATTTCAAAATATTGTCAAACGCTTAAGATATTTTTGAACACTTTTAAATATTTTGAAACCCTTTTTAAAATGTTTTAAATTTATTTTAAAATGTTTCAAAACACTTTTAAAATGCTTCAAAACACTTTTAAAATGTTTTAAATTTATTTTAAAATGTTTCAAAACACTTTTAAAATGTTTTAAAACATATTTAAATCCTTTTAAAAAACTTGTAAAACATTTTAAAATGTTTTAAAAGTGTTTTAAAATGGTTTTTAAATGTTTTCAGAATGCTTTTACAATGTTAGAAAAACATTTCAAAACACATTTAAAATATTTGAAAGCATTTATTTAGGTTTTAAAAAACGTTTTTAAATAAAATTTAATAAAAGTTAAGCTTATAAAGCTAACATTATAAACATGCAATAATTTTTATAAATGTTTCATAAATGGTTTAAATCTGTTATAAAATATTCTAAATTCTTCTCAATATGTTTAAATCAAATATTTAAAGCGTCTAATCTTTTTATTAAATGTTTTTAATAAAATCGTAAAAAAAGAAACGTTTTTAAAAATATTATAAAACCCTTTTTAAAATGTTATAATGTGCTTTTAAACACTTTTAAAATGTTTCTAACACATCATAAAACTCTTTTAAAATATTTTTAAAAAATTTGTAAAATATTTTAGAGGATTTTTATAACATTTCAAAATATTTCATAAAGTTAAGCTTATAAAGCCGACATTCAATAATTTTTATAAATGTTTTAAAAATGGTTTAAACCTTTTATAAAATATTCCAAATTCTTATTAATATGTTTAAATCAAATATTTAAAGCGTTGAATCATTTTTAGTAAATCTTTTTAATAAAATCGTAAAAAATAATATTTTTAAAAACATTATAAAACACTTTTTAAAATGCTATAACATGATTTTAAACACGTTAAAAATGTTTTTAAGACATTATGAAACTCTTTTAAAATATTTTAAAAAGTTGTAAAATGTTTTAAAGGATTTTTATAACATTTCAAAATATTGTAAAACACTATCAAGATATTTCAAGACACTTTTAAGATATTCTGAAACGCTTTTAAAATATTTTGAAATGCTTTTAAGATTTATTTTCAAATGTTTCAAAACACTTCTAAAATGTTTTAAATTTATTTTAAAATGTTTCAAAACACTTTTAAAATGTTTTAAAACGTTTTTAAATCCTTTTAAAAAACTTGTTTTTTAAAACGTTTTAAAAGTGTTTTAAAACGGTTTTAAAATGTTTTTAGAAAGCTTTTACAATATTTTAAAAAAGGTTTAAAATGTTTTAAAACGTTTTTAAATCCTTTTCAAAAACTTGTAAAGCATTTTAAAACGTTTTAAAAGTGTATCCAAATATGCTCGCAGATTTCAAAACCGAAAAGTTCAGCCCCCGATATCTGTGTTCATTCATTTTTCACAAATCGTCTGAAATGAATCCCGAAATCAATTCGTCACTTTGTGCATCCGAGGCCACACTTGCATCTCCAAAATAAATATCCAAATATGCTCTCGGATTTTAAAACCGAAAAGTTTAGACCTCGATATTCGCGTGCGTTTGTTTTTCACGGATCATCCGAAATGAGGTCCGAACTCAATTCGTCACTTTGTGCATCTGGGGCCGCACTTGCATCTCCAAAATGGGTATCCAAATATGCTCTCTGATATCAAAACCGAAAAGTTTAGCCCCATCTTCCACGTCTGTTCTTTTTTCACGAACCATCCGAAATGAGTCCCGAAATCAATTTGTCACTTTGTGCATGCGGGGCCACGCTTGCATCTCCAAAATGGGTATCCAAATATGCTCTCAGATTTCAAAACCGAAAAGTTCAGCCCCCGATGTCCACGTCTTTTAATTTTTCACGGATCGTCTGAATTGAGTCCCGAAGTCAATTCGTCACTTTTTTCATCTGGGGCCACGCTTGCATCTCCAAAATGGGTATCCAAATATGCTCTCAGATTTAAAAACCGAAAAGTTTAGGCCCCGATATTCGCGTCCATTCGTTTTTCACTTGACGTCCAAAATGAGGCCCAAACTCAATTTTTCACTTTGGGCATCCGAGGCCACGCTTTCATCTCCAAAATGGGTATCCAAATATGCTCTCATATTTCAAAATCGAAAATTTCAGCCCCCGTTATCTGCGTCTATTCGTTTTTCGCGGATCATCCGAAATGAGTCGCGAAATCGATTTGTCACTATGTGCATGCGGGGCCACACTTGCATCTCCAAAATGGGTATCCAAATATGCTCTCAGATTTCACAACTGAAAAGTTCAGCCCCCGATATCCACGTCTTTTCATTTTTCACGGATCGTCTGAATTGAGTCCCGAAGTCAATTCGTCACTTTGTTCATTTGGGGCCACGCTTGCATCTCCAAAATGGGTATCCAAATATGCTCTCAGATTTCAAAACCTTGTTTATTAGCCCCGATATCTTGTTCTTATCTTTTCACGGATCGTCCAAAATGAGGCCCAAAATCAATTTGTCACTTTGTGCATCCGAGGCCACGCTTTCATCTCCAAAATGGGTATCCAAATATGTTCTCATATTTCAAAATCGAAAATTTCAGCCCCCGTTATCTGCGTCTATTCGTTTTTCACGGATCATCCGACATGAGTTGCGAAATCGATTTGTCACTTTGTGCATGCGGGGCCACACTTGCATCTCCAAAATGGGTATCCAAATATGCTCTCGGATTTCAAAACCAAAAAGTTCAACCCCTGATATCCGCGTCCGTTCGTTTTTCACGGATCGTCTGAAATCAGTCCCGAAATAAATTTGTCACTTTGTGCATGCGTGGCCACGCTTTCATCTCCAAAATGGGTATCCAGATATGCTCTCGAATTTAAAAACCGAAAATTTCAACCCCCAATATCCGCATTTGTACATTTTTCAAGGATCATCCAAAATGAATCCCGAAATCAATTCGTCATTCTTTTCCTGCGGGGGCACATTTGCATCTCCAAAATGGGTATCCAAATATACTCTCAGATTTCAAAAACGAAAATTTTAGCCCCCGACATCCGCGTCCGTTCGTTTTTTACGGATCATCCAAAATGCGTCCCTAAATCAATTCCTCACTTTGTGCATGTGAGGCCACGCTTGCATCTCCAAAATGGTTATCCAAATATGCTCTCGGATTTCAAAACTGAAAAGTTTAGCCCCCGATATCCACGTATGTTCGTTTTTCATGGATCATCCGAAATGAGTCATGAAATCAATTTGTCACTTTGTGCATGTGGGGAAACGCTTGCATCTCCAAAATGTGTATCCAAATATGCTCTCGGATTTCAAAACCGAAAAGTTCTGCCCCCGATATCCACGTCTGTTCATTTTTCACGAATAGTCCGAAGTCAGTCCCGAAATAAATTCATCACTTTTTGCATGCGGGGCCACGCTTGCATCTCCAAAATGGGTATCCAAATATGCTCTCGAATTTCAAAACTGAAAAGTTCAACCCCCAATATCCGCTTTCGTTCAGCTTTCAAAGATCGTCCGAAATGAGTCCCAAAATCAATTCGTCACTTTGTTCATGCGGGGGCACACTTGCATCTCCAAAAGCGGTATCCAAATATGCTCTCGAATTTCAAAAATGAAAATTTCAACCCCGATATCTGCGTCTATTCGTTTTTTATGGATCGTTCAAAATGAGTCCCTAAATCAATTCATCACTTTGTGCATGTGGGGCCACGCTTGCATCTCCAAAATGGGTATCCAAATATGCTCTCGAATTTTTAAACTGAAAAGTTTAGCCCTCGATATTCGCATCCGTTCGTTTTTCACAGATCATCTGAAATGAGGTCCGAACTCAATTCGTCACTTTGTGCATCTGGGGCCACGCTTGCATCTCCAAAATGGATATCCAAATATGCTCTCGGATATCAAAACCGAAAAGTTTAGCCCGCGTCTATTCCTTTTTAACGAACTATCTACGTTTAAAATGTTTTTCAGACATTATAAAGCTCTTTTAAAATATTTTAAAAACTTTGTAAAATATTTTAAAGGATTTTTATAACATTTCAAAATATTTTAAAATATTTCAAAATATTGTAAAACGCTTATCACGTTAAGCTTATAAATCTGACATTCAATAATTTTTATAAATGGTTCGAAGATTTTATAAAATATTCTAAATTTTTATTAATATGTTTAAATCAAATATTTAAAGTGTTTAATCATTTTTAGTAAACGTTTTTAATGAAATCGTAAAAAAAATTGTTTTAAAAACATTATAAAAAACTTTTTGAACTGTTATAGCGTGCTTTTAAACACATTTAAATGTATTTAACACATTATAAAACTCGTTTAAAATATTTTAAAAATTTTGTAAAATGTTTTTAAGGATTTTTATAACATTTCAAAATATTGTAAAACACTTCCAAGATATTTTAAAACAATTTTAAAATATTTTGAAACACTTCTAAAATATTTTGAAACGCTTCTAAAATATTTTGAAACTCTTTTAAAATTTATTTTAAAATGTTTCAAAACACTTCTAAAACGTTTTAAATTTATTTTAAAATGTTTTAAAACGTTTTCAGAACCTCTTGAAGAACCCGTAAAGCATTTTAAAATGGTTTAAAAATGTTTTTAGAAAGCTTTTACAATGTTTTAAAAATATTTCAAAACACTTTTAAAATTCTTTTAAAATATTTAAAAACATTTATTTCATTTTTAAAAATGTTTATAAATAACATTTAATAAAAGTTAAACTAATAAAGTTGACATTATAAGCATTTAATAATTTTTATAAAGGTTTTATAAATGGTTTAAAGCTTTTATAAAATATTCTAAATTCTTATTAATATGCTTAAATCAAATATTTAAAGAGTTTAATCATTTTTGATAAAATCACAAAAAAAAGACGTTTTTAAAAACATTATAAAACACTTTTTAAAATGTTATGACGTGCTTTTAAACACATTTAAAATGATTTTAAGACATTATAAAACTTGTTTAAAATATTTTTATAAATTTGTAAAATGTTTTAAATGATTTTTATAACATTTCAAAATCATTCAAAAAATTTCAAAATGTTGTAAAAAACGCTTCCAAGATATTTTAAAACACTTGTAAAATATTTTGAAACGCTTTTAAAATGTTTTAAATTTATTTTTAAATGTTTCAAAACACTTCTAAAATATTTTAAATTTATATTAAAAGTGTTTTAAAATAAACACATTTAATAAAATCGTAAAAAAAAAAGTTTTTAGAAACATTATACAACACTTTTTAAAATGTTATAATGTGCTTTTAAAATGTTTTGAAGACATCATAAAACTCTTTTAAAATATTTTTATATATTTCAAAATATTGTCAAACGCTTAAGATATTTTTGAACACTTTTAAATATTTTGAAACCCTTTTAAAAATGTTTCAACCTTTCAAATGCTTAAAGGCACTTTTAAAATGTTTTAAATTTGTTTTAAAATGTTTGAAAACACTTTTAAAATGTTTTAAAACATATTTAAATCCTTTTTAAAAACTTGTAAAACATTTTATAATGTTTTAAAAGTGTTTTAAAATAGTTTTTAAATGTTTCGAATGCTTTAATGTTAGAAAAACATTTCAAAAACACATTTAAAATATTTGAAAGCATTTATTTAGGTTTTAAAAACATTTTTTAATAAAATTTTAACAATAAAATTTTAGCTTACCTCAGCTAACATTGTAAACATGCAATATTTTTATAAATGTTTGTAAATATGGTTTAAATCTGTTTAAAATATTATAAATTCTTCTCAATATGTTTGATAAATATTCGCATTTAATCCTTTTATTAAATGTTTTTAATAAAATAGCAAAAAAAGAAAACGTTTTTAAAAATATTATTAAAACCCTTTTAAAATGTTATAATGTGCTTTTAAACACGTTTAAAAATGTTTCTAACACATCAATAAAAACTCTTTCTAAACATTTTAAAAAATTTGTGAAAAATATTTTAGAGGATTTTTATAACATTTCAAAATATTTCAAAATATTTTAACAAAATTAAAAGCTTATAAAAAATGACATTCAATAATTTTTATAAATGTTTTAAAAATGGTTTAAACCTTTTATAAAATATTCCAAATTCTTATTAATATGTTTAAATCAAATATTTGAAAGCGATTGTCATTTTTTTAAAATGAAAATATTTTTAATAAAATCGTAGTATTTTAAAAACATTGTAAAACACTTTTTAAAAATGTATAACATGATTTTAAACAACAAAAATGTTTCAGAACATTATGAAACTCTTTTAAAATATTTTTAAAAAGTTTAAAATGTTTTGGTTTTAAACATTTAAAAATATTTATGAAACACTATCAGAATGTTTGGGAACACTTTTAAGATACTACAGAAGCAACTTTTAAAATGATAAGTGCTTTTTAAAGATTTGTTTTAAAATGTTTCAAAACACTTCTAAAATGTTTTAAATTTATTTTAAAATGTTTAAAAACAACTTCTAAAAATGTTTTAAAACGTTTTTAAATCCTTTTAAAAAACTTGTAAAGCATTTTAAAACGTTTTAAAGTGTTTTTAAACAGTTTAAAGTATTTTTAGAAAGCTTTTACAATATTTTAAAGGTTTAAAAATATTTTAAAAACGTTTTAAAAGCAGTTTTAAAATGTTTTTGAAAGCTTTACAATATTTTTAAAAAAGGTTTAAAATGTTTTAAAACGTTTTTAAAATCATACTAAAAACATAAAGCATTTTAAAACGTTTTAATGTCAAATATGTCTACGATTCCGGCAAAAGTTAGGTAGATATCCACGTCTTTTAATTTGCTACGGATCGTAAGATTGAGTCCAAGAAATCGATTAATCACTTTTCATCAGGGCCAACATCTCCAAAATAGGTATCTAAATATGCTCTCGAATTCAAAACAAAAAGTTTATTTGGGTATTGTTCGCGTCTGATTAGTTTTTCTGGAATCAGAATCCAAGGCATTAACTCAGGTACAACAACTTTGTTGTCAGAAACCACTCTTTCATCTCCAAAAATAGGTGTCCGTATGTCTCTGTGTTTAAAATCGAAAATTTCGGCCAAAAATTACTGCGTACGTCGTTTTGTGGATCATCAAAAATGGTCGCGAAATCGATTTGTCACTATCGCATGGAGCCACACTTGCATCTCCAAAATAGGTATCCAAATATGCTCTAGGATTTCCGAAAACCAAAAATTTCAACCGCTGATATCATCGTTCGTTTTCACGAATGTTAAAATGGATCCAGAAAATAAATTTCTCATATACCTTGTCTTTAAAATTACTTTCATCTCCCAAAATAGGTATCGATATGTCTCGAATTTAAAAACTAAAATTTAATCCCAATATCCGCATTTGTACATTGTTCAAGGATCATCCAAAATGGTCAAAATCAATTCGTCATTCTTTTCTAACGAGGGCACTTGCATCTTCAAAGTGACTCCAAATATACTCTCGGTTGACGAAAATTTTAGCCCCGACATCCGCGTCCGTTAGTTTTACGGATCATCCAAAATGAGTCTAAATCGTTCGTCACTTTGCATGTGAGAGCAACACATCTCAAAATGGTTATCCAAATATGTCGAATTTCAAAAGTAAATTTAACCCGATATCTGCGTCTATCGTTTTTTATGGATCGTTAAAATGAGTCTCTCGTCAATTCATCACTTTGTGCATGTGGGAGCCATGGCTGCATCTCCAAAATAGGTATCCAAACCTGCTCTTAAAATTTTTAAGCGAAAAGTTTAGCCTAAATGTTCGCATCAATTCGTTTTACAGATCTTGTCAAAAATGGTCAAAGACTAATTCGTCCTTTGTGCATACGGGGCCACGCTTGCACACATCTCAAAAATGGATATCCAAATATGCTCTAGGATATAAAACCAAAAAGTTTATCCTGTTGTTCTTTTTAACGAACTATCTACGTTTAAATGTTTTAGGACATTTATAAAAGCTCTTTTTAAATATTTTAAAACGTAAAATATTTTAAAGTTATAGAACATTTCAAAAATATTTAAAAATATTTCAAAGTATTTCAAACGCTTGTCAAGTTAAACATAATCGACATTCAATCATTTTTATAAATAGTTGAAAGATTTTATAAAATATTCTAAATTTTCATTAATATATTTAATCAAATATTTAAATGTTTAATCATTTTTAGTAAATGTTTTTAATGAAATACGTAAAAAAAATTGTTTTAAAGCAATATAAAAAACTTTTGAGCGTATATTTTAAACACACATTTAAATGTATTTAACACATTACTAAACTTTAAATACAAAAATATTTTAAGAATTTTGTAAAATGTTTTTTAAAAATTTACTATAACATTCAAAAAATCATGTAAAACAATTCCAAGATATTTTAAAACACTTGTAAATATTTAAATAGCTAAAATATTTTGGCTTGTACAAAATATTTTGAAGCATAAAATTTATTCAAATGTTTTAAAACACTTCTAAACGTTTTAAATTTTGTTTTAAAATGTTTCAAAACATACAAATATTTTGAAACCTCTTGGCTATTAAAGCATTTTAAAATGTTTTAAAAGTGTTTTAAAATAG
>JAXQQM020074351.1:0-120109 GCA_034641835.2 Pinus albicaulis | reverse complement strand
TTTCGGCGTTCCCTTGCACCCACGATTGCAATTGCTAGTTATATATAGATAGATTCTTATGTATTTTATACATGGTAGATTTTTATTGGCATTCTTTTTTTAAAAGGTTGTTTTGGTTTTTGTGATAGGTTTTTTGGGATATTCTTTTAAATATTTTCATGGTATCAAAATTGTGTAGGCAAATACTTTTTATTTTTTAAGATATTTTCATGTGGTGTAGATCTATATCATATTTTCAAATCTATATTATATAGATATGACAGAGGAATATGTCGCTTTGTATGTAACATCTCAAAGCATGGTTTTTTGATGTTTAAGGTTGAAGCCATGTGGAAAACATAATTGTTTAAAATATGGTTAATTTGTTTAAAGCTAATTTCGAGTTTTTTTAAATGTTTTTCTTTTAACCATAAGTCTTGGTCTTGTTAACATGGTGAAGATCCATCCATTTTCAAATTGGAGAGTCAATTTATGCATTTTATCTTCCAGATTAATTGTTAATAAGATGTTTGTAGTGTTGTTGTATTTGTGGGTGTGTGTTATAGCCTTGAAAGCCACTCTTGTGTGTCTTAAAAGATCTAACCATATTCTACACTAAGACATTGCATCATTTTCCCTTGGGCGACATGATTTTGAGAATGGCCACAATTACCTTAACTAGCAAAGTGTAATTGGTCACGGGTTGCACCACTTGTAGCACATGACGATCGCGAGTTGCACTGCTACCAGACTATAACCACCCCTTGGCGTTTAAATTTGATAATCCCAAGGAAGATAAATGCAAAACTCAAGACACGCTTTAGATGTATCACTAGTAAATCGACCTACCGATTCAGCTTCACCTAGTTTGCTAAAGTATTCAAGCACATCCACATCCTAAGACTACCTTTGTTCCATTTATATAATGAAATCTAAGCCAAGGGAATTGGGAGGAAGAAATTAAATATATGGTGTTGAATTTTCAAGAGAGGCCCAAAAAGAGAGCATAGTAAAGAATTAGAGAGGATTGCTTTTGGGATTGAGGTAACTTCATTTATGTACAACATTGTTATTGTTGGTTAATATAATGGATTTATGTAACTTTCTTTTCTTTAATTGTTTTCTAATTTCATGTATGATTATTTAATGATTATATTTTCTATATGTTTATGTAGCTCTATCAAAAAGGTTCGAATTATCTTGTTGTTAACATTAATTTCATAGATTTATTTTAACCACATATTTAAATTTCGAATTTCTTCAAGTGAAAACTTATTTTAAAGAAGTGAAAACTTATTTTAAAGTGAAAAAACAATGTAATTTTTTATTATTTAAATTCTATTTTTTTTTTAATGTTATAAAGATTATATAACATATACATTAAATCATTTTAACACATTAAACTAATTATTTTATTATTAATATATTTTTAAGTATATTAATAGTGATTTGAAAAGCTATTATCCAGGGATGTGAAAAGAAGCATAAGGAGAGATCTCAAGTACGCAGTGCAAGCTATAAGCGTGTACGCCACTGGAGTTCACATGTAGGGAAAACACAGCACAAGGAGGGAAACATAAGATATTACCATTATTATAACACAGTCACTACCAAAGGAGATTCGTGCAGGGAATTCGTGAAGCCATCGATGAGAAATAACGTGACTTGGGCAGGAGGCACTCCGTATAATGTATACGATGGCAGAATGAAAGTCACTGCTCCATCCATTAAAAAACTTGAGAGAGAGCTGACAGCATGAAAGTCACTGCTCCATCCATTAAAAAACTCGAGAGAGAGCTGATAGGATCTGAGCTTGCATCCATTCAATAGTGAACACTGAACAATTTGTTGGGAAATTTCTGCAAAAGGATTCAACCTGTAAGTACTATTCGTGAAAATAAAATAATTACTGGAAGAACTTTGATTTGATCAATAAATCCAGAGCTCGGTATCTAGTACTTGTGCCATTCTTTAAAGTCTTGACGTTGTATGGTATTTAGTAATTGTACCATTCTTTAAATTCTTGATGTTGTATTTGCAGTTGCAAATGTCTACGTGTTACAATAAGGTTGGGATTGTGTTATTTTAGGAGTTGTTTTTAGTGTGATTTTTTGGAGTTTTAAATGTTGGAATTTGGTGAAAAAATTGAAGTAAAATTTTGGTTTTTGTTATTTAAATTGGTTTTTTTTATTGTATATATGGATTTAGTACTCTAAAAAATTTTAAGACACTTGTATTATACAAAGTTACCCATCAAACTTGTATTTTCAATAAATTCCTTCCAAAATTTAGAAAAAATAGACAAAAAAACTACCATAAAAATCTTCAAAAAATCACACTATAAACTACTCGGTTGTTTTATAACAAGAGTGGGACTTGCCCTAACCTGGCTGGATGCATGTATGATTGGCTGTACTGCAATCTTTTATAAAGTATGGCCTTTTGCATTTTTCATTCTTGGTTGACTTTGTAGCTCCAGCCAATAACCTATTCACAGCTCACTCTACTCACTTTGGATGCCAAGTATGGCCTTTTGCATTTTTCATTCTTGGTTGACTTTGTTGAGCCCGCCAATAACCTATTCACATTGTCACTCTACTCACTTTGGATTGCCTTTGCTGATGATGTTTTCTTAATTTCTTTATATAATCTATTTATCATCATGGTTAACAACTAGCAATTGTTTTTAAAGATACAAAGGTAAGGAAAGATTTATATTGAAAATCTAGAATAGAGTGTTTTCTCTGCTCAATATTATTTTGGTATATTTTATTTCATCTAATTTGGTTTTAGCAACTTTCCCTATTTTCACAAATTTTTAGTATATTTATATATGTGATACACAGCTTTTTTATTATTCTATGCTTTACAACTATTAACATTTATTAAAGAACGAAATCTATTTGAAATTTTTCAGAACCAAGGTTACATAAATAAAAACGTTATATCTAATTTTTTTATTTCTATATGCTAAATCATTTTTGTTCAAACCCAAGGTAATTCACAAGTGCTAATGATGGACCAGCTTTTTCTCGATCAAACATTGAAATACCACATCGAAGACACAACAAGATGTATGATTTTGTTTGTTGCACAAGCTTCTTTTTCTCATCTGGAGACACTCACCGGTCGTTCTCTCGATTTTCCACAGTTTTCCCCACATGTCGCCCAAACCTTGCTACCCATGCAAGTTGCAGTGCTAACCCACCTACGATGATGGCTCTCAGCATGACAAAGCACTCAAATATTGTTTGATGTCGGGAACTCAAATATGGAGCAACGTCCTCCAAATAAAGATTTTGTGCCTCAGGAAAACCCACTTTACCAACACATTTACCCAACTTATCAATCATACTCTCAATTATCGTAATATTCCCCGTGTACTCCATCGGAGTGTCAATGTGTTCAAATGCAAAGGCTGAAAAGGCGTTCGCAGCGAGACAATGGTCGCCCTCCCTTTCATTTTCACATGGTTGGTTGTATCCATCACCAATTCTCTTTGGATTATGACCAATATTTCCAGTATTGCCATCGCACAAGCAACAGACATGGAAAACTCCACACTTGGATATTTTTCATCCCCTATGAGCCAAAGCAGCACTTCTTGTGGTGCAACTTGTAAGCCATATCAAAACTTCTTGCAAAATGTGGGAATATAAATCAACAACACTTTTGTTTTCCAGCAAATCCGCCACTGAAAGCTTGACTCATTGCCACAATATGTTTTTCCAACTACGCAACCCGCTATTCCAGGTTGAAAAACCAAAGGCTGCGATCTGGAAAGAAAAGTGTCACATGGTATAAAATCACTTGTTGAAGGAGGACGAAAATGGAACAATGTGATCGGTTGAATCTACTCAACCAAACCCATCATAGGAACACCTTCGGTGTAATTATATGCCCCCCACATTTATATGAATATTGTTCAATATTATTCACACACACACACACATATATAATTTAAATCAAATTTAATAAAATTCATTATTTTATTAATAATGTTTAATATTATTTTTTAATTATTATTATATATTTGTAAGGAAGGTGTTTTCTCTGCCCGGTTGGGGTGGGAAAATATTGTTCACTTCAGCTAAAACCTTGAGCTCCATTGGACATGGGCAAGTGACTGAGATTTGTAATCATCAATTTGAAAGTCAAAAGTGGCTCCAACCTCCCTAGTCTATATTTGTTAGATCTTTGGCCAGTTTCTTTTCTAGCTCTTTGAAGTTGTCCCTCGTGGAAAAGTTCTGAAAAAAAATGTTCAATTTGTCTTTACAATTTTCCTCGTATTCCCAAATCTTCTATTCCTTTGGTGTGTCTTTGCACCTTTAGGGGCAATTGCTAGTAAAATATTGTATTCATAACTCGCATTGGATATTTCATTCTATAAAACATTAAAATATTTTATTTTTAACATTTGTTTCTATAAGTTGATATCAAGTGTTAAAAATCTGACTCACATATATATTTTTTTACTTCTAATTAATTTACATTAAATTATATTAGGTCATATGGACAACTAATTAAATATGCATAGCATATTTGTTTTTCTTTTTTATTATAGTTGACATTGTTTTTCTATTTAGAGAATATTTTATTTTTATTTTAAGAGGGACCAACATACTTACACATCGCCTTCACAATGGGTTGTAGAATGAGCCTCCCAAGGAGAATCAATGCAAAACTAAAGACACACTTTATATGTATCACTAGTAGACTGACTTACTGATTCACCTTCACCTAGTTTGCTAAAGTATTCAAGTACATCCACTCATCCTAAAACTACCTCTCCTCCATCTATATAATGAAAACTAAGCCAAGGGAAATCGGAAGAAGAAATTAGGCATATGGTGTTGAATTTTCAAGAGAGGCTCAAGGAGAGACCAAGGTAAAGAATTAGAGAGGATTGCTTTTGGATTGAGGTAACTTCATTATGTACTACATTGCTATTGTTGATTAATATAATGGGTCTATTTAGATTTCCTCTTCTTTAATTGTTTTCCAAATCGATGCATGATTATTCAATGATTATATTTTCTATATGCTTATGTGGCTCTATAAAAAAAGGTTAGGATTATCTTGTCGCTAACAATTTATTTCATGCAAATATTTGGGAAATTGTTCGTTGTCTCTTTTCATGTAGGAAGGACATTGTAAGAACTAAAGCATCAAATCTATAGAGATATATCAACCAAGGATATGTAAATATGACCATCATTAAAAAGTTGCACCCTCAAATACCTCCTTTTCCATTTATGTATCTTAGTAGATTGTTTGCCTCAATTTAGTTCATTTTTTGCATAGTATTTCAACCATAGTCTGCCTGAAGTTGCAGGAACACTTGGGGGGGGGGGGGGGAAATCACATGTCCATAGGTTGTATTTTTCTCCATATCAAAATTGGTGACTCCAATGGGGAAATAAATAATTCTCTTACTCTAGGAGCTCATCCTCATGCACATGGTTATCCTTGAGTCTATGGATTGCTTTTCTCTTTGTTTGTGATTTTATTTTAGATTTCAAATTTTGAATTTTCCCTATCTAACTACATGGTTTCCAGCGAAGTCTTTATATTAGTGTAGTTTGTCATAGGTTGTCTTCTACTGTATATTTGTATGTCTGGCATAGGTTGCTCTAAATAGGACTACCCTGGTGTGACTGCCCCTATAGGTGACCGAAAGAGGTCTTCCTGACTCCAAGGTTTTGTTGTTTGGATTTATGTGTTTCTTAAGTTCCCCTTGCATTGACCTTATCTATTGTAACCCCCTTTCTTGAAAATTTGCTTCTTTGTTGCAAAATAGTCTTGTTTGGAAACACATGAAATTCAAATATTGTTGCATGTTGATGATTTCACTAGTTTTTATTGAAGTTTTCCTGAAATATATTTAATGTTTTCTAGTCCTTGAGAAATCTTTATGTTGTTTGAATGCTTTTTCCTCTTTGATCTCTTAATTTGAGTTTGCTTCCATGCATAAGTTACATTTTTTTTTGTGATGCACTTGATTGGAGTTTCTTTTGCTTGAATTAATGGTGTGTACAAAGTATTTGTTTGCATAGTGAAACCCATATGAATCTAAGCATTTCCTACAAGTTTGTTCATTAAAAAAGGGAAAAAAATTAAACACAATCATTTACATTCATTTCAAAAATATTTTATGCATTGGTTGTCACATACATTGGAAATATGACATATGAGTGTTGTTTATTTTTTTAAACCTGAAAGAAAAAGAAGAAAATACTCCTCTCTATTGTACTTGTTGTTCATCAAATGTATAAACTTTCATTATTTTCATTCTTTGGATTTTCTTTAATTGTGCATAAAGGAATCAAAAAAACCATTTGAGATACACACCAACACCTTGTTGAATAGGAAACAACCCTTCAAATAAATGATAATTAAAATTCACTAGATATTTTTTTTATAGCACACCAACAAGCATAAGCATTTAGGGCCTTGGAATAGGATTAGAGAGTTAACTCCCCAAGGCCACCAAACCAAAAATAGATCTACTAAAGAATTATAAATCCACTCCCACTCCAAATTCTTGCTGGAAAACTCCTCTAACATAGGATTCGAGCATGAGGTCGCATTAGGACCCATGGAGTGACATCCCCACTCCATTGATTTCTAGGGTTCACCAGACCATGCACATTTTAGGATCTCTTTAGGAGGCATGATGTTCATTGTGAACTATCTCCCTGGAGGTTTTAGGATTTTAACGCTTTACCTACAAGTATTGTCCCAACCCCACATGTTTCACCGATCGTTTGGTAGTGAAGTGGTGACCTTAGTAGCCTATATTTTAAAGGTCTTACCTAGGCGACTATGGGTGTGAATTCCCCACAGTACTTGAGGTAGATTTAAATCATTGTATCAATGCTCCTAGGGGGTGATGCTTAGCTCCATCAAGGAAACTTATGTCGGTCAAGGCTGATATTGGGGAGTTGGAATAATTGTTTCTCAATCCTTTGTTAACTAAAGGTCCTTGGGGATTACATCATCTCAAGTGTCTTGTTTTTTATGAGGTACATGTATATAGTGGTTTTCTTATTGTCTTAGGATTTTCTAGTATGTGCTCTTTGGTTTTGGTATATGTCAGCTCTAGCTTTATCTTTTTTTGGGTCACCATCAAAATCTAACATCGTGAATGATCCAACTTCCCATCGGTCATAGAAGGCCATGTAGCCTCTCTCTAATTGCATAAGAGCCATTGATTATTCACAAGAAATTTTGGTCATTGACTCATACTCCCTCAGACCAATTGAGTACACACACCACTTCTTCAGGAAGAAGTCCTAAAATTAAAACCATAGACAAAAAGACCTTACCCAATTTCAACCCTCCATTGACAAACCCACTTGGACTTGTACTGCAGCAAGTACACTTGATTGTGCCAAATTCATTTTCTTTCTTTTTTCACTACCCCACCATTCCCATATTAATGAATAAATCACTTGTAGGAATGCCCCTAGCACCTATGGCCATCACTACAGGAGGAGCCACCTCACTCCCTCCAATATCTTCACTCAGCGGGATCAACGCTTCCACTACTCATCCTATTACTATTGAATTCTCTATATGGGGCCAAAAATCAATGTCATCCTTTCCAGCGGTGGTTTTTCCGCTTGCTTTGACACCAATTCCATCCATGGCATCCCCTTCCATTACCTTCCCTCATTATATATGTTTTCCATTTCCACCAATAGAAGTGGGCCTTCTACTAATCCATTTACTATGAGCATGTATTTTTCCCTTAGCCCCCACCATCTTGCCTAAACATCCCAATGAGATCAAGACCCCACCCCCCCCACCAGATAGTTTGTGGAAACACCACTCACTAGTGATATAACTTTGCAAGACCTCCCACGTATTATGGAAACTCTCCACCATTGGGAGTAAATCCGATTTTCGAGGGTAACTTCACCCCTGACACCTTTATAACACCTCATGTACATCCATTTGGAAACTTATCAAGCTTCGTGCACCCTTTCTTTGGAGGATACAACCTCAAAAAAACCTTTTCAACTAGGGGTAACCCACAAGGGAACTTCATTCCCTATGGACACAGTACCATTCTTAGTTTATCTTACCCTAGGTTTCCACCTCACCATATGGCCTTACCACACCAAGTTATTATCGTACTAGAGAAACCAATTCTAAATCTGGATTTACCAATCCACATACTTAGTAGTTTCCCCTTCTCACATACCCTTCCTCGCATCTTTGGACCTTCCTAATTTGGATAAGCTTACTAATGACACCATTTTTCATAACCCGTTGTTTTCATCCATGCCACACAAGGCCCCTTCCTACATACCCATTTGATGGAAAAATGGGTGAGAACCCCAAAACTCACATCACCACATACCATCTATGGTGCTCATCCAACTTGATCATTGATGATAGCATGTGTTTACACCTTTTCCAACAAACTATCGTCAACAATGCTACCAAATGGTATGTCAAACTCAATAGGCCATCTTACCAATATTTTACAATAGTTATGATGGTATTTCTCATTCAATTTCAATTGTCAATATGCCAAGCTACTGGGACAAACATTTTGTAGCATTTCCACTAATATGCCTCCACTCACATCATTTACCATAGTAATTGTTGGATAAGTTTGTCATTTATGTCAATATGATTTCAAGTCCTAGAATTGTTGAAGCAAGCTCTTGTTCAAGAAAGCCCTAGATGTATATGTTGATGGTGATGAAACCTTAAGTGCATGGTTTAAACCCTAGCAATATATGCCAATGGGGCACTACAAGAAAATGGCGGAGGCATCCCAATTAGAAGTAACCAGCAGGTTAGGTTTTGAAGGCACAAGTAGAATGGACCTCTAACCTTAGCAAATCCAAAGAGGCCAACTTGATTTAATAGAGCTTGCAACTATAATTATAATGTAGCCCATGGAATAATTCTTATTTTCAGCATATATAGAAAAATATAATATCAGTCTATAAATTTCAAAAATTTAGAGAAATTATTCGATGTCTCGCTTAAAATAAATTGGGAAGCCAACGGTTAACACATTGCAAATTTCTAAAGAATAGGTTGTTGAAAATGAAAGGAAGGAATCAAGATGCTACTAGGCAGGGTGAATCTCTTCCAAATATTTTGTTCTCGGTGTCCTTATATATATGGATCTTACAAGTCCTTGAAGTGAACTTGGAGGATATATTATTTTGGTAATTAAAATCAATTTATAAACCTGATAAGTTCATAGACTATATAAACATTTTCAAATGTAATTAATTGATTGATAAGTCAACCCTAATTTCGCCTCCCTCCAAAGGACATGTCTCTCCACAACATACTCGAGCAAGTATAAATACCAAAAATAACTCCTCATTCTAGCAATGAAACTTAGTGATGTACAAAAATAAAGGTTCAGATCTTAGAAAAGAGAATAGGATAGGTCGAGGATGAAGATTTAAGATTAGTGTTTGGAAAATTTATTTTTTGGATTTTTCTATGGTTAGGGTTCTTAATTACATCATTGTTTTGTGAAGGATTCCTTGGCAAGAGAAAAATTCTTCTTCTATAAAACTTTTCGTCCCCTTAGATAAAGCTATATTCTTGATTTTTGTGACCTCCTTTCAACTCGACTTTGAAGCACAAATCACTTGCAGCAACTTGAACCAGACCTCAGATCTGGGCAGAATATTTTGACCTATGGAAGACTAGTCTCAAACCTGTATCTGGGAACAATATTTTGGACATGTGGAAGACTAGTGTTAGACTTGTATCTAGACATAAAATATGTTTGAACCTACATATATAAAGACTTCAACCCATGACAAAGATAAATGTGACATTTGAATATGAGCTTGGACTAGCAAACATCTATTTCGAACCTGTAGCATTTAAGAGAAAAAGCTTGAACCAGTGACTATGATATGTGGACCTATGGTTTTCACATAATGGAATTTGAAAATTTTCTTGGAGATTTTGTTTTGTATTTGGAATTTTGAGCATAATTTACAAGAAAATATATAGGCATCAAGACAGACTATTGAGCTACCATTGAAGCAAAATATACACCTAAAGACAAACTTGTTGTTGTTTACTTGGAGCATCTAGATAAGAATGAAGTTTGGGCATCTCTTGAAGAACAATCTATTGAGAATTATTTGGAACAGACTTGAAGTGGTATATTGGGCATCTATTAGAACAACCAATGTGATAACTTAAAGAAGTATCTTTAAGTATGTGCCTCGAAGCATCCTTGAAAAGAGTTTAGAAGACCATCTTGGAAGAAGTTGTTGGAGCATTGCCATAACATTGTTGAAGGACCTTGTAGAGGAGCTAGTGATGTATATTTGCATAAGAACATTTGAATAATATTAAGTCTTGGAGATACATTCTAATTTAACCTTTTAATCAGCCTATAGCATACATTCTTGAAGCATCTTGGAGGCCACTTGTAGCAATGCATTAAAGATCATTTGAAGACCTCTTGTCGACTTATTGAAGTAGATTGAAGAGAAATTGTTATGCATATCATTAAGGACATCTTTGAAGAAATTTTTTTGAATCCCTCATGAAGTATCCTTGAAGATGATTTCTTATATATAATTTTCAAAGATGACCTTGATGAACTAGCCCCTAAAGCATTTTGTAGAAATTTTTGAAGCAGGCCTTGGAGTTGTTTTTCAGGACTTGTTGAAGAAGATATTGGAAGTCCTAAAGTATTACTATAACCATTTTGAAGAATTGAAGCAAAGGGTTGGAGCCCTAAAGGATTGGAGTCCTCACACAAGGTTGGAGCCTTATGGAAAACTAGGTTGGAGCCCGAATTGTTAAGAGGATTGGATTCCCAAAGAAGACCAACTTGGAGCTTGGTGTAGTGTAGGTTGGAGCGTAGTTTGAATTTGAAGATTGGAGTCTTCGTCTAGGGTTGGATCCGTGAAATAATTATAATTGTAATTGTAAATATTACTGTTGTAAAAGAGGATTAGAGTCCTCATTATTTTGGTTAATAAAACTATTCTTTGTTGTAAAGTTATGGTTTTACTAAGTGATCTTAACTAGCATAAAATAACAATTATAAAATAAATATCGATTCACCCCCGCCCCCCTCAGTATTTCCAATAGTAATGAGTGGATAAGATGTTGATGCCTCTTGTGCATGGAAATTCCCAACAACCTCTTATGGGATCAATTCACCCAATCCTTACTCTCGCAGATCACCTATGACGTAGCCATGGCTAGTACCACTATTGATGAACAAGCCATCTTGCATGCCCAAAACATTGATTTCATTTATTCTCAATTAGGCACGATACATGAAATCATCCCTAATGCTCCAAGGAATGTAAAAAATACTCCCAAACCTCAACCCAACCTCCACTTTGACAATGTGGTGGGCTCGACATCAACTAATCCAATAGGCCAATTGTTTTCTCATCCAAATGATAGTGTGTTACTCCACTACAACCAATTTTCCTCGTACACCCCCCTTATTTGGCACCTGCAAAAAACCTCTAAGAATCGTATGGTTTGGTCCATGACCCGAAAGAAATCCCAATAACATGAAGGCTAGAAGAAAAAGGACAAATCAAAAAACCAAACTTCTGAACAGGATGTGACAAAAACTCATGATGCTACCCCAAATGACAAAAAATATAAAAGAAAGGTGAAATATCGTTCCAAAATATGTGTTTAATACCACTTGACCCATTAGTTTTCTCACATAGACAAAATCCACCACCATTTTAACCAACAGAAAGCTCCCTAACAGCATGTGGTTCTTACCCAACACTTTCCCACTCAACAACAAAAAATGGTTGCTACCACTAAAATACTTTGTGAAGAGTTGTTTTCCCACCCCTACCCCAAGGGGGCTCTTCATCAAGGGAAAATTTTTAGATGGTTAAAAAGTTAATTTACCTCTCCACTCAGGCCCTTGATTATGGAAACCGAAGCTCCTAAACCTCCATGTAAGACCTTCCTTCAAATACTCCTATTAATGACTCTCTTCATATTGAGAAGCCAAATCTTGACTTACTATCAAGACCCCAAAAGAACATACCTTGACATTCAACACACAATCCCAAAGCATGAGCCACCCACCACTACAACATTGTGGGAGATTTGGCTCAAGCACCCTATGTAATGTCAACCTTAGAAGTTATTTAGAGCTACCCCATGTAGTGCAAATCATTATTTACAATAATTGGAGGTAATGGATCCTTCCAATTTAGGCGCCATCATGTTTAACACCACTCTAGGTTGAAACCACCTTCCCCCTAATATAGCTTTCTAGTTTTAGGTTTATAATTTGGGAAATAATGTGTTTAATATCGTAGTTTATGGAGGTGCCTCCACCTACGTTATGTCCATGTCTCGTTAGAAATCCACTAACTCTTTAAATCTTGGTCATTTGGCCACCCTATTAAAGGCCTTAAATGGACCTCTTCCTATCAATTCCAACTCATCATTTGAAAGTGTGTCTAGAAAATAGATAGTAGCTTGAGATTTGAAAACATCAGGGGCAAGTTTACCTGCAATCCATAGTGTGTTTTTCTCATTAAATCCTACTTGGTTGATGCTATGAGTTTTTGACATTGTCTCATTCATTCATACTTGATATTTTGTACTTAGTACCTTCAGAATCATCTTCCTAATTTGTTTCCTCCCTTATGTATATTAACACCTTTCATCGTTGACCACTAATCAAAGAGTTCCACCCCATGTATGACTTTGACACATCTATTCATGTGGGCAGTATCATATAATCAGGGTTTCAACGAAGACCTTGGGAGCACCATCAAAATTCATCGCTTCATAGTTCTTCACCCTGAAGCTGCATTATAGTTGTACTATGAAGATTACAGGGGCATCCTCATACCTTCCACCTTCATGTTGTATATTGTTTTATAATATGATTCACCATGTGCTTCTTTCTACCCCATGATGTGACACTTCATAATATGAGTATGCAAATCATTGTTAGTGACCTTGATTAGTCATTCATCGAGTATGGGTATTCCTCCCTTAGGGATAATTTATCTCATACTAACTCATGACTAATTGCAAGTACTCTTAGGTTCTAGACCCTTGGCTATTTCTGTGTTCCCTCTTCATAATGGATTCACAATATGTTTCAGCCATCAAATCGTCTTCTAATATCAAATAGTAGGGGGCATCTATTATAGCCTTAAAAAACACCCATACGTGCCTTAAAGGATCTAATCATATTTCAAATGACGACACTACATCACTTTCCCTTAATAACATGATTTTGAGTACGGTTGGGACCACCTTAACTACTAGAGTGTGACAAGTTGCACTAATTTTAATGTGTGACAGTCGCGATTTGAGTTATCACCAAACCATGACCACCCTCTTTGCTTCTAAAATGGATAATATCAAGGAGAATTGGCACAAGAATCAAGGGACACTCCGTACATATCACCAATAAATTGGCCACTGACTCAGCTTCACCCAATTCACTAAATCATTCAAGCGCATCTACTCATTGACTAAAACTAGATCTCCTCCATCTATATAATGAAGGCCAAGCAAAAGGAAATTGGAGGAAGAAATTAAGCTTGAGTATGCTATCGAATTTCCAAGAGAGTCCCAAGGAGAGACCAAGGTAAAGAATCAGAGAGGATTGCTTATGGGATCAAGGTAACTTCATTTATTATTAAATAGCTATTGTTGGTTAATATAGTCGATCTATGCAGTTTCCCCTTCTATAATTGTTGTTCAATTTCATGCATGATTATTCTATGATTATATTTTCTATATGCATGTTTATATGGCTCTATGAGGAAGGGTAGAATTATCTTGTTGCTAACAATTTATTTCGTACAAATATTTGTGAAAGTTTCTATTGTCTCTTTGCATGTAGGAAGTAGGTTGTAAAATCTACAACGTTTGATATCTGGAGCTATGTCATCTAAAAACATATAAGGATGATCGTTGTTAAAAAGGTGCAACCAAGATTACCTCACTTTCCATTTAGGTATCTCAATAGATTGTTTGCTTCAATTTTAGTTCATTTCTTGCATAGTGTTTTGAACATAGTTTTCATCCAATTACAGGAAAATTCGAGGGAGGATTCACTTTTATGTAGGTGGGATTTTCACCATAGAAATGTGCAACCTGTGATTCATGAAGCATATATTTCACTAGATTTAACAAATCATAGAGTAAATTGTGGACTTGGATCTATCAGTGCAATTGGTTATTCTACCTAGAGTATTCACAGACAATTTTTTTCCTTCTCCAATCATTCCCTAAGTCACGACAAAACCACACCAATCACAACTTGTATGCACCATATTGTTGTTGTTACTCAAATAACTAGCACACTCCCTTTTCCAGTCACTTCCTTTGCAATTTTTTCCCTCTAAAAATTAGGCAGTAGGTATTTCTATTTAGAGGAATGGAGGATGGCAGTATCAAGTGGGGATTTATAATGAATTTAGATTGCACTAAGGGTTTTCTTTTACTTTCACACAAGAAATGTAGTTATTATTTTTTCTCCACAAATAATAGTTAATATTGGTAACCTGCCCTATTCAAATGGTGTGATATTTACAAAGTTTGTGGGAAAGGATTTTTTGTTTACTAATGTATATGGTAAATAATAATTAAAACAAAAATATATTTGATTTTATACAAGTGTGTCATTTTGAAGTGCAAATATTTCCAATAGTGCATTGATTGTGTTGTTTAAATTTATATGAAACAAATTTGGCTTTGCATAAACATAGATCTAGTGGTTTCTTGCATTTTTTTATACAATGGATGAGTTAAGGACCATTGAGCTCCTAACTCCACATAATTATGAAACTTGTAAACTTAAATGAAATATCTTGTGCAATTTAAAGGGCTTTAGCAAATGCTAGTTGAGAATCAACTAGTGTTTAGTAAGGAAATTGAGGGATTTACCTATATAGAAAAACTTGAAGAAGCCATGGTTTTGATTGGCTTGAATATTTCAAATAGCTTATTGTTTCATGTTGCTAAATGTAAAAGTCCAAAAATAAGTTGGGACAAGTTGGATCCTTATTTGGCAAGGTCGATGAATTATATGCCCTATAGTTGGAAGTAGAATTGTCATCACTTGTACCTAATAAGCACATAACCATTAAAGACTACCTTGCCAAATTCCAATCATTTATGGAAAATCTAAAAGAATGTGGGAAAAAAAAAATTAAGAGTGCATTTTCTAGCTTTTATACAATCTAGAAGATCCTTTTTAGGTATTATAGTCTACATTGTTTTCTACTATTGATGCACTGGGAGATGAGTTTAAAGTGCCCTCTTTTGAACTATTCTATGAGAATATTGCTAGGGCACAGTCTAAACTTATGCAACCAGATGTACTTTTTAGATCTAAGGATCAAGATGTTGTGGCTCAAACCTACAAAAATAAGCCAAAAAATCAATATAAGAAAAAAAAGAGTCTTATGAAACTAGTGAGTCGCCCTCCATGCCTCAGAAGAAAACAATTTTTTGCTCTATCTTCCAAGTCTAGTGAGTGTTCCTCCAAGTAAAGAAATAAAAATTCAAGTAAAACATGTGATCTTGATGTCTACCTTTAGAGTACTTGGCAGTCCAAAATGGTCCTTAATTCCATATCAAAGGTGCAAATATATCGAGAATAAGAGCCAACCATTGATATTTGTTGGTTATTGTGAGGATACACAAGCATATAGGTGATTTGATCATATTTCAAATGATGTTATATTTAGAAGGGTTTTCTATTTTGATGAGCACCCTAATCCCACATTTTCCCCTTCTACTCTCAAATATTGTCCCACTAATGATGGTGCACATGATGTTTTATAGTTTTTCTTTTGTAAACCAAGGCAATAATGAAGAATATCAAAATAAACCATCAGAATCAAAAGAAAATGAGTAACCTGAATAGAAACAACTTGATCATGAAAAACATTTGAGGAGTTTCATAATCATAAGTGAAGAGCAATGAAATGTATCACTATGCCCCAATTGATTTCAACTATAATGTCTCTATCCCTCACCATACTTAATCATCAACTAATGGTGTTTCCTTTCTAATTCATGTCACTTTAGAAGATCCACAACAAATTTTTGATGAAGTTGGGATAAATGAATGGGATGTTTGGCATGAAAGAGGAGTACTCTTACTTAATGAAGAATCACACATGGGATTTTGTTCCTCTTCCTAAGGGATGAAAATTGGTTCTCTATAAATGGGTCTATAGAACCAAATATGCAACAGATGTATCTCTGGAAAAGAATAAGGAACTTCTTGTGGCCAAGGGATTTTCACAGGTTGAAGGAATAAATTATTCTTAGACCTTTTCCCCTATTGCCAAGATGAATTCTATACATATTATGCTTTCTCTTGGTGCCTCCCAAGGCTAGTCAATCTACTAGATGGATGTGGAGGGTGTATTTTTGTATAGTGATCTACTTGAGGAAATCTACATGGAATGGACTTCTAGTTTTGTGCAAGATTATTGTCTTGTTTGTAGGCTTGGTTGTTCATCATATATATGGCCTTGAACAAGATCCTACTGCTCGATATGAGAAGACATAAATATTCTTTATTGCTTCAATTTTTAATCATTTTCATTATAATCCTACAGTTTACACACATTGCGAAGGGCAATAATCTCTTGATTCTAGTTCTATATGTCAATGGGTTAATTCTCATAGAGAGTTCTCCATCAATGATTAAGAGTGTTAATAAGAATTGATTAGATAGGTGGATATGATAGATTTAGGAATTCTGCATTATTTTCTTGGCATGTAGGTGTGTTAGTCTTCACAAGGGATCTCAATTTTCTAACAGAAGTATGCACTTGATTTACTTTGGCATTTTGGATTGGCTAATTGTAAGCCTATGCGTATTACATTTTAGTCATATGTTACCTATTCTACCAATTGTTAACACCATGCTTTAATCCTTCATTGTATCAATAACTAGTTGGGATTCTATCATATTTGACTCATTATCACTTTGCAATATCCCTTGTCTCTCAATTCCCTCAAGATCCTCATGAGAGTTACTTAATGTCTACAAAGCACATTCTAAGCTACTTTCATGGTTTTGGAATTTAGTTACCTATGATGCTTCTCAGCTTGTGGGCTTCATTATTCTAATTTGGCTAGTTCAATTGATGATTGAAAGTCGACATCTAGCATTGTCTTTCACCTTAGATTAGTTATTATTGCCTAGTCTTGTAAGAAGCAATAAAAAATTGTACTATCTTCTACAAAAGATGAGGGTTTTATGGTTTTGACATTTAGTTACCTATGATGCTTCTAAGCTTGTGGGATTCATTTATTCTAATTTTGCTAGTTCAGTTGATGATTGGAAGTAGACATCTAGCATTGTCCTTCACCTTAGATTAGCTACTATTGCCTAGTCTTGTATGAAGCAATCAAGAATTGAACTATCTTCTGGAAAAGTTGAGTATCATGTTGTATTTATTTCCAATTAGGGATTTTTGTGGCTTCGACAATTAATGATGTAGTTTGGCATTCATCATGATTATCCTACGACACTCTTTGGTGGGATAATTAGAGTGGCATACACATTTGTCACAACCTAGTAAAGCATCAAAGAACAAAACACATTGAGTTTAGCATGCACTTCATTTGAAAACTCAACCATGATGGTGTTCTCATCTTGGAGTATTTTCCTACTAAAGAGAAAGTTGTTGACATTTTCATTAGACATTTGGCATCATCTCATCTTCTTCAATTATGATTGATGCTTGGAATGAAGGAGCTTTTCCTTGGGGGACATCTTAAGTCCTCCTTTACTTTGTTTTTTATTGTTTTCTTTCTTTTGGGAGGAGTTTTTTCCTATATATTTTTCTCATTTTCTATGCTTAGGAGAGTTTGTGCTTGGGTACCTTATTAGACATAGTTTCTAGGACCCATTTTGTTTTCTTTGTTTATTCCCTGCATTTTTCTTTAGGGGGGTGTTAGTGCTATTGTTTTCCAATGCACTGGTATTTTCTAATGGATACAACTTGTATTAGTTGTAAGCTCATGTAGGTACCCTTATCTACCCAATTCTAATTGTTATCCCTTTGCTAAAGGTTGGACATCTTCCATTGCTATATATAGAGACACTCTAATGTATTTTACACACAACAAATCTAATAGATCATTGGCATTCTCTCTTGCAAAATGTTTTTGTTTTTGTAGTAGTTCTTCATAGGGATATTCTCTTAAATATTTTCAATATAACTTACATACACCTTGATCATAAGGCATTTAATCACTAGCCTCCATCTTACATTGACAGGAATAATTAACTAAATGAGTCTTGGATTAAGTGTTCCCTTTAGTCGACATTATTTAGTGTAATTATAAATGAGTTATAGAGTTACAAGATTGGAGCATGAAGGATGGGGAGGAGGTATACACACAAGAGGTTAAGTTTTATTCCTCTTAAATTAAAAACGCAAAGCAAATGAAAGTTAATGTAAACAAAACAAAGACAATTGTAATTGGTAATAAATAGGAAAATATAGTCATCACATTCAATGATGACAAATAGGAGGTGATTTCTGACTTGAGTACAAAACCCTTGAATTCAATTCCATTTATAATTGAAATTCTTGTGTGGATATGTATAATAGGAGGCTTGACTATGCTAAACAAATGAAAAATATAGAGGTGTGGAACTGGAAATTATGGAAGCTCCTCTTTCGAATATTGGTTAGACAATAGTTTTCTATGGCCAATTTAGGGTCCAACCTTCTCCAAAGAATCTTGAAATTAAAGTTGAAAGTTTAAAGATTATTCAAACTTGAGTTAAATTACAAACCCCTTACTCTATGATAATAGAAAAAACAAGAATGTTCCCATTAGAAAGAGAAGTGTTGTGCCAATTTCTAACACATATAACCAAACATAAGACACATGGACATGAAGAAATCAACACACCACACCACTTGGATGAGATCCTAATTTATGGGGGTGCACTATGTAACATGTGTTGTGTGTCACCACCCTAATTAGCCCACTATCACAATCACTTCAACAAGGGGATAGAGATGAAACCATCAAGGGAAAAGTAATGGAGATTAATGAGGAGAAGCGTGAGCGTGAGGGTTGTACTAGACACATGAGGGAATGAAGATTCGGTATAATTGGAGGGCAAGGTTCGAATGAGTTGGAGTTAAACTCAACCATCATTACAAACCATGGGACATGGCGACAAGAGAACCAAGGTTTCTATAAGAGACATAAATGCAACCTTTCCCTTGGCTAGTTGCTTGATAGTGGTACATTTTGCTATGAGGTCGTTGATGGAAGGTGAGTGTAAGGACGATGAGCTAAGTAGGCCCACCATCCTCAGACCAATCGTTCCATTGTTAGACAACTTGATCTTTCCCTGTGTTTTTGTCTTGGTCTATCTAAATCCGGTGTCGAGTCTAGTATGAGATGAGTATCTTGAATTGTGTTAGTTTATATAAGGAACTAAGGTTGGTGGGAGTCAACTTTTTCCTCCTCAATTCAACATTACTCATGTTCAAAGGCTTTGCTAGGTTGGAATGTGTCTTGCAATTTGTCTTAGGTGATCCAAATCACATGGTACATAATGTTGGTAGGGTAGGAAGAGGGAGGAAAGAAAGGACCCTAGGTTTGGTAGAGCCTACTCTTACACTTACTGTATTCACCCATCCAATGTTCTTGGGGAGGGCTTAGCAAGGAGAAGAAATTTTGTTGTAAATGCTTGGAGGAGGTGCAATAGGAAGTGAAGAAGTTAGAGAGAGAAGTGTAGGAGAAAAGGAAGTGTCTCCTAGATGCTAAATTATGGAGAAGGTCCATGGATGCAAGGTTGGAATTTCACACTGGAACAACCTATCAAATTTGGCAGTTTCAACACCTTCATTACCCGTTTTCATAAATTTAAAGAAGCATGTTGACAATATTTGACAAGAAAATCAACTCGTGTGGGAAATTTTCTTGTCAAATTGCATCCCTATAGGGACGAGTCTCAAACCCTATTCATTCATACATGTAGGAAACCAAGCTTTTTAAAATTGCAGAAAATTATTGAGAAAAACAAGTCTGACCAAGAAGAGACCTTGCACAGTCAAAATTTTTTAAGGGAAATTTGAAACAATCTGCAAGGATGTATCTGGCCTTGTATTCTTATACTGAAAAGGCAGCAAATCAGAGAAAGACAAGGGAGTCAACAAACACTCAACTCATCCCAATTTCTTTGGAGGATGAGGCCCAACACACTATATTTGTTCATAACCATGAGAATAAAACCAATTACTCCAGAGTTAGCAACCCTCATGCCCCCTGTTCTAACCTTTAACATGGATAATATCAACTTATTTTTTTGTTTAAATTTATTATCACAGATGTCCAAGTTAATTAATGAAGATTTTTTTATTATTATTACTATTTGATAAACAGTACAAAATTATAAACAACTTTCTAAATAGAAAAATTGGTTTCCCTCGTACCAACCTCCCTACTTCCATGATTAACTAGTTATATTTATATTTTTTCATAACATAAAATATCTATATTATTTCACATAATAATTAAGAAAAAAACCTCCCTACTTCCATGATTAACGAGGTATATTTATATTTTTTTATAACATAAAATATCTTTATTATTTCACATAATAATTAAGAAAAAAAATCGCACTATGATGCTTCTCACTCACTTTGACAAAAAAATTATAACATAATCTGATTATTATAACACTATGATGCTGGTCGACCCAATAATCACTTACACAGAGCAGGAATCCGAGTTATATATATATATATATATATAACTCGGATTAATAATGAATATTTTATAACACCAACCAAAAAAGTCTAATATATATTTCACATCCTCCACATAAATGACACTCAAAAGTATACATCTAAATATTATTGTAATCTTATTATACAGCGTATTCCGTGGAGGGCTCCATCTTTACAGTGGGGTTTTGCAATACTGGATAGCAATGATCAGAGCCAGATTGTGCGGAATCTGTGAGTATATGTTGCAGATGGCCAATTCCATATTTTATTGGCAAGCTTTTGGTTCAGAAGATATTAAAACAAAGTGTTCGAAAAATAAAACTATACAAAAATCCAGAGTAATATAAAGCTTCTGCTCCTATGCCTGAACCATAAAATTTAACAGTTTTTTTGGCATGTCATTACTCCTATAGATGTAGGGCAGGACTAGGTATTTTGTTGGTATTCCTCTCTCTCTCAGGCATGCTTCTATCCGCGGTTGAAAAATTGTGTTTTGTTGCGCCAGTACTCAATGACGGAGCAAAGTGAACGATTGGGAACAAGAATTTTATGTTTGAGCTTGGCTAAAGTCACTGGTGAAGTGTCATGGCCTTCGTCCAGCCATGCTTTGATTGCCTCAAACTCGTATGAGTGTCCATCTTCAGCAATATAAGGGTCGTCCATAATGTTCTGCACAACAACCAGCAAACAGCACCTCAGAATCTGTAAAGGCATACATACAGACATGCTTATTGATATTTCTGGCTGTAATTCTTTTGGAAGTTTGATAAACAGTCCTGTTAGACATTTTCTTTACCATTTTTGCAAAGTTATAATTTGTTTATTGAATTAATTTTGTAGTGTTGTAATTGAAAATTTGGATGATTCTGAATGAATCATTGTTTTGTGATTTAAAACCTTCAATTTCATCCATTTCAACATCTTCCACACTGGATTTGATTAGCCAAATTGCCTTAAAATTTCTCAATTGGTTGCTAGTTATTTTGGGAATTTTCTTTTTCAGGTCTGAGTCAGTCTCAATGATTAATGAAAGATGGACGTTGGTGGGATATTTATCACCAGCATTGTGTTAATAGCTTGAATTCCCTTTAGATTATTTAATTCCCAAAATTCTCCAAAAATAGTTCTCATTCTCAACTCCTCTGTAGGATTTGAACCTGAAACCTGATGAGTATCATTGTCCTAATATGCATATATAAAATAATAGGTCTGAGAGAGTCTCAATATTTATAAAGTAATATGTCTGAGTCACTCTCAATCTTTAATGGAAGACGGATCTAGGTAGGATATTTAAAATTAGTTGAGTTTAGGTCTGAGTCTGCCAATGTTTAATGGAAGATGGATATAGGTTGGATATCTATCACCAGTATTGTGTTAATAGCTTGAATTCCTTTTTAGATAGTTTAATTTTCCAATTCTCAACTTTTCCATCAAATTTGAACCTCAAACCTGGTGAGTATTACTGTCCTGCTATTCATAAATAAAGATAAAGTAATAGGTCTGAGTGAGTCTCAATCTTTATAAAATAATATGTCTGAGTCACTCTCAATCTTTAATGGAAGACGGATGTTGGTGGGATATTTAAAATTAAGTTAACTTTAGGTCTGAGTCTGCCAATGTTTAATGGAAGAATCTTTAATGAAAGATGGATGTAGGTAGGATATTTAAAATTAAGTTAACTTTAGGTCTGAGTCTGCCAATGTTTAATGGAAGATGGATGTAGGTGGGAGGTTTATAATCAATATTGTGTTAATAGCTTGAATTCTTTTAAAATATTTTAATTCTCCAAAATTCTAAAAAAAATGGCTCTTCTCAACTCCTGCGTCAAATTTGAACCTGAAACCTGGTGAGTATCATTGTCCTGGTATAAATAAATAAAGTAATAGGTCTGAGTCAGTCTCAATGTTTAATGGAAGATAGATGTAAGTGGGATATTTAAAATTGAGTTGAGTTTAGGTCTGAGTCATGGATATTTATTGCCAGTATTGTGTTAATAGCTTGAATTCCCTTTAGATTGTTTAATTCCCACCCCAAAAAATCCCATTCTCAACTCTAAACCTGGTGAGTATCATTGTCCTTGTATGCATAAATAAAATAAAGAAAACTGATGGAGGGTCATGATCGCTTACCCAACTGATCGGACAGCGAAAACCCTCGGGAACTTGAAGGAATCGCTTAGGCGGAGATTCGAGCTTGTTGACAGAGTCAAGAATTTTCTCTAAATTTTGCATTGCCTGCGGAAGGGTTATCCTTCCGCTTTCGGCCGTGCATTCTAAAGCGATCTCAGCCAGTTTCCTCGATTGTTCCAGCGGCCATCTTGCATCCTCGTCCAGTACATACTTGAACTCCTCCTCGTCCTCTTCGGCAAGCGCTGCACCCACACGTTCCACCAGTATTTTGTACACCTGCTCAATTGTGGGCTCCCCGACTAGAAGCTGCAGGATGAGTACTCCGAATCTGTAAACATCCGACTCAGGAGTAAGGTACTGTAGCCGAGAACGATCGGAAACGAGACGGACGAGCCCGAAATCGCTGATTTTGCTGCCAAGATCATTGCCTAACAGTATATTCGAGGGTGTCAAATCGTGGTGAAAGATCGGCTCCGGCTGTAAGCTGTGCAAGAACAGCAAACCCTCGCAGACTTCTGCCGCGATGCGCATTCTGTCGAACCATGGAATCGGGGGAGTTCCATCTTTGCAGAGCAGCCGATCTGCTAAGCTTCCTCGGGGCATATATTCGTAGACAATGAACCCTCCGTCAGTGCAGGCCCCCATTAACATCACCAAACGAGGGTGCTTGATGCTGCTCAACCGATCCATCTAATTGACATAATATTACACAACGCTGTAAGCTAATCTAATGGCAAATTTAATAGACTTTGGGAATAAACTTGACACAATCCGTCAGAAATTTAGAGAGGGTTAAAGTTTTGGAGTGTCACCCCATTCTAAATTAAATATGAACATAAAATCATCAGAATCTTATCAATCCAAACCCTGAAAAGATTTGTGACTCCTAACACAACGGAACCCTCCAAACCCTCCAAGGAAACTATTCCAAAACCCCATTCAATATGCCTTAAAATTGACAATTTAAATCCCCGATTTTTTTCTTGACGGAATGCCTAAAGCTACAGGGATTCAGAACTTACCTCTCGGTGAAATCGGGAGCTTCCCGGAAACCAATTGAGTTTCAAGACTTTAATGGCTACTGGAGTAACGTGAAATTGGCCCCTGTAAACTTTGCCGTAGCACCCTTCCCCAATTACTGCATCCTCCGAGAAATTGTCGGTTGCAGTCTTGAGTTCTTGGATGGTGTAGCGCGTAAATCTCCTTCCCGGCGGCGCTCCCCTCTTGAGCTTCTCCCTGGCTTCATCACGCTCTTTAATGGCATCTTCTTTTTCCTTGATGGCATTTCTGGCATCATTCTGGAGCTGTTGTATGGCATCTTCTTTCTCCTTGATGAGCGTCGTGAGCTGCTCACAGATGGCTTCGTACTCTTCAACCTGATTATCAGTATCAAAAACAACATTGACAGCTGAAGACTAGTGGGCATCACTAAGCTACACTAACAGGTAGAGCTTGATGAGGGGCACCTCAGATTGGAAAGAAAAAAATGGTCAAACTCCAACAGTAAAGTTTTCATAGATCCATTGAGTTTGCTAAATATAAAATTTTGGGTCGATTCAAATCCATTTGAGTTTGGGAAAGATCAGAAACATTTGAGTTTGAGAATGTTTTCATAATTTCCAGAATTTTTTTTGGAAATTTGGTTAAATTTTTTGATTCAAATATTGATTTGTGTTGTTTAAATTGGGTTTTTATTACATATATGGATTTACTATCCTGAAAAATCTTTGAAATTTTTTTGATACAATTTGATTATGGAGAATTCACAACTCAAACTTATGAATTTATAATTCTTGATTATAGAGAATTGATTGATTCCAAAAAATAACTCACAAATTAAACCAAAAAAACTTCTAAAACCTCTAACAAATAGACTATAGAGTACAGAAATAGGAGGTTTTGGATCCATTCAGAATTTGTGAGCAATGTTCAGAACTGGAAAACAAAATCCTGTCAAATTTCAGCAATCAAAGTGTTCATCGACCATTAATTTGCAGAGAATGTGAGATTTTGGGTGGTTTCAGAATTGGTGGGCAAAGTTTCTGATTAGGATTTTCTTTAGTACTGGTTGTCCCAGAGCCACATAGCAAATTGGGCATACCCTAAAATTTATAGAGACCTGGGCATACGCTAATTTACATACCTTTACATGAGCTTCTATAGCAGCCGATTCTGCCTCCACGATTCTCCGATTGGCCTCTTCCACCTCCTCTTCCATGTTTCTCCTCCTCCCCATTTTTTCCCAAATACCCAGGTGAAATATTTTGTGTTACCAGCTAGTTTGCACCTTCATTCAATTAGATACTTGGGCAAAACAAGTACAGACCTGCGCTGAATGTAAGAGCACATCCATTCCGTATAAAGGACAAGTGAGAGTTCCAGTTACTTGCTGCATTGCTGTGATTGGGCCATGTGTTTCCGCATCTGATCCTCGATGGAAATTAACGGCGCCATGAAATGGGTCCGGAGAAGATGATGGAGGAGCTTGCTATCTAAGGCAAGGTCGTTATCATGGCAGTTCACTGTCATTTCCAAGAAGACACAGACGGACACACTGACTTTGGAAAGCGTGGACGGTCCAATGATTCGCCGGTTGTTCATCGATGACCAATCCACAACCACGCTTGAAGTTTACACTAATCTATGGGTTTCTGCTGAAACTTTTATTATTGTTGGATTCCTGACAGTGCTTTCCAGCGATTTTTTTAATGTTTTACTATTGTGACTAAATTCAGTAAATTCTTATCATTAACAATGACTCCTCAACCGATGAAGGAAAACGTGCAGAGACATTACAAGAGATTCGAGTACTGTTGTCAAAGAATAAATATAAGGAAAGGCTTTGGGTACAAGCTAAGTTTAAAAAGGAAAATTGTAATTACAATTGAAAAGTCGTGATGATCCATTGAAATTGAAAAAGCTATCCAGGCTTCCATTCTATTTCTTCTTGAGTTGAATAGATAAATATATAAATACGAAACAACAATTTATATATTTTGTGTAGAAATTTTTTTGGTGAAAATCACATTCAAGCAGATTTTGTCGACGCGTTTTGTGATTCATCATTGGGACAAGATGATGAACCATACTGGCTGGTTCGTCATCAAGATGATTAACCACACTGGCTGGTTCGAAAAGCGTTGACAAAACCTGCTTGAATGTGATTTTCACCAAAAAAATTTATCCACAATTTCATAACATAAATATAATGATTAATTTTAAAAGTTTATATATATATAATATAATATAATATAATATAATATAATATGTGGGAGGGAGAGTGTGATGTCTACTAATTTGTTTGTATGTGATGAAGAGTTTGAAAGACTTACTTGGAGAAGTAATCATCTTTCTATTTTATTTAGATTTTAGATTTCTATTTTATATAAAATCTTATTCTATTTTTAAAGAAAATTCAAATAAAAAATTTGGTTAATTTTTCTAATAATTATGAAATTTTATCATTGAACATAATGTGTAACATATTTATCTATGCTTTGCAACAACCTTAACTTACAAGGAAAAAACATAATTATTAAATTCCTTTCTTCCTTATTTGTTCACGTCTTTCCTTTTCAACAACCAAAATATATTTGAAATTTTGATTGCTTTTATTCAACATTGGAATAAAACAAACTATATTTTTGTGTATTCAATTTCTAATATAATGTGTATATTCAATTTCTAATATAATGTGAATTCACTATAGTCTTCAAAGTTGGCTTTATTATGTGAATGATTGGTGTTTTGGTCCTAAGTAGTTGAGCTTCTAATTTAGTCATAATGGTGATTCTCTTTCTTTTAACAATTCAATGTGTTAATGTATATTTCTTGTCGCATAAGCTATTTGTTGTTTGACAAAAGCATCTCATAGCGGTTGGTTATTGCTTGACTTTATATGGACAATCTTAATCAAGAGCACAATGAAGGTAGGATGTAGTGTTCATTGTTGCATCAAATTATTTGAGAAATGTTTCATGTAGCAAATATCAAGTGCTCTTTTGTTGTCTCATATCTCTTACCTAATCTCACCTTTTCATCTTTTTTTTTTATAGTCCTTGTTGAAAATTTTATAAAATATTTGTCAATAAACAACATTGAGGACATCCACTAAGAATGCATTGTGGTGTTGAACAATGCTAAGACTCCAAAAAGGAATATAACAAAAGATGAACTTGTTTCTGTAAAAATGCTAAGGGATAGGAAGGAGAACATAATCCTTAAGGAAAATAGAGGCAAACAATTGTGGTTATGAAGATAGAAGACTATAACAAAAAAAGAATGAGCATTTGGCTAGTGGAAGCTACTAGAAAGTACAAATAGATCCATGAACAAAGTTGTAAGAAGTGCCTCCTTGGTCGTCGAGAACTCCTCTTTAGAGGACCCTTTGAAAAAAAATCACCTCAGCAAATTTTTTAATGACATGTATCTATGGCTTGCAAAAATAATCATAAAACTAGCATTCCCCTAAGACCTATTAACTACACAATTGGCTCCCACACACATGAATTGGTGAAGTAATTGGCAAGGAAACTTAACCTCTTATAGGTACAAATTCTTCATTTATTAAAGTATTGACACATATGGTGAATATGATGAAGGATTGGAAGGTGGAGGAATATGATATGTTAATTAGCCTTGATGTTGTGTATCCAAATCAAAATAACACATAAACATAAGAAAAGATAGCATCAACGACTAGATAACAAGCCACTTCGGGGGGGGGGAACCTCCCTTTACATCAAATAAATGAACAATTCTCGGATGATTCAAATAACAAGACCTCCTTGGTATATATAGGAGTCTAAATGGTCAAAATATAATTAGGGCATACATAACAATAATAATGTAAGGGCACAATAATAGAAATAGTGACCTTCTATGGGGCACAATAATAACAATATAGGGACTACACTAGTAATATAGGGACCTAACATGCTCCTCTCCTTCAAAAAAAATGTGTCCTTAATGCTTGAGTAGTTCTAGATTCTTTTGTATAAAATATTCATCCTCTCATGTGAAATATTCAGCATGTAAGTTCTTCCACTTAATGGGATGCTCTGAAATTGATCTATTATGTAGTTGTTTGATTCTTGTTTCCATGATTGCTTCAAGCTCCAATATGATTTTTCCTTCTTCGTCAAGTTCCGACAATATAGTTTGTATTGGGAGCATGTTACCTATAACCTTTTTTAAGCATGAAACATGAAAAACTGGGTGTACTCGCGAAGATGTAGTCAAATCCAATTTGTATGCCATAGTACCAATATTTTTCAACACCTTGTAAGGGCCATCGTACTTGGCTAATAGTTTATTATCCTTCTTAGCTTGCTTGAGGGATATTTGTTTGTATGGTTGTAGCTGTAAAAATACTCAATCTCGCACGTCAAAAATTCCTTCACTGCAATGTTGATATGCTTGTTGTTTAATTCGGTTATGCACCAGAGTCATGTTATCCTTTAAAATTTGGAGAACTTCTTGTTGATGTTCGATGCGATATTCCGATGCTTGAACCTTAGAATTGTCTCTTAGATACAATGTGATGGACAATGGATGATATCCATAAAGTGCCATAAATGGGGAAATTTTTGTTGTGGTGTGGAATGAAATGTTATACAACCAGTCTACTAGAGGAAACCACTAGACCCATTGTGTTTTTTTATCAGATACAAAGCAAAAAATATATCCTTCCAAACATTTTTTCACTATCTCAGTTTTCCCATTAGATTGAAGATGAAAAGATGAGTTATGAGACAATTGAGTACCAAGAAAAGAAAATATTTATGTCCAAAAAAATCTAGTGAAAATGGGATCTCTATCACTCACAATAATCTTTGGGTTTCCATGTATCTTTTGAATTGTTTCCAAAAATTCACTCGTGATTGTACTAGCCTTGAAAGGATGAGATAATGCATAAAAGTGTGCATACTTGGTATGAGTATCAACTACCATCATAATGACACTCTTTCCTTCAGAAACGGGTAGAAATATGATAAAATCCATTGAGACCTCCTCCAAAATTTGACTTGGAATGGATCATGGTTATAAAATACTCGGGGTCTTAATTGTCTTGACTTTATTTTGTTTGTAAAACAAACATTCTGCCACAAACTTTGAATATTATATTAAGGCCATCCTAAAAAAACTACTTCTTGATCTTGTGGTAAGTTTTTTAAAATCTCGAGTGCCCTCCTATAGGAAAGGTATGAAATTCCAAAAGAACCCTTTGCTTGAGTTTGGAGTTCTTACATAGATATAAGTGATCATTGTACCATAGTGAATATTTTTTCCAGATAAACATATGTAACACCCCCTCCCATATCTACCCAGTTTCACCATCCTTCCAAGGTAAACATGAGAGGAAGAGATAGTAAGACATGACCCAACCTCCAACATTCACTTATGGAAGTGGGGCCAACAACTGAACCTATCAACCACAAACTAACATCCTACAGGACTTAGAGGACTCCCAGTGTGCAAATACTTAGTTCAGGCTCTTCTTCACTAACCAAGACTGCTAGTAGCATGCATAACACTGCATCCATGCAACTATAGGCCTTCAGTCCCATGCATAAGCCTGCAAGGTAGCAATTGCAGTCCAAATTTCTCAGTTCCGAGCCTGCAACCCCGGAATTAGTGCCACCTTTTTAGGGTTTGTCTCTAGACCACTACCCAGAACTTAATGAGGCATTCTAGGATGATAAATAACATTGAGACACATCCATTCATACAAACTTGATCAATGAATTGACCTAATCAGGTCTAACCATGATAGTCATTTCGTCAAACATATGGTGAACATGTAATCTACTAGTCATGAATGCATATATAAACATAGGAATCTGAAATTTATCTGAGAATCGCCACGAAGGTCTAATGCCCTCTCATAATAGCTGCAATAACATTTTTTAGCCCATGCAGTCATCAACCAAATCAATACATATCAATTAATGAACATCCTCAGCTAGAGCACATAACAAATCCACACTTATAACCATCACATTAACCATGACATAACATCCATCAAATCATCATAATAACAAGTACTACAAGTGCTCATAGATTAACATAAAGAAATATCTCTCATTAAATGATGCAAAATCCAACCAGGTCAGGGACTTCCACTTACCACTTGACCGTAGATTGGGCTGAACCAAATCATTCTTTCATCCAATAACCCCAGTGCCATATTCCAAGCATGAATGAGGGATCTGTAATGTACACCTCCCCTCACATCTACCCAAGTAACCAACCAACTAGGGTAAACATGCGCTGAGGGTAGTTAGGAGCAGACTCAACCTCCTTGGTGACTTTAAGGAAGTGGAATCGGTGTAGAAAACCATAACACAGGCTCCCTGCACCTGCTATAATACCCTCAGAGGCTATCTCATCCATCAAGCTAACTTGTCCCTAGGTCCCACTAACTTTGACCCAAGGATTCAATTGCCCAGACCTATGCCTGCGTCCCCAGGATTTAAGGCACTTTTTTACCCCAGAATCCCAAAAATTGCACATAGCTTCTTGTAGCTTTAAGGAATCATCAAACATATGAAGAAAAAGTCAAATAACCAAAAACTGACTCTAGGACTAGGCTTGACCATCCCCAACCGGGACCGACTTTCTGTCAAACACTTGGCATGAATGAAATCCACAGTCTAGGATACAAGACATAGCTTGAATGACTGAAAACTCTTATGAGACATGACAATAAGGATCACTAACCTCTTCCTTGAACTGTTATAACATTAATTAGGTCTTGCATCCATTAATTTAACATTTATAGGTAAATACATGAAATAACCATGACTTGAACCAGTCATATAACCAACATAAAACCATGTAAATAACAATGATATAACAACAATTAAAGCCAAACATTAACAAGTACAAAAGACAGAGAACTTAGCTTTTATTAAACATAGGCAAGAGCCAACCGAGTTTAGGACTTCCACAAACCACCCAACCATAGACATGGCTGAGCCAAGTCTCTCTTCAACCAGTCACCCCTGTGCCATATTCCAAGCATGAATGTGGGATCTCATAGATAAAACAATCCAAAAAAAACCAAGGGAATCCAGAGGTTAAATCACCTCCACCCTCACCGCACCGTTATCACACCTAAACCGATGCTGAGATCACAAAACTGAACTGAGCTTGGAATGCCTTTGGAATCCATCACTATGCTTGAGAAATTTTCCATCTTCTTGTCTCATAGGATTTACCGCAATCCACATCGGATAACTAGGCCCTAAACTGAGACACCACCCTCAGGCTTTACCGTGTATCCTTCCAAAAATAGTCAAGGGATTCCTAGGCCTTTGAGAATTTTCCTTGAGATCAACTCTGCCCTAGATCTAAAATCCATCTGGATATCCAAAAGCTCAAAACTGAGATCAAATCCCAACACACCATGGCATCCGGAAAAAGGAAAGGAAAGGCTGAAAACCACTGTCAAAACTCAGAAAAACCATGCCATGTGATCAGGAGATCATGTCCAACTTAAAAACAATGCTAAAAAATGGAAGTGCTAAAAAATGGTTGCAATTAGAACGACCGAAAAGGTCTTGTCGTTGCGATTCTGGCGCCATGAACGAGACTCAAAACCGACATCGTATGTGAAAGTTATGAAGGTTTGAAGTCTCCAGTAAACACCATTTTTCAGTTGACCAAGTTTGACTTTTCTAAATTGGAAAATTTTTAAAAATAATATTCCAAGAAATATTATGAGAATATTCCCTGAAATATTCCAAGCAAGCGAATGGAATGCTGACATGTGGCAATAGATAATTGGTTGAAAGTTTGACTTGTTAATTTTAGGCCAATTACGGGATGCCACGTGGCAGGCCTAGAGGCCACCACGTGGCCCCAGGACAAAGAGGTTTTGGCATTGAAATTTTTTGTCAAGCTACAGGTTTTGATTGGGAGTGGTTTGGCTGGTAGCCCACAGGCTCGACCGACGGAGCTACATAATAGTTCTTAACAAACTAGTGTTGCAATGCAATTTTGTTGTTTGAATTAGTTTTGGGTGGCAACAAATGGGGGCCAACCCCCACACATCATATGACTGGCGGACAAGAACCCTGGGCCTAGCACTGGCAGGAGACTTGGTAACGGCTAACTGTTAGCCATAACACCACATGTGAACGTGGTCTATATGACATTTAATACCATAGTCAGGGTTAACATCCATTCCGCTGGCGGGTTCAACGGACAAAATGTGACCGCCTAACATTAAATTTGGTATGTAACAGTTCCGCTAGATCTCGAGGAGCGCGCCACTATTTTTGGCGGATTTTCCAGTTTGTTCAGGTTAACTGGAGTTCCTCCAGTTTTGGAGGAGGATTTTTGGGGACACTAGGCAAAAATTTGTTTTGGTCATAACTTTCTCAATTTTCAACCAAATGAGATGAAATTTTAGTCAATTTTGGGTTTCTTGAGCATTCTGGAGTGTTTGGGACAGGTTTCAGAGTGACCAAAGGTGTTATTCAGCCATTTTTTCTTCAGGGAAGAGGAAAGAGCCATTAGGGCCATCAGGGAGATGAAGTTGTATTGGGTTGTACTTCACTGTTTGAGGTGAAACAAAAGCCATTTTTAGCTTATTTTTGTCTTATGAAGTCAAATTCACAGCTTGTTTTTCCTGTTTAGGCATATTTTTCACTGTGTAACCATTTTGAGCAAATTAATAGAGCAAGGACATGCCATTGGGGAGCCTTGGACCGAAAGATGTAGCCTAGGAGGGGTGAACTCCCTCATCATTTTTCTGTGTTATGATATGGTGAAGTTTACTTGTTGTGCATTTATGCTATTATATGTTAAAAAGTAAATTTAATTAACAAATCCTCACACATGAAACTTAGAAACATTACCAAAACCACTTTGTTTAACCTGCAAGTCATGGAGAACACTATGCACATTAAATTATATGGAAATGGATACTTTGCATAGCATTACAAATAGTTCCATTTTTAGATCAGATGGTATCAGAGCTAGAGTTTTACTCTGCATTTGTTCTTGTGCAAAGATATAGTTGACTGTTTGCAAGTTTTGATGCTTACTAGGCTTAAACTCAAGAGAGGGGAAGGACACTTTTTTAGAGCACAAAGTAATCCTCAACCAAGAAGGACCAGAGAGCCACCTCCAAGAGCCATAGAAGAAGCCTCAAGCATGTCTTCAAGGGAAGGAGAAGCTCCTGAAGACATTGATCCCAAAGAAGAGGAACGGGTGTTCCGAAAGGATTTCTTGGACATGACAGAGATGGTGAGGAAACTCTACCAAGAAAGGAATGACAGGCTTGTAGGAGAAGGTTCTAGAAACCAGAAAGAAGGAGAGGGTTCTTCAGGAGGAAAGAAAAGTGATGACAATTCAAAGAAAGGACATGGAGGAAATGGTGATCCACCATCCCCATCTTCATCCTCTTCCTCTACATCGTCATCCTCTACTTCGGTAAATCAATCTCACAAGTCTAAAACCACTGGTAAAATTCCATTTTTAAAGCTTGATGTTAAATTTGATTTTCCTATGTTTAATGGTGAGGTCAATGCAGAGAAACTTGACAATTGGATAAGACAGTTGGAAGTTTATTTGAGGATACAAAACCTTCATGAAGACGACACCAAGATTCAGTTAGCCTCTTTGAGAATGGAGGGAGCAACATCGGTATGGTGGGAAGCCAAGACTAAGGATGAAATTAAAAAACATGGTAAGATCACTTTATCATGGGCTGAATTTATTTCTGCAATTAAACAACAATTTTATCCATTAACTCATTTACAAAAGGCTATCATGAATTGGAAAAGTTTTAGACAACCTAAGGGACAAAGTGTTCAAGATTACACCCAAGAGTTTAGACGAAGGGCTTTATTACTTGGAATTGATTTGCATAGCCAAGAGACTTTGCTGAAATATATAGGTGGTTTACACATCTATCTTATACACACTATTCTTATGTTCAATCCTACTAGTCTAGATGAGGTTTGTGTCCAAGCCACACATTTAGAGGCTAGAGGTAAACAATATTTTGATGGGAATGAGGGTATTGAATTTAAAGGCAAAGGGAGAAAAAGAAATGCAAACTATAGGAAAGAAATAGGAAAATTCTTTTGTAAAAACTGTTCCAAAACAAGCCACGATGAAGACCATTGCTGGAAACTTCATCCGGAGTTGGAGCTAGAATAATTTAAAACCAAAGATAAGGCCAAAGAAAAAGGCAAAACGATTGCAATAGATGAACAAGACTTAGGGTCTGAATCAGGAGATGAAACTAAAAGCATAGCTTTGGCACTAAAGAACATAAGGGGGAAAGATATTGTAAAATAAATAAATCCCAGTTCTAGCACTTTAAATTGTCACATGGAAGCTCCAAATGAAGAGAGGAGGATTGAGTTGTTTCATGTGAGGATAATTTCCAAACACACAAAGATAGACACACTATTTGACAATGGGTCTCAAGCAAACCTCATCTCAGAAGACTTAGTCAAGAAGCTGAAACTTGAGACCATTCCACATCTAAAGCCATATCCACTTGGTTGGATTTGCAAGGATGCTAATTTACAAGTCTTAAGGAAGTGCATGTTGCGCTTCACCATAACAGCTCATTATGTTGACATGGTTGAATTAGATGTGGTACTTCTTGACATTACAGGTGTGGTGTTGGGTAGTCCGTACTTATATGACAGAAAAGTGATATTCCATCGCCATGAGAACAAGTATCATCTATTCGAGGATGGAAAGGAGTTTATTGTGAGAGCACATCGGAAGAAGCGAAAATATTCTTTAGTGAATGCAGGGCAGTTGAAAAGGCTTGTCAATGCAAGTCAAAATTTGACTTTGTTGATGATTAAACAAAAATATTTTGTACAAAATCCTTTTCATGTTATTGCTGATGTAAATGATGAGATGTTTCAGTCTGAAAGCAGGTCGTCTTTGGAAGAAGATGACAAGATGTTGCACAAGGTTTCTTTGGTGTCAATCAGTGCAGAAAACAAAGTGTCGGTGCAAAGTGGTGCAAAAATACAAGAGAGGGAAAAGCATACAAGCAAAGAGGGCACAAAGTTCAGCAAGGGTCATTTTTGGTTTCAGAATGGCAGGGTACTATGGTGAGAAAACTTGATCGGGGATCGACACAAGTACATGGCTCATTTGGAAAAAAATTGCCATAAGGACAGTTGGCAAGGTGAATCTTATTTTCAGTCTTCTTTGAAGGTAGAAAATTGTAGGAACAATATGATTTCTGTAAATTTTAGTTGTTGTTCTGCAAATTCCAAAAATTTGCATCATGACACAGTCAAGGTTAGCAACAGTCGGTCGACAAATTCAAGGAAGAATTTATCTTTTTATGAGAAGCTCAATTTGATGAAATCAGGGAGATTTTAGTGGTTCAAGGTTGGAAGAGTGGAGAATCAGTCTCCTCATCTTTAGTTTCTATAATTTAGAGAGCTTTTGGGGTCCAAAAGCTTCCCATTGGGGAGGTGTGATCAGGAGATCATGTCCAAGTTAAAAAAAATTCTCAAAAATGGAAGTGCTCAGAAATGGTTTCAATTAGAACGACCAGAAAGGTCTTGTCGCTGTGATTCTGGTGCCATGAACGAGACTCAAAATCGACTTCGTATGTGAAAGTTATGAAGGTTTGAAGTCTCCAGTAAACTCCATTTTTCAGTTGACCAAGTTTGACTTTTCGAAAGTGGAAAAATTTAAAAAGGAATATTCTGAGAATATTCCTTGGAATATTCCTCAAAATATTCCTTGGAATATTCTTCGAAATATTCCCTAGAATATTTCAAGTGGGCGAATGGAATGCTTACATGTGCCAATGGATAATTGGTTGAAAGTTTTACTTGTTAATTTTAGGCCAATTACGGGTTGCCACATGGAAGGCCCAGAGGCCTCCACGTGGCCCAAAGTCGAAGAGGTTTTGGCATTGAATTTTTTGTCAAGCTACAGGTTTTGATCGCGGGTGGTCTGGCCAACAGCCCACAGGCCCGACCAACGGAGCTACTTAATAGTTCTTAACAAACTAGTGTTGCAATGCAATTTTGTCGTTTGAATTAGTTTTGGGCAGCGGAAAATGGGGGCTAGCCCCCACACATCATATGACCGGCAGAAAAGTACCCTAGGCCTAGCACCGGCGGGAGACTTGGCAACGGCTAACCATTAGCCATAACACCACATGTGAACGTGGTCTATATAACATTTAATACCACAGTCGGGGTTAACGTCCATTTCGCAGGAGGGTTCAACGGACAACATGTGACCGCCTAACATTAAATTTGGCATTTAACGGTTCCATCGGATTTGGACGAGCACGCCACTATTTTTTGTGGATTTTCCAGTTTGGTCGGGTTAACTAGATTTCCTCCAGTGTTGGAGGAGGATTTTGGGGGACACTAGGCAAAAATTCGTTTTGGTCATAACTTTCTCAATTTTCGACCAAATGAGATGAAATTTTAGTCAATTTTGGGTTTCTTGAGCATTATGGAGTGTTTGGGATAGGTTTCAGAGCAAACAGAGGTGTTCTTCAGCCACGTTTTCTTTAGGGAAGAGGAAAGAGATATCAGGGCCATCAGGGAGATGGAGCTGTATTGGGTTGTACTTCACTATTTGACATGAAACAAAAGCCATTTTTATCTTAAATCTGTCTTCTGAAGTAAAATTCATTGCTTTTTTTTCCTGTTTAGGCATATTTTTCACCGTGTAACCATTTTGAGCAAATTAATAGAGCAAGGACATGCCATTGGGGAGCCTTGGACCAGTAGATGTAGCCCAGGAGGGGTGAAATGCCTCATCATTTTTCTGTGTTATGATATGGTGAAGTTTAATTTCTATGTATTTCTACTGTTATATGTTAAACAGTAAATTTAGTTAACAAATCCTCACACATAAAAATCAGAAACATTACCAAAACCACTTTGTTTAACCTACAAGTCATGGAGAACACTTTGCACATTAAATTATATGGAAATAGATACTTTGCATAACATTAAAAATAGTTCCATTTTCAGATCGGTCGAAAACAAGAGAACCAAATACCAACATGCATAAGTCATGCATGTCCAAACTAGTTAGGAAATCACACACGTAATATGTTACCTACAAGTATTCTCGCTGGAGCTGCTAGATCCTACTCTTCCTTGCTTTATCTTTGCTTTCCTTTCCTTTCCTTATCCTTCCTTTGTTTACTTTCCTCTTTCTTGGCCCAATGCAAAGCTTGAGCTAGAAATAAAGCTTGCCAACTAATCCTCAAAAGCCTTTTTATTAATGTGGCCTCTATTTTCTTCATTCTCCATTATTTTCCTTCATTTTCCTCCTCACATGAAATCTGTGACCTTTCACCTTCCTTTTCTCCTATTTTCCATTATTTTCATAAATAAATGCCAAAGAAAGCCTCTTGCCTTTCGAAAGCCTTTTCCATTTCCTTAGCCATTATAAACCAATGATCACCCTCACTAGGATGTTTTTCCCAACATTCAACTTGGAATAAGTGTCCCTTAATCGTGGTCTTATTTTTCCTTCATTAACTTTTAGTACATCAACTTTTAATCCAGTTTTGTTATAGAAACCCCCCCTTGGGGGAACACCGTCCTCGATGTTCAATGACACCTACAAACTAGTAACCGGTGAAAATAAAACATACTGCCTATAGATCTTTATAACACAGCTCGTTGCAATATTTACAATGGCATCCATATATATAACCATATTGTCTATGGAGCTTTATAAATATAGGTCAATATAATATTTATAATGATATACATATATACACATATGCACATTTTCTCAACCAACAAATAAAAGGATAAAATGCATGTATCTGCAACAAGTGAATCTAGAGGCTCACACCTCCACCCTCAAAGTAATACCAGGATTCACCTCCTTCTTAGGAAGTCCATAATCCTCTGCCAAAGTCAAAGTTACATCCAATGTCCAGCGCTACAATCCTGCGCCACTTTTCCTCGTAGTGAACATTTATCTGATCATTTTTCCAGGGAACATGGAAAATTTAGGGGCTAATATTCACAGGTGGGCTAATTTTCCATGGTTTTTGCAAAAAAAATATTCGCCAATTTCCATTTTTTTATAAAAGTGATTGGCCCAAATTTTACAATATACAATTATTTTAACTTAAAAATCACCAAAATTATATAGACAATATATATAATATCATTATAAATTTGAATAATTTTACAAATACATCAATAAAAATTTTATATTTTTCATATTAGGGACTAGTAAGATTCACCAATTTTTTAAACTTCAAAATAATTTTCCATCCTTAAAATTTTCCCTGCTAGGGAACACTCCCAATGTGCATCTGATTCCATTTGTCAATGCTAATGACCAAAAAAAATACATCCACAACCTTCCCTTCTTTGATACACAATCCCTCAGGCAATCTGTTCATCCCCTTCTGTGTAGTCACTCATCTTCCAAGTTCCTCGACATCCCCTATCACGGGTGATCCATCCCTTGGCAAGGATTCCTTGCATAGGAAGATACGAGAGCCAAGGCATTTACCTGCCTCAAACCCATCATACAGGTCATAACATGCTCATGGAAATCAACAAACACTATTGGGTACCAATGTCCCACAATGGCCCTGCTCCTAGAGTGCTTTACCAACATATTGTTGCATGTTCCAATTCCTTTTACTAACACTGCTACTTCTTGTAGTTGGTTTCAACTATCCCAAACCAGGTATTACATGCTTTCCTATACCAAGCACATAATTCCCATTAGACTCAAAACGAATTGAAAGAAACGCAAATCATACCTCATTCATAGCTCTTTAATAAGGTACACCTGCAATCTTGTTTACTTCCTGTCACACAAGTCAAACTAGATTTTTGATCAAATCATGATGTATAAACATATCACATCTAGTTAGATCAAAACACAACCATCACAGGTCAAAATCATGAATCCCATGCAATCATCATAAAACATAATCATAAATCACATGTAACCATCATAAGTCAGAATCGTAGATCACATGCATAATAAAACTGAAATAAAATATCGATATTTATCCTTCATTGGTCCTTACTTTTGCCTTTGTTATTTCTGTACACACACCAGATTGGTTGCCACACCCAATAAGCACCCAGTGCCTTTGCTTCCCTTAAATCATGTACACATACACACAGGTACATCACAACACATACATCCACACACAATGGACAACACCACACAATACATACTCCCATGTCGACATACAACACATACACCTATACCCAATGTACAATATAACACAACACATGCATCTACATCTGGTGTACAACACCACACAATACATAGTCCCACACTAACAGACAACACATACACCTACACCTAGTGTACAATACAACACAACACATACACCTACATCTGGTGTACAATACCACACAATACATATACATATATAAAGTACAACACAAAAAATACACATGTCAAGATACTGCGACTACACCATGCATATACATAGTACTGCATGCTCACAACACAACATGTACGACATGCACAAAATACCACATGTATACTAGTACCATATGCATAACATATACATAGTACCACCTGTACACAACACTACCTGGACAACATGTGCATAGCATCACAAGTACCCACCTGCGCAACGTGTACACAACACCAAATGTATACGACACCACCTGGAAAATGTGTACACAATACCACATGTACATAGAAAAACATTCACGACATGCACACGACACCACATGGGCACAACGCCACATGCACAACATGTACACAACATCACATGTACACATCGCCACATGCACGACATGTACATGTCACCACCAACACATAACAGTACATGTACAACATGTGCACAACACCACATGTACAATCATGCACACAACACCATATGTACATAGCACCATACATACAACACGCACACAACACCATGTGTACATAGAACTGCATATACAACATGTACATAGCACCATCTATACCTAACATTGCATATGAAATATACACTCAACACCATATATACAACATCATATCTACACAATATTACATAAGTTACATGTACACATCACCATAGGTATAATAACTGAATATACAACATGCACAACATATACACAATAGTAGTAATGCACATCCATAGACCACACACTGACTCCACAAAGTAACCTTGCTTCTAGTGTCTTTCCACTATCCATGCTTATCCTAGCATGCCGCAGATCACACTACTTTCACTCCGCTGATGTACCCTTAAACATTACTTATTCATAAAATATACATAGGCATAGTGCATACATATAACACAAATTTATATCCACATGATAGTGACCTCATAAATTTGTCAAGGGTACTCTTCCCACTTGATTCATCATAAGGCCAGGAACCTCTTCATGCCATTCACCTACATAAGGAATCACTCTTCCACAAGAATTATCCCTCGCAACCCTGTCAGACAGTGGCATTAATCAATCATGATCCATTACGACCCCGTAAGACATGTCATACGTACATGTATGCATATAAACATCATCATAATCATGATCACAACATAATTACTAGATAACCTAAGGTCAAGGTTAAGAGAACGCCCTTTATCCATGCACACCATGCACAAAATTGAGAGAAACAATTCTAAACATAGCCAAGGAATCTGACGCCTCAAATCCATTTACTTTACCTTTCTTATTACCTTTCTCATGATTGTCCTGCCATCGTACATTTACACCAATGGACCCAACTAGTCCAACTAGTTTTCATATTCTGACCTTTCACTACCCTTTACTCATGCACAAAGCTTCATCTAAGTCTTGCATTACCTATCAGGTTCCATTCATCCCTTCCTGATCTTGGTTAACTTTCCTCTTTCCCAAACCAATTCCCAAGACTCTCCAAACATAAAACGACAGAACAAGAAAAACAAACAAGAGTAAAACCATGAAAAACACAAACAAATCATGATAGGTCAAAATAAAATGAATAGAAACAAACACTATGACTCAATCCCCATGGTTCTAATGCTTCCAAAGTAAATCTCAACCTGAACCTTCTTCAAGATTTCATGGTAGCCTCCTTTTCCATGCAATCCCCTACATCATACTTCCATAGATATATAACTATCAGTGCATAAACAAATATAACAATATACCAATTATCTTAACTTATTGTGCTAAGCATGCTGACCTGTAACTGAACACACATGTCAATCCCATGTTCCAAAGATCAATACAACATATCTATCAATTTTAAATCAACCTATACCAAGTCTAACAACCATGTCATATTCAACAATCAACTCATAGTCATAAATCATAACACATAATTATATAGCTATCACCTACTTACACATAGTGTGTTAGTACAACCATCTTAAAAACAAGATCATTACTTCATGCAATCTTATAGACACATGCTCATATCTTGTAATTAACCAAACATTCAAACAAAAAATAGACGACATAATAGACACCAAACACTCAAACACCAAATAGATGACATAATAAAACATTCAAACACCAAATAGACGACATAATCAAACATTCTAACACCAAATAGATGGCATAAGCAAACTCATACCTTAATGTATCATAGGGGAGGCTATCTTATCTGCACAATCAATATAGATTATCATGACATAACTTCACAACATATCAACTCAAACATAAATAAGGTCATGATATCCATAACAGTAACTAGCTAACATGTTCACATCATAAACTCATAAACAATTGTCATTCATGCAAAGCAATCACATATACACATTTAGTCTAGATTAGTATAATATAACAAGTTATTAACTCATACTTGAATGTCATAACCATAATCATTTTCATAGGTCGATCAAAATTAGAAAAAAACATAATAACATCAAGAACCTAGTTGTAATTACTATAACCATCATGCCTATGACCACAATGCATATAACAACAAGTCACTATCATGCATGACTAACCAACACATGTACATATGACACCACTGATTAACTAGCATCTATCATACATGTAACCAAAACAACAATAAAATGACAAACATGAATATAACCCTAATTTATATAACAACCATTAACCAACATACCTGCATTCCAAACATACAACTTGGATGACAATCTACTCTTACCCCGAAGTCTAGTGCTGCAATTTCAACATCATATCTTATCAATAACATCATGATGACATAAAATGCATATAATGACCTTATGGACAACAACCTTAACCATAAAAATGCATGCATAACAACATATCGACACTGACATGCATAAAAAATGCATATAAAACCGACATCCACTCATGGAGACCACATCCAATTGCCATCAAATTTAACATGGTGACACCACTGCAACTATGACCAATGCCATGCATATGCGACAAACATAGAAAATAAGCATGAGGAACACATATGCAATCAAAATTAATGCATGATCAGCACACACCACCCAAGGAGAGCGCAACCACGCTCTGATACCATCTATAATGTACACCATTTAACCAACCAACCAGGGTAACCATGAGCTGAGGGGAGTAAAGAGTATACTTAACCTCCATGGTGACTTTAAGGAAGTGGAATCGACGCGGAAAACCATAACACAGACTCTGTACACCTACTACAGGACCCCTAGTGGCTCTCCCAACCAACAAAATGACTTGTCCCTGGGTCCCACTGACTTCTGATAAAGAAATCCCTCAGAAATTCCCTTGATATCGGCAAGGTTTCATTTATGAGGCTTTGGAATCGCCCACAACATATGCATGTGTGCATCCAAGGACTCAATTTTTCAGACCCATGCCTGCGTCCGCTGGATTTAAGGCACTTTTTAAGCCTAGAATCCTGGACACTACGTAGAACTTCCTATAGATTTCAGGAATCATCAAACACATGACGGAAAAGCCAAATAACCAAAAACTGACTCCAGGACTAGGCCAGACCATCACCAACCAAGTCCGACATTCTGTCAAACACTTGGCATGAATGAAATCTATAGGTCTAGGATACACAAAAAAGCATAAATGACTAAAATTTTTTATGAGACATGACAAGGAGGATCACTACCCTCTTCCTTGAACTGTTATAGCATCAATTAGGTATTGCATCCATTAATTTAACATTTACAAGTAAATACATGAAATAACTGTGACTTGAACCAGTCATATAACCATGCTTATAACCAACATAAAACCATGTAAATAAAAATGAGATAACAACCATTAAAGCCACACATTAACATGCACAAAAGAAAGAGAACTTAGCTTTTATTAAATGTAGGCAAGAGCCAACTAGGTTCGGGACTTGCATGTACCACCTGACCATAGACATGGCTGAGCCAAATCTCTGTTCAACAAGTCACCCCTGTGCCATATTCCAAGCATGAATGTGGGATATCATAGATAAACCAATCCAAAAAAAAGAAAGGGAATACAAAGGTTAAACCACCTCCACCCTCACCACACTGTGATCATACCTAAACTGGTGTCGATATCACGAAACTGAACCAAGCTTGGAATGCCTCCTGAATCCATCAATATTCTTGAGTAATTTTTCATCTTCTTATCTCTCAGTATTTACCGCAACCACACTAGATCATTAGGCCCTAAACAGAGACACCACCCTCAGGATTTACCATGTATCCTGCCAAAACCGGTCAAGGGATTCCTATGCCTTTGAGAATTTTCCTTCAGACCACCTCCACCCTGGATTCCGAAATCCATCTAGAAATTCCAAAGCTCAAAACTAAGAAAAAATCCCAACACACCATGGAATCTGGAAAAAAGGCAAGGCAAGGCTAAAAAGCACTATAAAAACCCGAAAAAACCATGCTACCGACAACAAGAGAACCAAATAACAACATGTATAAGCCATGCATGTCCAAACCAGTTAAGAAATCACACATACAATATGTTACCTAAAAGTATCCTATTGGAGCTGTTAGATTCCACTCTTCCTTGCTTGAAATTTCCTTTCCTTTCATTTCCTTGTCCTTTTGTTGCTTGATTTCCTCTTTCTTGGCCCAATGCAAACTAAAAAAAAAAAAAAACTTGCCAACTAATCCTCGTAAGCCATTTTATTAATGTAACCTCTATTTTCTTCATTTTCCATTATTTTCCTTCATTTTCCTCCTCACATGCAGCCTATGACCTTTCACCTTCCTTTTCTCCTATTTTCCATTATTTTCATAATTAAATGCCAAATAATGCCTCTTGCGTTTCCAAATCCTTTGTCAATTTCCTTAGCCATAATAAACCAATGAACACCCTCACTAGAATTTTTTTCCAACATTTAGCTAAGTGTCCCTTAACCGTGGTCATATTTTTTCCTTTATTAACTTTTAATCCAAAAAATTTAAATTTGGATATGTTACAAGATCTCATGGAATAAACCAAGCAAAACCAAACCAGGGCTTCCAGAGGCCAAATAACCTTAACCCTCAATCAATGATTCCACCTCACGATCGGATATCAATAACACCAACCAAATCGGTCTCTACCTAAGTTTTCCAGGGCTCTAGAGCGGTTGTCCCAAGAACTAATAACTCAATCCACAAAATTCTAGGGCTCTAGAGTGTTTGTCCAACCAAGGCTCCAAGAATAGTAACTCAACCCACCAAGGGCTCTAGAGTGTTTGTCCAACCAAGGCTCTAGGACCAATAACTCAATCTAACTTGATCCAAGGCTCCAAAGCATTCGTTGCAACCAACGGCTCCAGGTACTAATAACTCAACCCACAACCATAAGGAACATGAACACCAATAAGGAATAAGAAGTGGAAAAACTCACAACACCATGGCTATACAAGAAATGGAAAATCTAGGCAAAACCACTATCAATCCAAGCAATCCTCCATGCCAATGACATATCATAACCAAATAAATACATGCATATACCATGCATGCCGAAACTAGCAAGGAAATCATACATGCAACTTGATACCTACAAAGCAATCCCATTGTAACTGTTGATCCCACTGTCCCCTTGAGCTTTCTACTTTTCCTTTTCCTTCTTTTCCAAATCCAATGAAACTAGAGTGCTACAAGCATGCTCCAACAATGATCCAAGATTTATTTAAGTATGCAAGAGTATGAGAGAGATAATATAATTTGAGTGCTAAATATTGAACTAACCACGAGTTTTTGAACTGGTCCTCAAAACTCCTTTTATCATTGATGTCTCTATTTTATTCATTTTCCTTCATTTTCCCTTCAATTTACCTCTCATGCAAACATGTGAACTTCCATATTCCTTTTCTCCTATTTTCCTTTATTTACATAAATAAATGTCAATTAATTCCACTTTGAATTTTCCAATTTCCTTAGCCACAATAAACCGAAATGAACACACACTAGGATGTTTTTCTCACTATTAAGTTTGGAATACATGTCCCATGACCTAGGTCTTATTATCTTTTACATGGAAAATCAACCAGGGGTTGTTACAAAACCCTCCCCCTTAGGGGAACACCGTCCTCGATGTTCTATGAAACCTATGACTAACAAACTGTAGAAACAAAACATACTTCCCATGGAGATTTATAACATAGATTGTTGCAGTATTTATAATGAACACTGCTGAAAACATGACAATTGTTTCATTTATTTGAGCTTTATAACGCAACGCATTATGATATTTACAATAACAACCATATATACTCATGCACATTTGCGTCAACCAAAAAATAAACATATTGTATATGGAGCATTATAAACCCATCTCATTAAAGTATTTACAATAACATACACATATGCACATTTGCGCTAACGAGAAAATAAAAGGATACAATGTTTGCCTTAGCAACAAGGGAATCCATAGTCTCACACCTCCGCGCTCAAAAGTAGTACCAAGATTCACCTATTTCCCAAGAAGTCCAGAATCCACTGCCAAATTCAAACCTACATCCAATGTCCAATGCTACGATCCTAGCGCTCCTTGTTCTCTCAGTGAACAATTACTTTCATTAGAGGAAATTTCAGCCTAAAAGTGGCCTTCTAAGGAAAAATAATAAAATAATAGCTAAAATAATAAAATAAGAGTTATAATGTGGAGGAAAATTTTTTTAATTATATTTTTGGCTTATCTCCTTATAAGTTTACTCCAATTTCAAGTGTATACACTTGTTGGATGCGGAATCAAATTCCACATTGAACGAGGACCCATCATGCATATTTTTGAGAAGACCCACATTGATAAAAATTGAAGATACATTAAAAAAGTGTCTTGAACACACTTTTTTAATGTATCTTCAATTTTTATCAATGTTGGTCTTCTCAAAAGTATGCATGATGAGTACTCATTGGATGCGGAATTTGACTCCGCATCCAATGAGTGTCTACACATTAAATTTGAGTAAACCTATAAGGAGATACACTAAAAATACAATTAAAAAATTAGCTTTTCTTCGTTTCCCTCCAAAATATTTACATATACCTCTTTTTAAATTTAAAGGATTTTGATTGGTTTACATATTATGACATGGAAATTATGTGAAAATTTAATGGGCACTTTTAGGCTAAAATTTCCTCTAATTCTCATTGTTCTAGGGCACACTCCCAATGTGCTTCTGATCCCATCTGGAAATGGAAATGAAAAAAACAAATGTATTCCCAGACCTTCCCTTCTCTGCTACAAAATCCCTCAGGAAATCCCATCACTCCCTTCATTTAATCACACACCTTCCAGCCTCCGCTCGAATCCTCTCTCTCGTTTACATAGTCCCTCGTGCAATCTATCCCTGAAAGGTTTCCTTTTGGAAGGTCTCAAAACCAAGGCATATCCATGCCTCAAAACCATCATACCAGCCATAGCATGCTTCATGGAAATCAATGGACACTATTAGTACCAAAGTGTCCTAAAAATGTCCCTACGCCTAAAGTGTTTACCAATATACTACCCCATGTTCCAATTCCTTTAAATGATGTCATGAGTTTGCGGTTGGATTAAACCACACAACCGATTTTTCCAACCACCCAAACTAGGAATTTCCCATGCTTTCATGTACCAAGAACATAATTTCCATTAATTCCAAAATAAATTCAAATAAATTCAAATCGTACCTCATTGGTAGCTAATTAATAAGGTACACTTGCAATTTTTTTTACTTCCTCTCACAACAAATCAAACTAGTTGTTGACTAAATCATCATATATAAACATATCACATCTGGTTAGCTAAAACACAACCAACGTAAATCAAAATCATAAATCACATGTAACCATCATAAATCAGATTCATTGATCATATGCATAGCTAAAACTGAAATAAAATAAATATACTTATCCTTCAATCGATCATTTTCTTCTACCTTTGTCCTTGTCCTTTCCGCACACACACTAGATCAGTTTACACATCTGACAAGAACCCAGTGCTTATCTTCTCTTCAACCACGTACACATACATCCAATTTAAATCACACACATACAACCACACATGGTATGCCACAGACCACACATACCTACACCCAACATACAACACAACACATACACCTACACCTGATGTACAACAAAACACATACACCCACACCCGACATACAACACAAAACATACTCCTACACCCGGTGTAACAACAAAACACATACACCTGAACCTGGTGTATAACACAACACATACTCCTACACTCGGTGTACAGCAACACATATACGTACACATAGTATAACACAATGAATACACATGTCATGATACAACGACTACATAATACATATAACACAGTCCCATATGTGCACAACACAATGTGTACCACATGTACACAACACCACCAACAAAATGTGTGCACAACACCACATGTACACAGCACCACCTATACAACATGTACATAATGCTACATTTACACAACACCACATGAATAACTTGTACACAACACCACCTACACAACATGTACAAAACACCACATGTACACAACACGACCTGCACAATGTGTACACAATACCACCTGTACAACGTGTACACATCACCACATGTGCACAACACCACATGTACACAACACCACATGCACGACATGTACACAACACTACCTACATAGAACACCATATGTACACAACACCACATGTAAAAAATGCACACAACACCATATGTACAGAGCATCACATATATAACATGTACACAACACCGCATATCCAATATGCACACAACACCATATGTACACAACATCGCATATCCAACATACACACAACACCATATGTACACAACATCACATATACAACAAGTACACAATACCAGTACTGTACAACTGGAGAACACACTGTCTCTACCAAGAAACCTTGTTTCTGGTGTCTCTCAGCTATCCATGCTTGTCCCGACATGCCAAAAATCACACTTCTTTCATTCCGTCGATGCATCCCTCAAAATTACCTATCATATCATAAACATAGGCATAATATAAGCACATAATATAAATTCACATCCACACAATACTAACCTCATAGATCTGTCAAAGGATACTCTTCCCACTTGATTTCTCATGAAAATAGGAACCTCTTCATGCCATTCACCTGCATAAGCAATCATTCCTCCACAAGAATGATCCCTGAAGACCTATCAAACAACGACACACACACAAACACACACACACATACATACACACACATATATATAAACCATTAGGGAAATTTTGAGGTCTAAAATGGGCCTCCTAAGGAAATAATAAAATAGTATTTGATTATATCATCAAATTTTACAGGGAAAAAAGTAAGAACTAATTTTTCAACTCGTATTTTCAACTTATCTCCCTATGGGTTTACTCAAATTTCAAGCGGGAACACTCATTGGATGTAGAATTTGATTCCTCAAGGAGTACCCATGTTGATACTTTCATGTGTTGAAAATGGAAACAAGAAACAATGAAGGAGGCCTCCTGAAACATCTTTCCTGATCCTAGTTGGAAAGTGATCACCTAAACTAGGTGGGGACCACACATGTGATTTTTGTCGAAGAGTCTATTTTTAGACCGCTTCTCCTTAATAGGGAAGTCAAAATATTACCCTTAATAATATTTGGACTCTAAACTTCAGTTTACTCTCTTGGAGCACTTCAGTTTGACCCCCGGAGGTGGGTCATGCATCTGCCAGAAGGATTTACATTTTTCCTATGAGTTAGGTGAGCTAATGCATGGTTGACTTCAGTTAGAGCTCAAGTGGCGGAGTTTGGTGGAGTTGATGCGACAGTTAATGGAGGTGGTGTTCTGGTTAACTAGTTGAACTAGTTGTATTTAGTTTAACTGGCTAATACACTAGAGATGAGTTTTGTGAATTAAATATTATTTAATTCACTAATTATTAACTCATTATTCAACTAAAGAACACATCAGTTTAACTCAGTGCATGGACAGTTCAGTGGCGACAAGTGAAAGAGGTAGATGAAAGGGTTGAGTTAGCTATCAGTTGCGACATCAGTTTTGCATGAGATTTGCACCACACTTGGAGGAAATTACCAATGAAAATTGCGTAGTTGGAGCCAGTGAGATTCGAACCTGGATCTCTATTTAGACCAGCCTTGATTGCGCAATAGAGGCAGAGAAGTAGTGGGTGTGTTTTGAACCTGTGACTTGTTCAAAACCAAGCTAGTTTTTGTGTAGCTTTGGGAGATAGTACTGAGTACTTGTGAGGAGTTTGTACTATGTATTTGCTGCATGGTCTCTCCATTTATAATATACTATAGCTGGGGGTTTTCAGCTATAAGCTTTCCCCATACATACTGTGTTAATGTGTGTGATGATTTGATGTGCTATCGCTTCTATTCTTTCCACATGTGACAATTAATTGTAGAAGAGATTATGTGTTATGCATGCAATTCAAAATTGATGTGTGATCAGGTTAATCTCCATTGAATAAGTGATTTATTCAGCAAATTTATACATGGTATCGGAGCAATATTAATTGTCGAGATCTATTACGGTGATTGCAAACTTATTTCCTCGGACAGAGCCTGCATACGGGCCAGATAGCCTCCGGATTCATCTTTCTTCGGAAAGTGAAAGGTCTGGTAAAAGCCCATGTAGTCAATCTCTGATTTGGAAATAATTTTTTCTCAAGTGTAGATCGGAAGTGTTTGAGTTATCAGCTGGTGGTGAAATTCAAATTTGCAGATTTGTGTTCTTGGTGCCGCGGCGAAAATGTCTTTCAACGGTTTGCGACTCGAATATGCCTTGGAAGGAAGTTTGAATTATGTTGCATGGAAGGACCGCATGGAGGCTGTATTAGATGATAATGGGCTGTTGGAATTCATGGAGAAAGAGATTCCAAAGCCTACTTCTAATGATCCTGCTGAAGTCGAAGCATGGCGAAAGAAACAAGCAAAGTGTCGAAGGATCCTGTTGGAGGGCGTCAAGGATCATATTGTATCTAGCCTGCATGGAAAGGCTTCTCCATATTTGATGTGGAAAGCTTTGACGGATCTGTACCAAAGCAAGAGCGACCAAAGGAAGCTGGCGCTCAAGGATAGACTAAGAAACATCAAGATGGAGAAAGGCGACAGCATCGCAAAATACCTCACGAAGTTCACTCAGTGCAGAGATGAGCTGGGAAGTGTGGGGGTGACTGTCGAACAAGAGGACTTGGTTGACCTGGCTCTCCTTGGTCTTCCGAAGGCTTGGCATTCCTATCAGGATAGTGTCAATGGTCGGGAGAAGTTGCCGGGATGGGAGCGACTGTGGTCGGATCTCATGCAAGAGGAGATCAGGAGGACTACCAGGGACGAATCTTCATCAAAGGTATCTGATGAAGAAGACTGCGCTTTGGCTGCCAAAGCAAGGAAGGGGAAGGGCAAGGAGAAGGCTTCTCAATCCGGTGCGGATGGTAAAGAGCATGACATGTCCAAAGTGAAGTGTTTTCACTGTCACGATCATGGACATTACGCCACGAATTTCCCCAAGAAGAAGAAGAACAAGCAGGCTGCTGGATCTGCAGCTGGTGAGGCTCTTGCCTCGCAATTTGAGCTGGACTTCTCATTGATCGCATGCATGTTGTCTATTGCATTGGGATCGGGGTGGTATATTGATAGTGGCGCTTCCTTTCACATGACGGGAGATGAAAATATTTTCAGTGACTTGGTGGAGAAAGGTCTCCAGATGCATGTTGAGTTGGGCGACGGTGGACGATACAATGCGACCGGCATTGGTACCATAACCTTTCAGAGGGAGTCAGGTAAACTCATTATTTTACAAGATGTATTGCATGTACCAGGTCTAACAAAGAATTTAATCTCAGTCACAATGTTAGAGGATAAAGGGTATGAAGTTGTCTTCAAAGAAGGAAAAGTTTTCCTTCGGCACAAGGCAACGGGACAAGTCAAGAAGGTTGGGATTCGAGCAAAGAATCTCTACAGACTTGAAGTAGATGGGATGTCTACGGAGCTTCCTACTATTGGGAAGCGGAAGGAAGACATGCAACTGAAGCTTGAGAGGGAGCAAGTGTTGCATGCAGGCGAGAAAGACATGCAATTGAAGCTTGAGAGGGAGAGGGTTTTGCATGCAGGTGATAGTGAACCTCGGGATGTGGAGAAGCCACAAGAGGATCATGGAGTGGGGAGAACCACCATGCAAAGAGAAATTTCTGTGCCGTACGGGAGCAAGAGGGAGTGCATGCAACTATACCACTAGGTGAGAGGTGGGGCGACATGCATGATTAATCCCAAGAGGAGATTTCTGGGTAGGATTCATGGAGATGATGTGGATCTCATGAATTGAACTTGGCTACGAGGTGCCCACACAGCAAAGAGGCAAGATCGGATGGAGGGATGCGGTGCAGATCAAAGTGACAAAGTTGTTGGACATCGAGCGCAGACGAGGCTGAGCTTCGCTAAGGGCAAGAGTGCATGGGTGCAAGAGTTCAACAGCGCAGTGGTTCCTGATGACATGTGCAGTTGGCCAAGCAGAAGTCGAAGACTTTGATGATAGATGCTAGATGCATCAAGAATGATTGAGTTGTTTGGAGCCTATTCAGTTTCAGAGGAGTTGCAGAGCAGATGCATGGAGTTGCATGGCGCTTGTGAAGGTTGCAAGGGTGAATGCATGGAGTTGCATGTCGCATGCAAAGACAGTCCTTTCTTGTTGAGAGGGAGTGTTGAAAATGGCAACAAGAAACAGTGAAGGAGGCCTCCTGAAACATCTTTCCTGATCCTAGTTGGAAAGTGATCACCTAAACTAGGTGGGGACTACACATGTGATTTTTGTCGAAGTCTATTGCATCGTCCTTAATAGGGAAGTCAGTCATTATTTACCCATAATATTTGACCTAAACTCGTGCTTTACTCTCTTAGCACTTGGCTTGACCTCAGGTAAGTTGCTGCAGTCGCCAAGGATTTACACTTTTCCTATGAGTTAGGTGAGCTAATGCATGGTTGACTTTAGTTAGAGCTCAAGTGGCGGAGTTCGGTGGAGTTGATGCGACAGTTAATGGAGGTGGTGTTCTGGTTAACTAGTTGAACTAGTTGTATTTAGTTTAACTCGCTAATACACTAGAGATGAGTTGTGTGAATTAAATATTATTTAATTCACTAATTATTAACTCATTATTCAACTAAAGAACACATCAGTTTAACTCAGTGCATGGACAGTTCAGTGGAGACCAGTGAAAGAGGTAGATGAAAGGGTGAGTACAGCTATCAGTTGGAGGATCAGTTGTGCATGAGATTTGCACCACACTTGGAGGAAATTACCAATGAAAATTGCACAGTTGGAGCCAGTGAGATTCGAACCTGGATCTCTATTTAGACCAGCCTTGATTGCGCAATAGAGGCAGAGAAGTAGTGGGTGTGTTTTGAACCTGTGACTTGTTCAAAACCAAGCTAGTTTTTGTGCAGCTTTGGGAGATAGTACTGAGTACTTGTGAGGAGTTTGTACTATGTATTTGCTGCATGTTCTCTCCATTATAATATACTATAGCTGGGGGTTTTCAGCTATAAGCTTTCCCCATACATACTGTGTTAATGTGTGTGATGATTTGATGTGCTATCGCTTCTATTCTTTCCGCATGTGACAATTAATTGTAGAAGAGATTATGTGTTATGCATGCAATTCGAAATTTATGTGTGATCAGGTTAATCTCCATTGAATAAGTGATTTATTCAAAGAAATTTCAACACGTATGGACCCCGCTACATTGAAAAACATGATTACAATAATTTTTTTTTCATGTATTTCTCATTTTCTTACATCAGAGTCCATCAAAAGTATGCAACATGGGTACTCCTAGGATGGGGAATTAATTTTTTCATCCAACGAGTACTCCCACTTGAAATTTGACTAAAGCCTTTGGGAGATAAGTTGAAAATACAAATTGAAAAAATAGTTTTATTATTTTATTATTTTTTAATATTTTTACTTTTTTACCCCAAAAATGGTGAATCATCCCCCATGGTTGACATCATCATCTTGAATTCTATTGTTTCTTATAAATTTTATTTTGGTTGTACATTTTTCTTAGGAGGTCTAAAATAAATTCTCTAATGATGACCTCTGATGACCTTGTCAGATACGACATACATACATACATACATACATGTATACATATATATGCATGAACATAATAATAATCACAATACAATTAACAGATATCATAAGGTCAAGGTTAAGAGAACTCCCTCTATCCATGCACAACATGCACAACATTGCGAACAAAAATTCACAACATAGCCAAGGCATTTGACGCATCAAATACATTTACTTTACCTTTCCTGTTACCTTTCACATGTTTTTCCTTCCACCATCCATATATCTCAATGGACCCAACTAGTACAAATGTCTATCATATTATTTTCTTCAACTTCCCTTTACTCATGCACCGGGCTTCATCTGGGTCTTACGTTACCTATTGGGTTTCATTAAAATCTCCCTAAGCTCCATTAATCTTCCTCTTCCCCAACCAATTACCAATATCCATAAAACATAAAATACAAGAACAAAAAACAAACAAGGAGAAAACCATGAAAAAAAATAGAAATATGACACCATAAACAAAGTGGCACGACCATGCACCATACATAAATAGAACTACAAATAAAGTGCAAACAAATCAAAAAGTACTGAAAGCAAAAAACTAAAAAAAAAACATCACGACTCAACCCCATAATTTCCTAGTGCTTCCAAGGGAAAATTAAACTTGATCCTTCTTCAATATTTCATGGTGGTTTCTTTTTCCATGCAATTCCCTACATCATATTTCCATAAACACACAATTTTCAGTGCCTAAATAATCATATCAACATACTAGTTACCTTCCCTCATTATGCCAAGCATGTTTCCTTGTAACTGAACACATCCATGCCATCTCTCAAGGGACTCCAATACCCTTTACAGATTCAAATATAATTGGAAACTAGCTAATATACATGTCAAATACATGTTCAAGAATATAACACATATCCACATAATGTCAGACGAAATCAAATTTAAGAAGACTTCCTATATTTAAAGCACCTGTTTATTTGGAATTATGGTTTTCAAACATAGCCAAAGGAATTATCACCCAATTCCTTTCTTTTACCTTTGACCTTGCTAAAATCAAGTCTTACTATGTGCTATCATATCATCCAATTGTTAGTTATATAAAAAAATCAACTGCTACCTTGTCATGCTAATACCAAACATGTTTCCCTACAACTGCTCACACATGTCAATCACACATTCCAAAGATAAAGACATCATGTCTATTAATTTGAAATCAACCTTTATCAAGACTACAACCATGCCAAAATCAACTCACAGTCATTAGTCATAATACTACTCATGTACATATCAGTTGTCTCAACACATATTATGTTAGTATAACCATATTAAAACAAGATCATTCCTTCATGCAATATTATAGACACATACTAATATCATGTAATTAATCAAACACTTAAACAACTTGTAAACATATCATGTTAGATAAACCAAATAAACAACATAATCAAACTCAAAACTCAATGTATCTCATGAGAGGCTATCACATCTGCACAACTCAGTCCAGATTAGTATCATCACAATATCACAAATATATCAACTCATACATGAATATCATAACCATAATCATTTGCACATGCATTTCCATATTAGCATGATACATATAACATCAAGATATTAACTACAATGTCATAATAATCATGCATATAACAAGTTACTATCATTCATGATTATCTGATGCATGTGCATATGACCACATTGATTAGCTAGCATCTATCATGCATTTAACCACAATAAAAATAGAATGATAGGCATGTACATAACCATAATGTGTATAAGAATCATTAATCAACATACTTGCATGCTAAACATACAAACTTGTATGAATATATGCTCTTAACCCAAGGTCTAGTGCTGCAACCTCACCTTGATAATCTACTTCTCCTGCTCTATCTTAGCCAACACATTAGCATCATGATGATGGAAACTGAAACAATGACTATCATAATGCGTGCATACACTCACATAAACAACTAGCATGCATGCATGGAAAACAAATTCCGCCCATCCATTCCAAGTGTTTAAACCTAGAAGCTCTGATACCACCCTGTGACACCCCCTCCCATATATACCAAGTTTCAAACCTACCATGGTAAACATGAGAGGAAGAGCTACTAAGACATGACCCGACCTCCAAGCTTAAATTATGGAAGTGAGGCCGACAAATTAACCTATCAACCACAAACTAACATCCTACATAACTTATAAGGCACTCATAGGATAGAAAACCATTCCCTATGCCCAAATCTTGAGTTGGGGCTCTCTTTCACTTACCAAGGCTTCCAGTCACATGCATAACACTGCATCCATAAAAATATAGGCCTCTAATCACATGCATAACATTTCATCCATGCAACTATAGGCCTCCAGTCGCATGCATAAGCCTACAAGATAGCGACTGTAGTCCTAATTTCTCAGTTCTAAGCTTGCAACCCCAAAATTAGTGCCACCTTTTCAGGGCTTGTCTCTAGACCACTACCTGAAAATTAGTGAGACTTTCCAAAATGATAAATAACATTGAGACAAATCCATTCATATAAAACTTGGTCAATGACTTGAGCTAACCAGGCCTAACCATGATAGTCATTTCGTCAAACATATGGTGAACATGTAATCTATAGGGCATGAATGCATATTTGAACATAGGAGTCTGGAAATTATCTTAGAATTACCAAGAAGGCCTAATTCTATCTCATAATATTTGCAATAACATTTGTTAGCCCATGCACTCATCAACCAAATCGATACATATCAATTGATGAACATCCATAGCTAGAGCACATAACATATCCATGCTTATAACCAATAAATAACCAACATATTAACCATGAAATAACAACCATAAAATAATCATAATAACATGTACAAGTGCTCATATCTTACCATATAGAAATAACTCTCATTAAATGATGCAAAAGGAAATGAGGTCAGGGACTTCCACGTACCATCGGACCATATCTTGGACCGAAAAAAATCTTTCTTTCATCCAATCACCCTTGTGCTATATTCCAAGCGTGAATGTTGGATTTCATGGAATAAACCAAGCAAAAGTAAACTAGGGTTCCCAAAGGCCAAACCTCCTCAACCCTTAACCAATGATTCCACCTCACGGTCGAACATCACTAACACCAATCAGATAGGTCTCTACCTAAGCTTTCCATGTATCTAGAGTATTTATCCCAACCACAGCTCTAGGAACTAATATCTTAACCAACAACCTTCCATGGCTCCAGAGCATTTTTCTAACAAAGGATCCAGGACTAGTAACTCAACCCAATAAGGGCTCTAGAGTGTTTTCCAAACCAAGGCCCCAATACTAATAACTCAACCTAAGTTTTTCTAGGGCTCCGGAGCATTTGTTCCAATCAATGACTCCAGGAACTAATAACTCAACCCATAACCCTAAGGAACCTGAGCACCAATCATAAACAACAAATGGAAAAATCCACAACACCGTGGCTATCTAGGAAATAGAAAGGCTAGGAAAAACCACTGTCAATCTAGGAAATTCTCCATGTCAATGACAAATCATAACCAAATAAATACATGCATAGACCATGCATGTCAAAACTAGGAAGGAAATCATACATGAAACTTGATACCTGCAAAGCAATCTTGATGTAACTATTGATCCCATTGTACCCTTATGATTTCCTTCTTTTCCAAATCCAATGAAAAATGGAGTGCTCCAAGAATGATATAACAATGCTCCAATATTTCTCTAAGTATGCAAGATTATGAGAGAGAGAGAATAGAATTAGAGTGCTAAATATTGAACTGACCAAAAGTTTGTGAAATGATCCTTAGATTCCCTTTTACAATTGAGGCCTCTATTTTCTTTATTTCCTTCATTTTTCCTTGAATTTCCCTCTATGCAAGCCTATGACCTTTCATATTCCTTTTCTCCTATCTTCCTTTATTTTCATAAGTAAATTCCAATTAGTGCCTCTTTTCCTTTGCCAATGCCTTTTCCAATTTTCTTAGCCATAACAAGATGAAATGAACATCCAATAGGTTTTTTTTCCCACCATTCAGCTTTGAATACATGTCCCATGACTTTGGTCTTATATTTTTTTACATGGAAAATAAACCAGGGGTTGTTACAACATATTAAATACTTTGTGATCTTATTGCAACTTTTGAATGTGTGTCCACACTTCTTTGTCATTCTTCCAATCGTCCCTTGCTTTAGTTATGCACTTAGGTTGGATACTAGAAATGGCATAGAGAAATGCCTCCACATCCTCATCTCTTCTTGAGAGTGCATCTGTAACAAAATTTTTCTTCACCTTTTTGTAGATGATTTCAAAGTCATAACCCAACAACTTTCTAACCCATTTTTGCTACTCTTCTCAAGATAATCTTTGTTCCAAGAACAATTTAATACTATCCTAATCTATTTTTACCTTGAAGTTTCTTCTCATTAGGTAAGGGCACCATTTATTCAGAGACTGTAGTATTGTCAACATTTCCTTCCCATATATAGGTTTGTGTAAATTATTTCCCTTGATCGAACGACTTTCAAAAGAAATGTGTCTTCCTTCTTGCATTAAAACAACACCAATGCAATTTCTTAAGGCATAACATTCCACAATAAAGGTTTTTGTGAAGTCGAGTGTAGCTAAGACCGGGTCTTGGCAAATTTCCTCTTTAAGATGTTCAAAGGCCTTAATTTCTTCTAGATCCAAGAAAATTAATCTTTCTTCAGTTGTTAGAAGTGCTCTTATTTTCCCATAATTATTATCAAACTTGCGACAATACCCTGTCCACCTGAGAAATCCTCGAAGATGCTTTAAATTTGTGGGGATTTTCCATTCCTTGATGGCTTTAATTTTGTTAGATTCTACCTTAACACCCTCATGAGATACAATATGACTAAATATTCCACCTCATGTACCCCAAAGAAAAATTTGGAGGGTTTTGCATAAAATTGTTTCTCATCCAATAATTTAAGCATGCTGCCAACATGTTGAACATGATCTTTCCAAGACTTGTTATAGAATAGTATATCATCAAAAAATACTAACACAAATTTTCAAAGGAAGGGTTTGAAAGTGGAATTCATCAAACCTTGAAATGTGGAAGGTGCATTAGTAAGGCCAAAAGGAATGGCCGAAAATTCATAATGACCTTCATGAGTTTTGAATGTTGTTTTCAAAATGTCTTATGTATTCATTCTAAGTTGATGATATCCTGAAGGAAGATCCAACTTGGTGAAGTAAATTACTCCATGTAATTCATCCAACAATTCATCAATGATAGGAATGGGAAATTTATCTTTAATAGTGATCTTATTGAGCTCTCTATAAGCCGGACACGTGCGCCACGATTCATCCTTCTTGTGCACCAATACTATTGGAGAAAAGAAAGAAATTTGGCTAGGTGAATTATACTTTACACTTGCATTTCTGCAACCATAAATTCAATTTCACTCTTTTGGGCACAGGGAAATCTATAAGGTCTGATGTTTGGAGGAACACTTCATGGAATCAATTGAATAGGATGATCATTATCACAAATAGGTGGGAGACCTTTGGGAGTCTCAAATACCTTGGAATGATTGTCAAGAAATTTTTGGAGATTTGAAGAAGTGGATGACTTTGATATTTTTACATCTAGTGAGAATAATTGTGCAGTTACCCCTCATTGTTCCTTCCTCAAAATATTTGTCATGCCATTCGATATTATTATCTTCTTAGGTTTCCCTACGATACCCGTTAATTCAATTTCATTTCCTTCCCAAAAAAAAATTGAGAAAAATTCTTAAAAATTAAAATTTATCGTCCCAAAGATAGTAACCATTGGATTCCTAATACAGCATCAACACCACCCATTGAAATGGAAATCATTTGAATATTCAATACATATGTGAAAATTCATTGAATCTCCTTCCATACAAGAATTCAATACATATGATCTTCCATACAAGAATATCATGTATTATATAGATTTATTAGTTGATTATAACATTTTTCTTTATGGCCAGTTATGATCAAGGGCTCATTTTTCTGCTAAAAAATAAAATTTCACAGTATGGCTCGAAACCTTAACGACCACATACTGCTCGTCATTCTGAATCCGATGCACTTGGTTTCGTACAAAATGGACTGATTTGTATGCTCCCAGAAATGAGTTCTGTTCGCTTTGCTAAACAAGAATTAAAAAAAAAGGATAGACAAGTGCTTAGTCAGAAGTCCGTACTACTGACGTGACATGATGATTGGGTAGGTTCTAATTTTTGTCATTTTCCTCTAGCGAATAATGGACTGCCAAGTGGCACCATGGTATTGGTTGAATTTTCGTGTTATGTGGAAATTTGTGATTGGTTTAAATTTGGTCCAATTGGGTGAGAACACGTGGTGCAGCCTGGGGCCACCACGTGCCCCCTCCCATGGTGTATCGTGGATCAAACGTTTATGGTTGAGACCGGGCGGAGGCGCTGGTGTTCGACCCCGCGACCTCCCACAAGTCAATGCCACATGTTACCATTCCACCACACGGTTAGTTCTTAACCATATACAGTTCCATATGTATTTAAATTTTATAATGTTCAGCAGTGGGGAACGTGGGGGCCAGCCCCCGATCCATATGACCTCAACTAGAATACCATCGGCGGAGCCAACTCCTAAGCACAAAGTTTAATACTAAACCTGTAATTAATTAGCACCTAATCCACATTTAATATGGGATTATCCTAAGCGCAGGTTTAGTGCTAAGCATTGCTTAGTTAGCACTAACCATAGTTAATTAACTTAATGAAGATTAAGTTGGCAGACCGCTAATTTCGGCGAAAACTGCCAGTTTAACTCCAACTAGCCGGATTTAGCTCCAATTAGCTAAATTTAGGCCTCAAATTGTGGAGAAAATGTAAATGGTCATAAATTTTGGATTTTTCGACCAAATAAGGTGTAGAAAGAGGCTATGCGACCAATTTTTTGCATTCTGGACTCATTGGTGCGGGTTTCAGGAGAAAAAAAGAATTGTAAACAGGTAATTTTACAAATTTGAGCATAATATAAAGGCTTGAGCCATGGAAGTTGGACCAAGGAGATGTAGCCCAGAAGGGTGAAATCCTTCACCAAATACCTATGTTGATGTGTTGTATGGTGATGTACTGTACTTTTATTTTCTTCTGTTCAACCTTTATTTTATGTTAAATTGTTCATTAAATTAACATGAAAATCACTTACGAGACTTGATAATTTACAAGAGAACTTGAACCCTTAAGCACACATAAGACATTGTATTCAAAATCTGAAAGAGTAATTAGCAAAACAACACTAACATACTTCATTCAGATCAATTGGTATCAGAAATCTTGGTGTTTTGGTTTTTTTGTGCAAGAAGGTTTCTAATTTTTTGAAAGTTTGTGTCATGCTTACACGGTTAAAAATCAAAAGAGGAGAATGGAATCTGGTTGAGAGCCGTGCAGTTGAGTCAAGAGGAAGAAGGGAAAGTTTGCCAAAGTCTTCAACACCAACACATCCTCAAGTTGAAGTTAAGTATTTAGTGAGCATGTCTCATGAAGGAGAACCTACCATGACAGAATATGAGAGAGCATTCAGGAATGAATCATTTGATATGACTAAGATGGTTAAAGTCCTCTATGAGGAGAGGAATTTAAGGATGCAAGGAGAAAGTTCAAGGCCTATAAGAGGAGAGGGTTCTCTAGGAGGAGGAGGCCATTGAGATGGTAATAAGCCACCATCCACTCCACCATCATCCTCACCACCAACTTCACCTTCCTCATCATCATCTTCTACTACCACAACTCTTCCATCTGTTCATACACATACTTCAAAAGGATCCGGTAAACCACCCTTACTTAAACTTGATGTTAAATTTGAGCTTCCGATGTATAATGGAAAAGTGAATGCAGAGAAGCTGGATAATTGGATTTGTTTATTGGAGGTTTATTGCATAATCCAAAACCTTTAAGAAGATGACATAAAGATTCAATTAGCCTCCTTGAGAATGAAGGTTGCAACACTTATATGGTGGGAAGAAAAGACACAAGAGGAGATTAAGAAAAATAGTAAGATCTTAATGTCTTAGTTAGATTCTATTGCTACCATTAAAAGGAAATTTTATCCTCTAGCTTACATGCAAAAAGATATTATGAGTTGGAAAAATTTTAGAAAATTGAAAGGTCAAAGTGTGCAAGATTACACTCATGAATTTAGGAGAAGAGCTCTTATGTTAGGTGTTGATTTACATTGCCAAGAAACTTTGCTTAAGTACATATGGGGTTTCCATAGTTACCTGAAACATACCATCCTCATGTTTAATCCCACTAGTCTAGATGAGGTCTGTGTGCAAGTTACAAAACTTGAGGCAAGAGGGAAAAATGTACAAGAAGAGGGTAAAAAGAAGCCATTCAAGGGTGGTGAAAAAGAAAAGGGTTTCAAGGGTGAACATAAGAAGAATGCTTCCATTAAGAAATAAGGGAAGAAAACCACATGTACTCATTGTTCCAAAGAGGGTCATGATGAAGCCCATTGTTGGAAGCTTCATCCAGAATTGAGGCCTAAGAAATTCAACAACAAGGGGAAACAAAAGACAACCGCTACCACACAACAGGATCTTGGATCCAACTCAGGAGATGAGACTAAAATTTCAGCCATGGTCACAAAGGTAAAAGAAGCCATAAAAAGTAATATTTTGTCAAATTTTCACAGTAACACTCCAAGTGAAGAAATAAGAATAGAGTTGTTTCATGTAAGAGTGATCTCAACACATACAAAAATTGACACACTATTTGATAGTGGGTCTCAAGCGAACTTAATATCTGAAGACTTAGTCAAGAAGATCAATCTTGAAACATTACCTAATCATAAGCAATGCCCCTTGGGTGAGATAACCAAGGATACAAATTTACAGGTTACAAAAAAATGTATTTTCTAGTTTGCAATTACTGCAAACTTCATTGATAAAGTTGAGTTAGATGTTGTACCGCTTGACATATCAGGAATTTTTTTGGGTAGTCCATATCTCTATGATAGGAAATAAGTCTTCTATCGCCATGAGAATAAATATGGAGTGGAATATATTGTGAGAGCTCATCGAAAAAAGCTAAACCTCTCTTTGGTTAATGCTAGGAAAATGAAGAGACTAGTAAAATCAAGAAAAAACTTTGTGCTTCTTATGACCAAACAAAAGAATGATAAGGATTATGAATATTTTGAAGGTTGTGATGATAAATTAAAATATTATTTGTTTGATGTGGTAAGTCAGAATGGCGAGATGTTTCAGGAACCAACGGTGTTACCTCCCAAGAGGGGAATCGAACATGAGATACATCTGCAGTAAGATGTCCCACTCCCTAACATTGGCATGTATCTCATATCGATAATGGAAAGTGAAAAAATCAAGAATAAAATCCAAGTATTGTTGAATAAAGGTATCATTCGCCCATCTACCTCACCATGTGGTTCACCGATTGTATTGGTGCCCAAGAAGGATGGAACATTGCGCATGTGTGTGGATTTATGTGCACTCAACAAAATCACGCTAAAGAATTGTTATTCGCTCCCAAGGATTGATGGGTTGCTTGATAAATTTGGGTATGAAAATTATTTCACTAAGTTAGACTTAAGAAGTGGTTATCATCAACTAAACAAGGATTGTTTGAGTGGCTTGTTATGCCTTTTGGACTTTGCAATGCTCCGACTACTTTCATGATAGTTATGAATGATGTATTGAGACCATTTCTTGATGAGTGTGCCATTGTCTACTTAGATGATATTTTGATATTCAGAAAATCACAAGATGAACATGTCATGCATGTAAGGAAGGTGCTTGATGTCTTGAGAAAAGAACAATTGTTTTTTAAGATGTTGAAATGTGAATTTGGTAAAACTTCTTTAGTGTATTTGGGACATATTGTTGGAGGAGGTGAGTTGAAGATAGACCCCTCTAAAGTTGAGGTCATTGTGAATTGGCCTACACCCAAATCAGTGACTGAGGTAAGAATCTTTCCAGGAGCAACACAATATTGGAGGAAGTTCATTGCTAATTTTTCTTCTATTGTAGCTCTGTTACATGCATTGACTAGTGTTAAGAAAGTTTTCCAGTGTGGATGAAATCAGCAAGAATCATTTGATGCTTTGAAAAAGAAGACCAATTCAGCCCCAATACTATCACTACCGGACTTGAGACATTAATTTGAGATTCAAACAGATGCAAGTGACTATGCCATGTGCGCAATCCTCTTACAACATGGTAAGCCTATTTCATTCCATTCATAAATGTTTAATGGTGCGGTGATAAAATATCCTACATATGACAAGGATCTATATGTGTTGATTCAAAGTGTGAAGAAGTGGAAACATTATTTAATGGGAAATGAAACTATCATTCACGCAGATCACCAACCATTGCAATACTTGCAATTGCAAACTAAATTACAACATTCAAGGCACTTTCGATGGATGGGATTCTTACAGCAATTTCACTTGGTCATAAGGAATAATAAAGGTATATACAACAAGGTTTCTTATATTCTTTCTAGGTCTATTATTAATGCAACTACTTTACTCAAGAATACTTCTGTTTTACATGAAAGTTACATTGAACAATATGCATTTGACAATGAATTTCAAGATGTTTATGCAAAGTTGAGTCAAGGTCACCAAGTTGAGGAATTAGATTACCATGTACATAATAACTTGTTGTATCATTTGGGCAAGATTTGTATTCCACAGGGTGAGAGAGTGAATGTCATAAGGGAAGCACACACCTCTCTTACTACGAGACTTTTTGGTGTAAGAAAAACAATGGAAAATATTTAAAGCCATTTTTATTGGCTCGTATGCTTGAAAGTTTGTCACGTTTTATTAAAGGTTGTTCATTATGTGCAGTCAGTAAGCATAGTAATAGGAAGTTAGGATTTTACACACCACTTATAGTTCCTTCACGTTCATGGGAGAGTATTTCTATGGATTTTGTCGGAGGTATTCCTTTGTCAAAAAGAGGTCATGATTATTTGTATGTAGTTGTGGATAGGTTCAGAAAAATGTGTATATTGATGCCATGTAAAAATCAAGTTATAGCTAAACTGTAACAACTCATTTTCTCTTGAAAAATGTTTGGGTTAATTTTGGGTTAACTACATCTATTGTAAGTGGACACTAAGTCAAAGAAGAGTACAACCTTTCATCCATAAATAGATGGTCAAACCGAGGTGGTCAACATAAAAATAATTCATCTTCTTCGAGGATATTGCAAGAAACTTCCTAAGTTGAGGGATGAACAGTTGCATTACATTCAACATGCTTACAACCATGCAAAACATTTCTCTACTCAAACATCACCATTTGAGGCATGTCTTGGATACTTTCCAAAATTGCCATTGGATTTCATTTTTGGGAAATATGTAGCTATCGATGGACATAGCGACATAGATAAATAAAATAAATTCATAGAGAAAATTCAGTTTATTCATCAAACAATGCAAGATCAACTAGAGAAAAGTCAAGGCAAGTACAAAGCGAGGCATGAAAAAGATCGTGTGGAATATAAGTTTTGAAGTTGGTGATGAATTTTGGCTTTACATTAGAAAGGAAAGGCTTCAAGGAGAAGGTAAAAATATGAAGCCAATCCATTATTGTCCTTTCAAAATTCTGGAAAAGATTGGTAAAAATGCCTTCAAGCCTCATTTGCCTTCATACATGCAAATTTATTCAGTTGTTAATGTTGAAAATTTGGGATTGTACGAGCCTCCTCTGATTGAAGATGAATGAGAGTATGTTCAGCTGCCATCTATTGCATATTTTTATCCAGATTTCTTTGTTGAGCTACAACAAGGCACCATACTTGATAGGAGGATAAGGACATCGACAAGAGGAAGTGTCGAATATCTTTGAGTGGGGCTTAAAGGAACAAATCCTTCAAAAGCCAAATGGATTGAAATTGGGAAGGTGAGGGAAATGCACCCTCACTTGTTCAACAACGTAATATGATATTTTGGGGTCCAAAAGCTTCCAGTGGGGAGGAATGATTAGGGGCTTAGTTTTATGCTCAAAAATAGAAGTTCTCAGAATGGATCTAAACCTGAACGACCACGTAGTGCTTGGCATTCTAAATCTGGCACACTTTGTTTTGTGCAAAATGGACTCTGTATGTTCCCGTAAATGAGTTCTGTTCACTTTTCTAAATAGGAAAAAAAAAAAAAGATAGACAGGTGCCCAGTCAGCAGTCCGTACTACTGATGTGCCATGATGAATAGGCAGGGTAAATTTTTTATCATTTTCCTTTGGTGAATAATGGACTACCAAGTGGAAGCATGGTATTGGTTGAATTTTCGAGTTATGTAGCAATTTGTGATTGGTTTAAATTTGGTCCAATTGGGTGAGGACAAGTGGTGCAGCCTAGGGCCGCCACGCGCCCCCCCTTGGTGGATCATGGATCAAACATTTATGGTTGAGACTGAGCGAAGGTGTCGGGATTTGACCCTGCAACCTCCCACAAGCCAGCACCACGCGTTACCATTCCACCACATGGTTAGATCTTAACTATATACAGTTCCATATGTATTTAAATTTTATAATGTTCAACGATGGGGAAAGTGTGGGACAGCCCCGTGGGGCCAGCCCCCGATCCATATGACCTCAATGCAAAGACCACCAGCGGAGCCAACTCCTAAGCACAAAGTTTAATACTAAACTTGTAATTAATTAACGCCTAATCCACATTTAATCTGGGATTATCTTAAGCACGAGTTTAGCGCTAAGAATTGCTTAATTAGCTCTAACCACAGTTAATTAACTTAATGAAGATTAAGTTGGCAGACCGCTAATTTCGGCGGAAACTATCAGTTTAACTCCAGCTAGCCAAATTTAGCTCCAGTTAGCTAAATTTAAGCCTAAAATTGTGGAGAAAATGTAAATGGTCATAAATTTTGGATTTTTCGACCAAATCAGGTGCAAAAAGAGGCTAGATGACCATTTTTTAGCATTATGGACTCATTGGTGCAAGTTTCCAGAGAAGAAAAGCATTAAAAATAGGTAATTTTTCAAATTTTAGCATAATATAGAGGCCCAAGCCATGGAAGCTGGACACAAGAGATGTAGCCAAGGAGGGGTGAACTCCTTCATCAAATAACTGTGTTGATGTGTTGTATGGTGATGTACTGTAATTTTATTTGCTACTATTCAACCTTTATTTTATGTTAAATTATTCATTAAATTAACATGAAAATCACTCATGAGACTTGATAATTTGCAAGAGAACTTGAACCCTTAATCACACGTAAGACATTGTAATCAAAATTTGAAAGTGTAATTAGCATACCAACACTAACATATGTCATTCAGATCAATTATCTTTAACCAACATGATTTTCTAAGTAGGAATTATTACCATAGCATTTGTGAAGGATCATTGATGAAGTGATGTAGATTCCTCTCATATGATGAGGCTAGATAGTAGGTCCACAAGGAGGAAGTCTAGTAAAATTATTATGGGAGGGTGGTAGGGAGGGTTATCAATCGTCAATGTGATAATACATAGAATAATATGAACCATTGAGGGTTTTATATTTTTTCTTACAAATGATGGAAGTCTAAGGATGGATGACCACTATATGAGCTCAGGGTTTGCCTCATATAAACCATCAAGAATTTAGTTTGAGGCAAAGGGTTGCAAGGTTTTTATGGGAAGGATAAGAGGGGCTTATCATGACAAGACAAGATGTTATATAGGTGCATAATATTTGAGCAATAGGATAGAAGGCGAGGGAAGCGATACGTTTAACAAGAGTCCTCATTGCTAGCGAGAACTAAGGTTTTCATGCTTTTCCTAAGGGATCCATCCTACTCTTGACACTCATGATTGCTCCCATAGTGCACCAATTTGAATTTATATCCATTTTGAATGCCTTTTAAAATTTGGGAAATGTGAAGCTTGGTGTTTGATTGGTCTTCCATTTCAATTCCTCAAAATCCTTTGCAAAATATATTCCCATTGGAAATTATTTTTGAATGGATGTTATAACATAAAGTGCAAACCCACAATTGAAGAGGATATAATTAAAATTCTAAGGTATTTTTTTAATCCATAAAGCTCCTTACATTAGTGATATTTCTAAGCACTAGTGATTATATGATGGCTTCCATATTCATAGGATCAATCTTTATTTCTTCTCCACCAATCACATAACCCCAAAATGCCTTAGCTCCATATCATTCAACTATGGATCTAATTCACTAAATGTTTTTTTGACCCAAATTTTTGTAATTCCCTAATTATCTTGAAGTTATTTTCTATTTACTTCATATATTTATCCTCTCGCTCAAGATTGAAGTGATCACACTTTTATTTCACTAATAAATGAAAACTCTTCATACTCAAGATAGTGGTGGTTGAAATTTAATGGGGAAGTCAATTTTTTACCTCCCACTCTCACATTCAACACTATAGGGGAACAATTAAGTCCTCATATTGTAATGAAATATCCATAATAGTCGAAATAAAATAACACATTTTCATTCACAAATACCTTACAATGTGTAGTCTTTATATCTACAACACCAAATTTCGAGCCATAATGTTCTAAAGATTCTATGTTTACCAATATATTTCTCTTAACTATATGAGATTAAAATTTTACTCTAACTTGCATTATCTCCTTACATTTGAATTTCATACAAAGTAACGTTTAGGTATCCCCTCACATCAAATTTTGGATGACCCATAATTCCATACTAAGAGTTCATTCTAAAAAATATTCCTCGTTGTGGGAGGGTACATAAACATTCAAAAGATATACATATTATTTAAACTTCTTTAATTTAAGTGATATAAAGATATAAAATACAACAATACACCCATTTTGTGACTTCTTAACCACCATTTTATTTAAGTATGAGGGATTTCCTCACTACATTATATTAGATATCATTTTTTGGATTCAACTACATTAAGCAAGTCATTCATCTATGACCATTTCCATGATAAGTAGTCGTAACTAACTAATTTGTCGTGATTTTTGAATAGTCCACTTAAAACTCATTGCATCAGGTGATGCTCACATGGGTGAAGAAGTGGGATTGAAACTAGTGAAATGAATCACATAGCGTCAATCATCACTTCCAGAGCTTACACCCGGTAACCAGGACTTCCCGGGAGGTCACCCATCCTAGAACGCCTCTGGCTCAAGCGCGCTTAACTGTGGAGGTTTCCCCACAATCAAACCCACTTAGCTTGCTACCCCATTTGCAAAACCTTAGCAAGTATTGTGTCTCATGAACCATTCAAGCAGAGCTCCCTTTACTCTTTGTATTTTATTTGTTAATTTTTTGGCATTTATTAGTTTTTTAGACACAACAAATAAAATATATCATATTTTCTTGTGTGCTTTTAACACCCTCTCTTTGCATCTTTTTGTGTTTCCACTGTATCACATTATGGCAATATTGAGCATAATTTTTCATTATACATATTAAAATTTTTGTTTGTGTCATCTCGATATCTTTATGTGTTTCTATTGCATCATTTTTAATATTACATTTGAGTCTTTGTGTTATTCTTTATGCCGTAAGGTGTTATTATTTGAAAACAACTTTCCTAAGTGTCACTCTGTCCGTGTTTGGGCCATTGGATGAAATGTTCGACGATTGAACTGTTATTGACCATTAGATTCAATACCTCCTCCAACCTAACTAACTAACTAACTTTTGCGTCTCTTTTGATATCCAGATAAAGCTCAATGAGAATTCCAGTGTGACGGTGCGTCGGTGCCTGAGAAAACTAAAACCAAAAGGAATGTGGTCAGTATGATCAGCATGATTTCCCTGCTCTGTAACGCTGCTCTATTGCTAACCATCGTAGTATTAGTGCTTTCTCTTCATAGGAAAAGATTCTCCGTCTCTTCGAAAAGACTCAAGAAAGACCTCGCAGAGACAGTATCAAACCATCTTTGTTTGCAGGATGTGCGCTCGGAGCATCACAATGCATCACTATAGGTAATCTGGCTCTGGACTTTTGGTACGGGGGACATCTTGTAGCAAAAGGACAAATCACCCCCAAAGCTCTTTTCCAGGTGTTCTTCATTCTGATGAGCACTGGAAGAGCGATAGGAGAAGCAGGAAGTATGAGTAGTGACATCGCTAAAGGCTCACATTGTAGTCTTCATCCAGCAAAGCCGCCTGGATCGATGGCGATGTCAACGGGAAAAACTCCTCCATATCTCTTTCAAAAAAACGCTCTGAGTCTTTTCCCGCCCTCCGGACTTTGAGAAACTCCAGCAAAGCAATGCAGCAGGAGAGGGATCTTGGCAGATTCAATGGAAAAAAACCACTGCGAAAATGTTTCTTTTTGGAACATGACATACCTTTTTGTTCCCGGCTTTATTTTTCGCTAGTTTACATTGAGCTTTTCATTATAATTAAACTCCGGAAATTTTCTTTCCTCATGCCGTACACTTTTGGTTGAGTTAATTTTATTTTTCCGTCCATTGTTCCATGCGACCATAATTAAACTCTTGAAATTTTCTTTTCCTATGCTGCACTTTTTGGTTTAGGTTAATTTATTTTCCGTCCATTGTTTCATGCGTCCATTGTTTCATGCAACCATTTAGGTTGATTTATTTTCCGTCCATTGTTTCATGCGACCATTTAGGTTAATTTATTTTCCATCCATTGTTTCATGCGACCATTTGGCTAGTAATGTCGCCCTTTTGTTGTCTTTAGAACTTTTATTTTACTTTGTTTACTGAACAAACCCTAACATGAATTTAGGCTTGTAAACAAGATTTTATTCTCGCTATTTCCAAATGTTTTTATCTCAGACCAATTAAATGACAATCAAATTAACATAGGTCCAGCCATATTACTTATAAGCACCCAAACGTGTTGACTCATAATTGTATATGAAACATGTACGTGGTAGAATATCGATTTTTTAATTTAGTATAACAGACCTTTTTTCTTATATATTCTTGCTGGGCTCATAATTGTCTCGAAAATGTAGTGAACGGAAGAGTATCACTTTTAAATCTAGAATGGAGTACATTCTGAAAAAACTCCTCTATGAATATCCATTTTTTAATTTAGTATAACATGCTTTTTTTTCTTATGTATTCTTTTTGGGCTCATAATTGTCTCCCAAAAGGTAAGCAGAGGAAGAGTATCACTTTTAAATCTAGAATTGAGCATTTTTGAAAAATCTCCGCTATGTATTCTTTCAAGCTAAGATATCTTGGGTTGCGGAAGATGGCTAAAGGTTTGGAAAACGTTTATTTATTTTATATTTGATTAAAAATTATCTATTTCTAATCTCATCAATTATGTAAGGAAGTTGATTATTTCTGGTAGAATTAAATAAGATTCATTCGATTTATTTTAATAGATAACATTCACTTGATTTATTTTAGTAATAATCCTGTATGTATCATGCTTTATATCCATCTACATGTTTCTTTAAATCTGTTTATTTTTCTATTTGATAAATCCACGTATTTGTATTTGTGAGATTACTTTTATAATTTATATTCATTTATGTTTTTATTTGAAAATTTGTTATTTAATGTGTAAAGTACAAGTATTTGTATGGGTAAGGTGAGTTTTATATTTTGGGGAATTTAAGTTTTATTTCAGGTAATTTAGTATTGTATGTATTTAAGTATTTGTTAAATGTGTAATGTTCAAATATTTGTATGGTTGTATGGGTGAGGTTAGTTTGATATTTTTGGGAATTTACTTTTATTTCAAGTAATTGAATATTGTATGTATTTAAGAATTGGAAAGATAGAGTAGAAATCTCTAGAAAAATAAAAAAATTAAAACTTAGAGAAATAAGAAAAATAATTATAAAAAAGATATAGTTTTATTATGCTTAAATGAGAACGTTCTTATTTGAAAACAACTTCCCTAAGTGCCATTGTGTCAATGTATGAGCCATTGGATCAAATGTTAGACGATTGAAATGTTTTAGGCCATTAGATTCACAAGTTAAAGTTTTATATATGTTTTTTATAATGTTAGTTTTTTTTTTTTAATAAGTTATTGAATTTAGGTTTTGGTGACTTTGTCAAATTACACAAAAGTAAAAATAAAAGTAAATTAAATAAAAAGATTGACATATTGTAATGAACATTTTAACTAGGTCAAATAAAAAATAAAAATAATACTAAACTATAAAAACAACCCATGGTATTGACTCATGGTATGCATGTGGAATGTGGTTTATGTAAAGGGGGAAATTAAGATGGCCTAACTCTGGATCTACCAAGAGCCAAGAGGGATCAAATGTCTTCATATGCAAACCTCATTGATCCCTCTCATCATGTAAACTAATTATTTAATAAAATTATTTACTAAACTATAAAAACAACCCATGGTATTGACTCATGGTATTAATGTGTAATGTGGTTTATCTAAAGGGGGGAATTAATATGGCCTAACTCTAGATCTACCAAGAGCCAAGGGGGATCAAATGTCTTGATATGCAAACCTCATTGATCCCTCTCATCAATAATATAGATCTAAACTAATTATTTAATAAAAGTATTTTTAAATGTTTATAACCATTATTCTTTTAAAATTTGTTTTAGGCCATTAGATTCACAAGTTAAAGTTTTATATATGTTTTTTATAATGTTAGTTTTCTTTTTTTTAATAAGTTATTGAATTTAGGTTTTGGTGACTTTGTCAAATTACACAAAAATAAAAATAAAAGTAAATTAAAAAAAAGATTGACATATTGTAATGAACATTTTAACTAGGTCAAATAAAAAATAAAAATAATATTAAACTATAAAAACAACCCATGGTATTGACTCATGGTATGCATGTGGAATGTGGTTTATGTAAAGGGGGGAATTAAGATGGCCTAACTCTAGATCTACCAATAGCCAAGAGGGATCAAATGTCTTGATATGCAAACCTCATTGATCCCTCTCATCAATAATATAGATCTAAACTAATTATTTAATCAAATTATTTATTAAACTATAAAAACAACCCATGGTATTGACTCATGGTATTCATGTGGAATGTGGTTTATCTAAAGAGGGAAATTAATATGGCCTAACTCTAGATCTACCATGAGCCAAGAGGGATCAAATGTCTTGATATGCAAACCTCATTGATCCCTCTCATCAAGATCTAAACTAATTATTTAATAAAATTATTTTTAAATGTTTAGATCACTTATCAACATTTATTATACATTAGATATTGATTTATAATCCTATTTGATCACTTTCACTAGATGCATTTATTTTAGTGTAGATGTCGATTTCTAATCCTATTTAATACCTTACACTAGATGCATTGATTTCAGTGTAGATGTTGATTTCTACTCCTATTTGATTGCTTGCAGTGGATGCATTGATTTCAATGTAGATATTGATTTCTAATCCTATTTGATTGCTTGCACTAGATGCATTGATTTAAGAGTAGATATTGATATCTAATCCTTTTGATTGTTTGCACTAGATGCATTGGTTTCAGTGTAGATATTGATTTCTAATCATATTTGATTGTTTTCACTAGATGCATTGATTTCAATGTAGATTTTGATTTCTACTCCTATTTTATTGCTTGCATTGGATGCATTGGTTTCAGTGTAGCTATTGATTTCTAATCGTATTTGATTGCTTGCACTAGATGCATTGATTTAAGTGTAGATGTTGATTTATAATCCTGTTTGGTTGTTTGCACTAAATGCATTGATTTAAATGTAGATGTTGATTTCTGATTTGCTGCAACTAGATGTATGATGTATATTAATTTCAAAGTGATTAGATCAATAGTGTTGAAGTTCAACAAGAAATTTCGGCACCTACACTAGTGTCGGACTAGGAGGTCCAAGCAGAACCTACACTAGTGTGGGACCACAGGTCTTAGCAGCACCTACACTAGTGTGGGCTAAATTTGGTGCATGCCTATTTTAGTTATCCCTTAATTAAGATGGAAAATAAAATGTAATCTAATCTCAAAATAACTTGTAATAGTTAACAGAGTGTGATAAACTCAGTTAACTCATGAATTTCGAGTTGAGGGTAGTTGGTGAGGCATGCAGAGTAATTCTAGTTGTAACAGAGTTCGAAGTGCAGTGGTGTATTAGTTAATGCAGGTTGTATTCAGTTTAACTTAGTTAAGTGAGTTAAACTCAGTTGTGCTAGTTGTAACTATTTTATACACTAGTGAAAGATTAAGTGAATTAAATATTATTTAATTCACAATCAGTGATCTCACATGCAACTTAGGATTTACTATTATTAGTTGCATGCATGTCAGTTCTAGTGGAGACCCAATTGAGATATAGGTGAAAGGGATGTTGACTATCAGTTGTAGGAATATTGAGTTGCACCAATACAACCAAACACCCATTTTGGATTTCCCATGATCCTTGCACAGTCAAGGAAGGCCAAAATTCCTAAAGAATAGTGATTTCATTCCACATGAATTGCGCAAGGCAGACAGGTTGTTTAAAGGCTGAGAATTGGCTAAGTGTTGGTCAGTTTTGTCCACGACAGTGTGAGACAATTAGCTGAGTACAAGAGGGATCTTGTGAGAAAAACATGTATCCATGCTGAATATACAATATAAGATAGTAGGGTTTTGAGTAGAAATCTTTCCCCGAGAAATTATCTGTGTTGTGGTTTGATTGATTCTTATTTTCTTCATGTGATTGGTGATTGTGTTTTTAATTCCACAATTTATTTGTAGAAGTGATTCAGTATCTAGCGTTAGCACATTGTTAGATCAGATTGAATCAATGATATACATGCTGCTTGTATAATTTCTACAAATACTGCACATTGATTTTAGTGTAATCGCATCTCTGCCCCCTCCATCTATATCTCTATCCCCCATTGTATCACCTTATTTATCTCTCTATCTCACTCCCCAAACATACACACACACACACACACTCTCTCTCTCTCCCTCTCTTTTCCCCTCCCTCTCTCTCTCTAACACTTCTCTCTCCATATCTATATCTCTTCCTCCCTCCCTATATTTTCCTCCCTCTTATTCGCTCTCTCCCTCCCTCCATATATATATATATATATATATATCTCCCATTATCTCTCCTTCTCACCCCCAAAACATACACACATTCTCTCAGTGTAAGCACATAAAAATTATTCATGACGTGCATTGACTTCTGTGTTACAGTAATTCAACCATAAATATAAAACTTGAATTTCATCCTAAATAAAATGTTCACTTACCCGAAATGTTTGCTTCCTGAAACTTTAAACTATTTGTAATTGGATACATAAGCTTATTATTCATTTTCTATCATTCAACATTGTTAATCACATTGCATTCAAATGCAGTAATAGAAAATAACTACCATTGCAAATTATTTGGGGTTTAACACTCCATAAGTCACAATGATTGACTTTGGATAAAACTACTATTAATATTGGAGAGTAAAAAAAACAACATATGATGTTTACTAAAGTAGCTCGAGTTAAATATTTGAATGGCTTATGATTTCAATTTCCTTTTTCATATGATCGATATGAGAAAATGACAAAACTAATAGGTGTGACAATGAGAACAATAGAAGAAAATAGTTTCAGATTGATCGCAATGAAGATTGTTTGTAATTGATTATATTCTTATTATTCATATTTTCTATCATTCAACATTGTTACATTGTCACTTTGCACTCAAAATTCGTATTTCATAATTTTTTATCATTCAAGTTACTAACAGTGTCTCTCATCTCAACAAACTGAGGCAACTAAGAACATTTAAAATTAAATTGACCAAATTAATCTTATAAATATTTAGAATATTTAAAATGATCAAAATATTTAGATGTTCATAAAATTTTGTATGATCGCACATGACTGAACCCAACCTAGATCCATCTTAACCCTGGATCTATTAAGCGTCAAGAGGTAACAAACCTCTTGAGGTGCAAACCTTTTCTCAAATTTTTTACTCAAAAAAGAGGTTTGCACCTCAAGAGATTCAATCCCTCTCGACGCTTGATAGATCCAGGGTTAAGATGGATCTAGGCTGGTCATTAATATTGTGCGAGACTCAATTGAGTCTAGACATCCATTAAGACCCCCACAATTAGCTTTCACTCTCAATCCATTCCCATGAGGTTTGAAATGAAAATTAAATCCTACATAAACCAACTAATGTACATCTCATGAATATGCTTTCCCATAGTTATACATAGATTTCCATTATTGATTTTGACAATTAATAAATTAAATAAATATTGAAGTAAATATGTAAAATTAATTATTTGAATATAGGAAGGAGTTCAAGTTCAATGGGGCTTAGTACTAGCCTAAATGCATTGTCTACCAAGCCAAGAGAGATCAAATCACTTTTCACTCTTAAAAATGTTTGCACCTCAAAACATTTGATCCCTCTCAAAACTTAATAACTCCAAAGTTAAAATAAATATAGACTAATTTAATTATTAATACTAAAAATAATATATATAAATATATATATAATTTAATAAATTCAAAATATTTTATTAATAATATTTATTTAATAATAATAATTATTTCCCGGATGCGGGTGCTAGTGGAGATGGGGGGATTGACGGGACGCATGGCGCAAGGACGGGAGGCCACCTGCCTACCCTCTTGAATCCTTAGCGCCCACCTGATCTCATTTATTACCCGCGCTTGATCTTAATGGTTCGGATATGGAGTCGATTCACTTCAATGCACCAGGTTCTCGAGGCAGCCTCGAATGCTGCAATCGCGTTATACATTCGACCTCCAGGCTTGGTCATTCAATGCACAGGCTGGAAGGTTGCAGTCTTGGTTTGTTATTTATCATGGAGCCGTCCGCCCCTTCGCCATTGTTATCGAGTTGCAATCCTGCTCAGGACAAAGCAATTTTCCGCACCTTCACCGGGTTGCGCTGTTGCAACACTTGCTGCTTGGTGCTTGCGGATAATTCGCACATATCTATTACAGGTTCTTGTGTTTCTGCCACTGAAGTTCTTGGCTCTCCTCCTGCGCGGAATTCCACCAGTTCTCACTTGCTCACTAGCTCCTATTCTGCCGCAATCATGCCCAGAGTCAGACAGAGGATGCGGAGCCGTAGGGGCTCCTCGCGGGCTGCCAGAAGGCTCTCGCCTTCCCTCACCTCCTCTCCGTCTAATTCCTCTGCGACATCGGACAGCTTGCCCCGTCTCCTTCATGGGCGTCTGCTTCGTTCAGGACGTCGTCTGGACTCGCCCTCTGGCGATGCTCTACCAGCTCAGTCTCATACTGCACTCTTTTCCTTTGACTGTGCTCTCGACAAACCCCGGGTCACCATCGCCATCTCGGTCGTCTTCCTGGAGGAACCAACGCCTGAGCCTCCGCCTGATGCGCATGCTCCGGACGACAGCGCTAATAGGGACGAGAAGCAACAGGATACGAGGGGTTCGCCCTCTGAGAACAAGATTTCTTTGCAGGTCGATGCTGGGGTTGTTCTGGGCCATGTCGTTGCGCCTCCGCCGGTTTTCCACTCCTCCACCGCTTGCTCCCACGCGCATGGTAATCCGGAAGACTTCAGCTGCAAAATTGAAGAAATTGAGACGGATGAGTAACTATGTCCTCCCTTCCTGTCTTTTTGTCAGTTCTCTGCCCTTTCTGAGGGTTTGCTTGGTCGACTTGTTAGTTCTTTTTGCATTTTTCCAATCTCAGACACTACAGTGGTCCAGTTCAGTCAGAGTCAAGGTCCTGCAGTAGATATGCAATGTAATTATGTTCAGTGTCCAGTCAAAAACATATCAGTTCGATCCCCTGCGTGGGATTTTTTCAGATTATGGCTCCCATGGCTGGTTTCCCTCTCGTTGGGCAGCCCAATATCAGTCTCTGTCAGTTAAAATGCCTCCCGGTAGGCTATGTTTTGGCTTCGGCCAGGTGTACATTATTTTCCTTTAATTAATAGATTACTCTAACTTAGAAAAAAAAAAAACATAATAATTTTTTATTTTTTATTTTCTTACAATTAATTGAATCAAAATATTTACCAAACATTCCAACCATTCCTACCCATTACGTTGGAAAATGCCTCCCAATGCAATAACCTATTTAACACTCAATTATTGATTGGATTACGTTATTTATGGAAATTTCTCGACATATTTATTTTCCTTTTTGTTGGATTCTTTCACATCAATTATTTTTATTTTAATTACGCCATAAGCGTCACTATTTGAAAACAACACCCATGTTTTCTTGCTATCCTTCATGTGCATTGTTCAATATTTTGTTAGACGATTAAATTCTTCTTTCCTGTTGACTTGAACTTAGGTTAGTTATTAAAGTTCGTTATGAGCTTGGCGTTTCCCTATAGTTTATATGTTTGATGGAGCTGGATTGAAAGACAGTAACAGCAAAAAAAAATAAAAAAAATTACTTGCTGGCTCCTCCATTCATCATTTTCATGTTGCGAGCAAGTGAATGTTCCATCTGAAGCTTCATTTCATTGTTCATCTTGGAAATATGGATATACACTCCGGATTTATTCGGCTCGTCTTGGCTAGGGGCTCAAAAAAGGCTCTTTCCTCCAACCCCATGCCTAATTCGGGTTTTCGGGGGGTTCTCGGTTTGATTCTTGTCGTTGCTCCAATTATAGCGGTTATGGAAAACTACGGAAGAAGAAGAGTCGCGGGATGCGGCATGCGACGGGCGTCCACACGGTGCGTTGCCTCCCGGGTATCGGATTTTCGAAGGTGCCGCGTCGGGGGGAGGGCCTCGGCCTTCGTGATGGCCTTCTGGGTGGATTCCGGTGTGTTCGCCTTCTTCTTGGACACGAAACACGAATTTTGGCGTACGTAGGAAGACTTTGAACACGGGAATTTCTACAGTGCGAGGTCGCCAGACGCACCAATCTCGGACGTCGAGGTTCGAATCCTTTCAGGTATCATTGCGGAATTTACCTTCGACTCCGTGTCCACCTCTTCCAATTCCTTTATGTAAGATTTTTCTGTCAATTATTCGTCATAAATTGGCTCCTCCTCCTCTTGATGTTGTTGCTTCTAATGGAGAGCCGAAGTAGGGTCATGCTCGTCATGTGACTTTGTCGATAAGTTGAATTTGTGTTGAAATCTTGAATTGGCGAGAATGGCAAGAATGATACTTTTCAATAACACAAACAAAACTTTAGGTGTACGCCATGCCAAGACGAGTCTTACAAATTTGGGGAAACACAACGTGAAAGAATTCATACGAAGAAACAAATGCGAGCTTCACGAACATAGGAAGCTGAGACGAGGGAAGCTGTTGCGGAAACGACCAGAGTCTTCCAGGTAGGCTTCTCTTATGGGATGCAATTAGTTTGGTTTTAGTTTGTTTCAGTGATGTTGTTGTTGGTGTTCTGATGGTTGCTTCTGGCATTTTTTGTGCATAAGCCTGGATCAGGTTCAGGATCCCCTTCTCTAACTCAAGATCTAACTCAAAAGCCAAAGTCGAAGCCAAATCCCTCTCCTGCCCCTAAATAGAGCTCTCCAGTAGCAACTTCCCCATAGGGTAAGATTCACAAAGATTAAATTTTGGCTACCACAATGCTGTTAAAACTTTAACATTTTAGTGTGACATAGAATGAACGAACTCAATCATGTCCAAACAAAAAAATACAGTACTGACTATGATTTTTTTCTCACAATCTGCAGAGAATAATGTGTTGGCCATATGGCAGAAGCATACAAGTTCTTGGAATAACATAGGAAAAACCTATTCTAGATATGTTGTGTCCATCACTAATAAATCTCCACACCAAACAATTACATCTCTCCAATTCTCCATCCAGAATCTGTATGGTCCTGTATGGGGTCTCTCCAAACCAAATGCCAACAAGTTGTATTCATTTTCTAAATGGTTGAAGTCTCTGTCTCCTGGCCAAATTTTGGATTTTGTGTACATCCATGCTGGTCCTCCAGTAGTCATTTCCATAGTTAACTATCAGATGAATTGATCAGTTACATTGATTGTTAGGGTGATGGAAAGTTCAAGGCAAAATAATGATTAGTGATGGGTCAGCTATAACTTATCTATATGGATCAGTGACACTAATTCGTATTTCACATGCTGATGGAAGTGGAGACTATGGTTGGGCCAAGCTTGGATATCTGAGCTGACTGACATTTCAGTATGGTTTGTTTTGGGATATGAGTCAGGGAATAAAGTCATGGAGCAATTGAGCTCTCGACACCATTTTTTAATAATGTTTTGGGGTTATAATTAGAGCTGAATAAGAGTGAGGTGAATCAATCTGTTGTTGTATTTGGGACTAGTAATTTGTTCAAATGATAAATTTGTCAATTCTTCAGAGGATAAATCTTTCCAGAGCAAAAAATTATGCAATATGATCAGTACTAAATTTTGTTATTGCCTTTTTAGTCTTTTGAATCAATAATAAAATGAAATACTATTGAAAATTGTTGTTGGCATTTCATCCAGCGAATTAAGTTGTATTTTATTTGTGCTTTAGGCATTATCTACACATGTATTATATGCTGCAATTTACTTCTATTGTTAAATATGGTTAGATCGAACAATATAGATTTTAGACTAAAATGAAATTTCCTGACTTTACTAAAATGGACCAAAATCATTACAGATATCTTGCTTAGAAACTATTAGATCTCTTTAGGAATCTTGCGGAATTTCCTTTGCAACATCTGGTGATGGTGCAATTTCTATATATATGTGGATTATTGTGAATGGAAAAAAATGTTGTTTATTTAGATTTTTATAAATTTAACTAAAATAATAGTAATAATAAACAATGTTTTCATAAAGCATATTAAATTGTAAATGTAATTAAAAGCTAGTCAAACAAATATATAATATTATTTCAATTTAAAATATGTAATATGAATAAAAAATATTTAATTTTGTTATATTTATCTTGAGAAATTTTATATTTAAAGTAAATTATTATTGCATTATATTTTTCAAAGAAATGTTTATATTTATTATGTAAAGTATGCATATAATGTATAATCAATTTAATTGGAGCATAAAAATCATGGTTCCAATATTTTATTGATAGGTGAATAAATTTAGATCGGTTACATGATGCTTTCATCAAAACATGGGCATTCAAGAAATATGGAAGGTTATTAATTGCACAATTTCATCAAATGAAAAAAATGCTATTTAAAGTTGATTGATGATCCTTATCCTATTTTTTTTTCCTAATAGAAATTTCTTTATTGTTAAGTTACATAAACAGGAATTAAGAAAAGGATGTGTAGAAAACATAATTCTAGGTGTGGAAGCAGTAGATGTAAGGGACGCCTTTGATAAAGGGTTGCATTATATTAGAGTAAAGAGACAACCTAAAAACATTAAGATGATGGACTAACAGCTATTAAAACCACTATGGTATATGTAACTTTGGGCTGATATGCAAGTTTATTCATCTAATGACATGTCTTTCTTATAGTCTGCCACCTTCTTCCCACCTCCTTCCCTTTTAGAGATACTAGTGGCTACATGTTTGGTTATTTCTTCTATGCTACCCTCTCTATGTTATAGCCTTATGGCATTTCCTTTGCAACATATGGTGCAATTGCTAGTTTTATCTTTGCATTTTTTTCTATACCTTGTTTTAAGTTTTATTTTGTTATTTTTACATTTTTTTCATTACATGAGTTGAGATGTTTATATTATACAACTTTTTTGTTTCTTGTTGTTTATCAAGTTAAATTATTTCATTTAATATATCATTGGTAAGAATTGAACTTGAATTAGAAAAGAGACGATTATTCCTCCCTACCACCTAAAATAAACTTAATTAACTCTATCCACCCAAAATAAACACAATTAACTTTATTAGTATTATATCTTATTAAATAATATATTCTAAATAAATGAAAACTCCCCTTCTATTTTTATTTTACAACTTTTCATAACAACAATCCCATTTTAATTTTACATTTAATAATTTTCATTTTATTTTACTATTTTATTAATATAAATAATTACAAAATATATATATATATATATATATATATATATATATATATATATATATATATAACAATTTGGTGTATAATAATTAAGGTGGTTGGTTTATTACCTAATAAGCAATCAATTTAAATTTAATATGAAAAAATAAAATAAAATAAATTCTAATTATCGTTGGTATTTGACTCGGTCTTTATTGTCATCCTCCAAAGATGAATAACATCATATTCGTCTCTATCTGAAATCAATGCTCTCCTCTTTAACTTGAATTAAAAAATAAAATGATAAATAGATTATTGTAGATGATTGACAAAAGACGACGACTATGGTTTTGTAATAAATTTATAAAAATATTTATTTTACAAAGATAATATATTTAAATTTCAAATATTTATAATTTTTTTAGATGGTTTATTAATATTAAGCAGTGACTACATTCATATGAAAATTTATGTAGATAAATCTAAAGGGATCCACTTTTTAATCAAATTAGCAAAATCTAATTCCAAAAGTTTCGAAGAGAATTGATTTAGGATAAGCAAAATACTTAGAAACATGAACTCAACCAACTCAACTATCCTTAGAACTATTTGAAATATTTATAATAAAATCTAATTTGTTAATTTATAAAAAATAAATATAGTTCTAAAATTCCATTAAATATAATTATAAAATTTTAAAAACATTAAATCATTAAAATAATATAATAATGAAAAAATTTAAAACAATCTCTTTACTTTTATCAAGTTAATATGGATAGTAATCATTACTTTCATCTTAATATATTATATTTTTTTTAATAGAAAAAATAACTTTTTCATATCATAATTTCATATTTCTCGTTAATTTAACCAAAATATACTAGAATTTTTAAAAATTTAAATTTGAATTGTCTAATTTACATGATTTTAGCGTTTTACAAACAAATCATAATTCTACTTGAACTGTATCACTAAATTATAGTGAAAAAAGTAAATTAATCACTAAATTACAGTGAAAAAAGTAAATTAATTTATAAACTAAATGATGTCTTAATTAATTAAATAAATAAATAAATAATTTTATATCCATTTTTTAAATTGTATTCTAGTGTTATAAACAATTTATTCTTTTCTTTTTACAATACTTTGTTTTTATTTTAGGTCTCTACAGTAGAGTATATCGTAATTATTTTGTAAAATTAGAAAGAAGAGAATTCATTGATTATTCATTCTATCGTAATTATTTTGTAAAATTAGAAAGAGGAGAATTTATTGATTATTCATTCATTGGAACCAAAAGTAAAAGTCGTAATGGAGCCCCCGATCGGGGTGTAACATGACGGTGTGGGAGCCAACTACACATATTGGAGGTTGTGCCTTGCCGCATGGGGAGGAAGGACACCACGTGGCTGTCGCATGCAGGAGGCGGGTCGGTGGATGGGTTGAAAGGAAATCCATCACCTAAAGAAATAAATGAGGTTCAGTTGGTGTGGGCTCCAGCTAGGTAAGCCAACGAGGTTGTCAGTGGCTCTTGGGGAAAAGCGCTGATAGAAGGATATGCATGGAAAGGTAATGTTTTTCGTTATGTGGATTTTCTGTGAAGTTCGTTACGCGGTCAGTGGAGAACGGAGGTGAAGGCGCAGGGTGACGGGCCGGGAGGTTTTTTGGTATGTATTATCATATTTCTCCTCTGTGCAGTTGCCGAAGGTTTCATATTATCGTCGAATACGAAAAGTAGTCATGGTATTTCTAGATTACTTGTTTAAATGGGGGTTTGTTTGGTCTTGGTCTGGGCAAATGCTGAAAGTTGTTGAAGCTGGGTACATGCAGATATTCGTTAAGAGGTTTTTCGTTTTCTGGTCTAAAAATCGTCTTCATTTAGTATGGAAAGAATAATGTTGTTGGGGAATGTGGTTACTGTCTCTGCTAACTGCTTTTGTCCTCTGCCTACAAGTTATGGTGGTTTTCAATTATTTATATATATGTTGGTTGGCTCGATTTCATTCCTGGTCTGTGAAAATACTGAAAGCTCCAGTTGTTCGTTGCTTGCAAAATGTGGTCATGGGGTTTTTGGTTGTTTTCTATAAAAGTCCTGCAATTGTTGGGAATATGGGGTACGGTGTAGTCTATGTCTTTGCCTTGCCAGTTTATTAAATTTACTCGGTTGGGAATTTGGGTAGAATATTGAATAATCTTAAGAAGTGTCTTTTGGATAATGATAACATAGATTTCCTTCTTGTTGTCGTTGTGAGTCTCATGCCAGTGTTTAGGGTCTTCTACTGTTTTTCCTTAAGTGGTTTACTTTCCATTCGGGTGCTGTGGAAAACTGGGAGGGAGGTACCTGCTTTGAAGCTTGTTTATAGAAGCTCGGATAGGAAGATGGTCACTGGTTATGAGGGGAGGAGTTATATACCCCGGTGTCTCTGTTATGCTTTATGGGTTCTGTTTCTGGGTTCAAATATGCTGGCTCCGGTTAACCTGGGTTATGGAAAAAATCTGTCTGCTCGTTTACAAAACTTTTTTAGGTTTCTCATATGTATTTGTCATAGTTATGTTGTTTGGTTGTTAGCATTAGAAGAATCCTTTCCTGGTTTCTGTAAGATGGTTAAAAAAACTCGAGGCAGGAAGCCAAATGGAGATAAAGGCAAGCAGCTTATCTCCCAACAGCCTCTGAAAAGAGGAAGAAAATCAACAAAACAACTCCTGGAGCCGCTAGTGGAAATGTTTGCATCAGAGGTTCCTAATTCTGTCCGATATCGTATTTATGGTTGGGAAACTGAGGCTATAAACAAAGTGTATATGGAGGATGATATGGCATATGACGATATGCAAAATGTTGTAGCTGATCTAGGGCACACCCAAGGACGTATTTCTCTATTCCAACAGTCAATCAGAACTTACTGGTTGATAAAATGTTTGCTAGAAAAGGCAGTCATGTCGATTCAAGAGATAGCGGAATCTAAGCTGGAGTCTACTCTAGTAGATATTAATAGAAACATTCAGGAAATTAACCTCTATCAGCTGTATCAGTATGCTAGACTAGGAAGGATGGAGAAGGATATCAAGTCATTGCAACAGGTTGAAGTTGAAATACCTGGTTCAAGTGCCAAAGACCCTGCCCCTATGGAGTCAGAAGATGATTAAGGATATCATGATTAAAGTTTTCAGTTACTCTTTTTAGCAACTAGCTCTCTTTTTTGTTTATGATAGTATTTCCAGACTTAGATATTAAGTATCGTCAGATATTGTACAGGTTATTAAGATTGTTTATGTTTTGGTTGACTTACTTTGCACTTAGATGGCTAACAGACCTGGTTTCCTACGGGCAGGTTGAGGTCTAATTTTTGTATCTTTGATGCCCGATTTTAAATTAATAGAAAATGGGAAGGATGTACCTAAGCTTACAAAAAAAAAAAAAAAGATCCTAATGGAGGGATCTTGTAAAAACGTCTTTTGAAAAATTGGCCAAACCTAGGCATTTATCAAATACGCTAGCTAAAAGTCGTGATACTACCACTTGAATCTTGAAGTTACATATTTTATTGCAATATTTTTTAAAATAATTTATAAAATTTACTTATTTTTTTTTTAAATATTGAATATTGGAAATTTAAATTCTTATATTTTAATTGGTTAATTTATAAAATGTGACTATTTTTACTAATTTTTTTAATAAAATTGTTAAAAATAAAAATTTATTTTAAAAGATTAAAAATAAAAATAAAAATTATTATAAAAAAAAAGTTATCTTAACCAATTTTGTGACTAGAATATATTTTAAAATAGTTTTTATTTGGTGAGGAGCTCATCTTGTTGAGAGGTAAGGGAACAAATTAACAACCCAAAACTTATAAGTATCTTGGGAAGAGTGAAATCCTGTTCCTTATGTATCACCCACAAATAATTCCAATAATTTTAAGTAACATGATTTTCCTTAAATAACAATAACGAGTCATTTTACATTCATGAATAGAAACCATTAATGATTATATCCAATGCTAATTTTACAAACAAAATATGATATATTTTCCAATGTTAAAATATATACCTTAACAACTAATTATTTAATTAAATAATAAATGCAAACCATACTTAAATCAAAACTCTGTTTACAGAATACATTAGCATTATTGGCTCCTGCGGGACTCTAAAATCCCCGCTAAAAACCTTTTAGCCTCAACTACCATGAATAAACGGACCACAGTAAAAATGAAAAGACATGAACAGTAAAAATGAAAAGACATGAACACAGATTGCGGTCGGAGGACAGGAGTTCGATCAATCGTTCATGGAACAAGTTCACCAAAGTTTTTTTTCTTTCAGATGAGAAAACCAGTGGTTTATGTAATGTACTTGTACATATAGCATTATAATAGCTATAATAGACAGTTACATATCCTCTTAAAGTATATTCAATAAGTTTTCTTCCATTGAATCAACACAAACTGTATGAAGCCACACAAAAAATAAGTATGACGGATTTGGAGTTATAAAAAACTCTACTAATTCATCCAAGTATAATTCAGAAATAAAAAAGAAATAGTGCGTAATGGAAAATTTATGGCAATATAATATGTTCTTCCTCCCTGCTAATAAGTGTAGAATATGCAATTCGGTGCCTCTCTCAATCGTTTCTTCGATAGAGAGTCGTAATCTTATTTGCCTCCACATATATATATATATTTTTGGAAAGTGATCTGGAAAGGTTTTATAGAGTAATTTGATGTGAGCAATCTCCTCATCAAGATGAGGAGCATCAAATGAGGTGTTGTAATGAGAGTTTTTGAGTTTCCAAAAGTGTGTAAGATTGTTATGTCATTTTTTCTTGCAAATCAAAGTAACTCTAGAGTGCTAATATCTTAGCTCGTGTATTTGTATTTTTTTGTAATGTGCCTTGTTGTTAATCTTTAGCCATGCACTGCAACCACAATATCTTCTTTGAGCTGCTCTTTAAAAAAAAAAAATTTACAAGAAAAATAATAGGAATAGGTGCATTATTGATGAAAATATCCTTGACTAGTTAGATGCATGATTCCAGTGTGTTCAACCATGAACTAACCTTGTTAATAATTTTGTATATATCAATCTCAAAATTTTCAAAAATTAGGCTATTCCTAGCCTTCCATATATCCTAGAAAATGAATAGTGGCACAACCTGTAATATGTGTCCCTGGTTCATCCACCATTTCAGACATTGTTTTATGGAACTGAAATTTTTATATAGGATATTACTCTACAGCATAGTGTATCTCTAGACTTGTAATGCAGAGAAAATTTTAAGGGTGGAAGTTTATTTTAAAGTCCAAACTTGTAGTGCAAAGAAATTTAGCAACCTTGACCTTGACTAACCTTACTAATCCATAATATCCAAATTTTAAAGTGTTTGATGATAATTTTATAAAAATGTTTAGATTTCTAATTATTTTATATTAGACAATATATAACATTGACCATTTTTAAAATAAAATAATTTTATACTATAAAATTTAAGTGAATTCATTTTTATAAAAATAGAAATTAGTGAATTTTTTTTTTGAAAAAACATAAAATATTAGCCAATCAAATTTTCTCTGACATTCCAAAAAAAATATATATTTGTCTCCATTTCAATTTTGCACAATGCGCATCTTCCAAAGCCTTGCATGCCTATGGATAATTTAATAAATCAAACATGTATTGCATTGGTGGAACAATCTAAATATCGTGGTGCACAAGTAATAATGTGAAACCGATCATATGTGACATACCTCATGTTTAAGTTCTACTGGAAAATTTCATTTTTTCTTTGACTGGTGAGTAATATAAAATAAAAAAATATTGAAAGAATAATATATAAGAAACATAAATAGGTTAAATATTAGAATACTTTTTAATAATTTTAAAATTTGTATATAATATTTTTGGAATATTTTTTTATCTAATTTTATATTAATTTAATATAAAAGATCAATAAAATAATTGAAAAAATAAAATTAATATTATTGATATTACATAACGTGTAATCTATTATATTTTGAATTGAAATGTATTATTTAAAACAAAAATATATTAATTAAAAAAAATGTGTAAATCATAAATACAATATTTCAATGTTCATATTAAATAACATATTTTTATATGTTTAAATTAAAAAAATTCTTGTATTTTTAATTTTATTAATTGAGAATATGTGTAATTTATTTCATTCTTGATATATATCATTTAAAAATTATTAATAAAAAGAAATAATTATTAATAAAAAAAGAGTAAGTTTAATGTGAGTTATAAATAAAATATTTTAATATGCATGTTAAGTAAATGATTTTCGCATTAAATATATAGAAAGAAAAAAAAAATTTCTTATTGAATAGATTCTTTCTAATTCAAAGTATGAGAAAAAAAATTAATTCCTTTAATGTATAATATTAAATTATATCATTTCAAAAAAATTAATTAAGAGCATATCAGAGACATGTCATACTTGAGTAGGCCTAACCGTTAAGAGTATGTGTTTCCTTCTAAGAGGTCACAGGTTTAGAACGAGAGAGGGGAGTAGAGTATGTATGCTTTCATAGACTTAAGAGTCAGATCGCTGGGCAGAGGTGGGTCCTTTTTCCCACAAACAAGGGGTCTCATACACCAATTTGGTGTCTTGCTTGGCCGCGACCTTAAAATTAGATAATAATACTAATAATAATTAAAAAGATATATGCATGTATTAACATTAATGTGTTGAATATGAAGCATAAATAAAATATTTCAATGTTAATTATGTATACACTAGCAATTGCACCATATGTTGCAAAAGAAATGCCGTAAGGCAATAGCATAGGAAAGAGTAGCCTAGAAGAAATAAGTTGTTGCAGAGAAGGAGCCATCGTGAAGGAATGAAAGGAAAATTTTGCTTACATGGAAGTAGGTTGTGGAGGTTTCAAAGATATTGATTATAAGAGTTATCAACTAGAAAATTTTGTTATAGATATTGAAATAGGAAATTTTGGGTGAAAGCATATATGTAAACCAACATAATGAAATAAGTTGTTGTAGAGAAGGAGTCATTGTGAAGGAATGAAAGGAAAATTTTGCTTCCATGGAAGCAGGTCATTGAGGTTTCAAAGATATTGATTATAAGAGTTATTAACCAAAAAATTTAGTTATAGATATTGAAATAGACAATTGTGGGTGAAAACATATATGTGAACCAACATAATCTGTTCACATACACAAAAATTTTATAATTACAAATCTAGTTTCTTATTAAAAATTTTTACACACATCTATTCATTCAAATAAATTATATTGTGAATATGTTTTATCCTATTATTTGATTACAAAATTATTGTACTCCCTACTAATTAAAACAACTTTATTAATAAAGAATTGAATACCAAATTGAAAGAACTTGAAATAGATGTGGATGTACCTGGAAATATCGTGGTGCACAACTAATAATGTGAAACGGATCATATGTGACATACCTCATGTTTAATTTCTATTGGAAAATTTCATTTTTTCTTTGACAGGTGAGTAATATAAAATAAAAAAATTATTGAAAGAATAATATATAAGAAACATAAATAGGTTAAATATTAGAATAATTTTTAATAATTTTAAAATTTGTATATAATATTTTTGGAATATTTTTTTTATCTAATTTTATATTAATTTAATATAAAATATCAATAAAATAATTGAAAAAATAAAATTAATATTATTGATATTACATAATGTGTAATCCATTATATTTTGAATTGAAATGTATTATTTAAAACAAAAATATATTAATTAAAAAAAATGTGTGAATCATAAATACAATATTTCAATGTTCATATTAAATAACATATTTTTATGTGTTTAAATTAAAAAAATTCTTGTATTTTTAATTTTATTAATTGAGAATATGTGTAATTTATTTCATTCTTGATATATATCATTTAAAAATTATTAATAAAAAGAAATAATTATTAATAAAAAAAGAGTAAGTTTAATGTGAGTTATAAATAAAATATTTTAATATGCATGTTAAGTAAATGCTTTTAACATTAAATATATAGAGAAAAAAACAAAAACTTCTTATTCAATAGATTCTTTCAAATTCAAAGTATGAGAAAAAGCTTTAATTCCTTCAATGTATAATATTAAATGATATAATTTCAAAAAAATTAATTAAGAGCATATCAGAGACATATCATACTTGAGTAGGCCTAACCGTTAAGAGTATGTGTTTCCTCCTAAGAGGTCACAGGTTTAGAACGAGAGAGGGGAGTTACATAATAATACTAATAATAATTAAGAAAGAACCTTATGCATCATATTCTTTTATTAATATCAATAATTAGATACAGAAAGCACCAAATAAAAATATTTCCAATATTATTATGCCTTTTTTTAACATTCTGCATATATTTTGCAAAGAAATGCCATAAGGCAATAGCATAGGAAAGAGTAGCACAGAAGAAATAATTTGTTGCGAGAGAAGGAGCCATCGTGAAGGAATGAAAGGAAAATTTTTCTTACATGGAAGCGGGTCGTGAAGGTTTCAAATTATTGATTATAAGAGTTATCGACTAGAAAATTTTGTTATAGATATTGAAATAGGAAATTGTGGGTTAAAACATATATGTGCACCAACATAATGAAATAAGTTGTTGCAGAGAAGGAGTCACCGTGAAGGAATGAAAGGAAAATTTTGCTTCCATGGAAGCAGGTCATGAAGGTTTCAAAGATATTGATTATAAGAGTTATTAACCAGAAAATTTTGTTATAGATATTGAAATAGACAATTGTGGGTGAAAGCATATATGTAAACCAACATAATCTGTTCACATACACAAAAATTTTATAATTACAAATCTAGTTTCTTATTAAAATATTTTACACACATTTATTCATTCAAATAAATTATATTGTGAATATGTTTTATCCTATTATTTGATTACAAAATTATTGTACTCCGTACTAAGTAAAACAACTTTATTAATAAAGAATTGAATGCCAAATTGAAAGAACTTGAAATAGATGTGGATGTACCTGGAAATAATGAGAAAATGAGAGATGTAGAGGAAAATAAGAATATTGACCACACAAATGAAGTCACCGTTTTAGTATTTTATTTTTTTTCAATGTACATGTCAAGTTCAAATTAAAATAAAAAATAAAAAAATATATATATATATTTTTTATGTAGGGAAAACATCTTACCTACAACAAGATCGTACCACAGGTAGAAAAACATGGGCAATAATCAGAAGTTGCAAGAAATTGTCTTTGATGATAATTTTCTAGATAATATAGAATCAACTAAAATTGAAGAAATGAGGCCACTAATTCATGAATGAACAATTCAAGATAAAGTAAATTAGGTGATCACAAATATTTTTCAAGGTATATCTATCATAGCACAAGCTTAACTCTTAAATATATTTTGAAAGCACAAATATCTAAGAAATATAGTCCAATTATTGGGCTAAAATTATGTAGTGAAAAACTTTGTTTAAAATTTCAGAATAAAAATTTGAATAAGTTTGACATCATATACTGTGAAATTAGTTTATGATTATAAAGTAAAAAACATGTAAGTTTTTTAGCCACAATTAGGTAATTAAAGATATGTTTATATATATATATATATATATATTTTTAACAGAAGAAATTTGATATTCATTAAAAAAAAAATTCTAAGGAGTACGTATATAGTTACAAAATGTTATGTAGTTACAACTATTACAATTAAGTAAGTAAAGGTAAATTTAGTGTTAATTAGGAATTGAAAATTATGAACATTCATCATTATTGCTCATCTTGTGAAAAAAAATTTCATTATTAATTTAATTTTTTATATATTAAGAAATACTACTCATGAATAATAAAACAGTTGTAACATAAATAATATATAACAAAGAAAACCATGTATTTTTGGAATAATAAAATCGGTGTAACAAAAATAATATAGAACAATAAGAAAAACTATGTATATTTGGATGTATGAAACTTTAGATACATTTTATTAAGTAAAATTTTAAAAGAATAATGTTTATAAACAATTAAAAATATTTTTATTAAATAGTTAGTTTAGATATATGCATGTATTAACATTGATGTGTTGAATATGAAGCATAAATAAAATATTTCAATGTTAATTATGTATACACTAGCAATTGCACCATATGTTGCAAAATAAATGCCGTAAGGCAATAGCATAGGAAAGAGTAGCCTAGAAGAAATAAGTTGTTGCAGAGAAGGAGCCATCGTGAAGGAATGAAAGGAAAATTTTTCTTACATGGAAGCAGGTTGTGAAGGTTTCAAAGATATTGATTATAAGAGTTATCAACTAGAAAATTTTGTTATAGATATTGAAATAGGAAATTGTGGGTGAAAACATATATGTAAACCAACATAATGAAATAAGTTGTTGCAGAGAAGGAGTCATCGTGAAGGAATGAAAGGCAAATTTTGCTTCCATGGAAGCAGGTCATGGAGGTTTCAAAGATATTGATTATAAGAGTTATTAACCAGAAAATTTTGTTATAGATATTGAAATAGACAATTGTGGGTGAAAACATATATGTAAACCAACATAATCCGTTCACATACACAAAAATTTTATAATTACAAATCTAGTTTCTTATTAAAATATTTTACACACATCTATTCATTCAAATAAATTATATTGTGAATATGTTTTATCCTATTATTTGATTACAAAATTATTGTACTCCGTACTAAGTAAAACAACTTTATTAATAAAGAATTGAATGCCAAATTGAAAGAACTTGAAATAGATGTGGATGTACCTGGAAATAATGAGAAAATGAGAGATGTAGAGGAACTTGTCAATAAGAATATTGACCACACAAATGAAGTCACCCTTTTAATATTTTAATTTTTTTCAATGTACATGTCAAGTTCAAATAAAAAATAAAAAATTTATATATTTTTATGTAGGGAAAACATCTTACCTACAACAAGATCATACCACAGGTAGAAAAACATGGAAAATAATTAGAAGTTGCCAGAAATTGTCTTTGATGATAATTTTCTAGATAATATAGAATCAACTAAAATTGAAGAAATGAGGCCACTAATTCATGAAAGAACAGTTCAAGATAAAGTAAATTAGGTGATCAAAATTATTTTTCAAGGTATATCTATCATAGCACAAGCTTAACTCTTAAATATATTTTGAAAGCACAAATATCTAAGAAATATAGTTTAATTATTGGGCTAAAAATTGTGGTGAAAAACTTTGTTTAAAATTTCGAGGAATAAAAAGTGAATAAGTTTGACATCATATATTATGAAAATTAAGTTTATGGTTATAAATAAAAAGCTTATATAAGTTTTTAGCCACAATTAGGTAATTAAAGATATATATATATATATATATATATATATATATATATATATATATATATATATATATATATATGTATATAGTTTTCTTGAAGGGAATAAATTTGATATTCATTAAAAAAAAAACCTTAAAGAGTATGTATGTAGTTACAAAATGTTATGTAGTTAGAATTATTATTGTTATGTAATTAGTTATGTAATTAAAGATTATTTTAGTGTTATTTAAGAAGTAAGAATTATGAACATTCATCATTATTGCTCAAGATAAATCACTCTAAAAATTTTCATTATTAATTTAATTTTCTATATATTAAGAAATACCACTCATGAATAATTAACTAGTTGTAACATAAATAATATATAACAAAACAAACCATGTATTTTTGGAATAATAAAAGAGGTGTAACAAAAATAATATGAAACGATAAGAAAAACTATGTATATTTGGATGTATGAAACCTTAGATACATTTTATTAAGTAAAATTTTAAAAGAATAATGTTTATAAACAATTAAAGTTATTTTTATTAAATAGTTAGTTTAAATATGCATGTATTAACATTGATGTGTTGAATATGAAGCATAAATAAAATATTTCAATGTTAATTATGTATACACTAGCAATTGCACCATATGTTGCAAAAGAAATGGCGTAAGGCAATATCATAGGAAAGAGTAGCCTAGAAGAAATAAGTTGTTGTAGAGAAGGAGCCATCGTGAAGGAATGAAAGGAAAAATTTGCTTACATGGAAGCAGGTTGTCGAGGTTTCAAATATATTGATTATAAGAGTTATCAACTAGAAAATTTTGTTATAGATATTGAAATGGGAAATTGTGGATGAAAACATATATGTAAACAAACATAATGAAATAAGTTGTTGCAGAGAAGGAGCTATGTGAAGGAATGAAAGGCAAATTTTGCTTCCATGGAAGCAGGTCGTGGAGGTTTCAAAGATATTGATTATAAGAGTTATTAACCGGAAAGATTTTGTTATAGATAAGCAAATAGACAATTGTGGGTGCTTTATATATAATCCAACGTAAATACGTTTCTAAGACAGATAAATTTTATAATTACAAATCTAGTTTCTTATTAAAATATTTTACACACATCTATTTATTCAAATAAATTATTGTGAATATGTTTTATCCTATTATTTGATTACAAAATTATTGTACTCCGTACTAAGTAAAACAACTTTATTAATAAAGAATTGAATGCCAAATTGAAAGAACTTGAAATAGATGTGGATGTACCTGGAAATAATGAGAAAATGAGAGATGTAGAGGAACTTGTCAATAAGAATATTGACCACACAAATGAAGTCACCCTTTTAATATTTTAATTTTTTTCAATGTACATGTCAAGTTCAAATAAAAAATAAAAAATTTATATATTTTTATGTAGGGAAAACATCTTACCTACAACAAGATCATACCACAGGTAGAAAAACATGGAAAATAATTAGAAGTTGCCAGAAATTGTCTTTGATGATAATTTTCTAGATAATATAGAATCAACTAAAATTGAAGAAATGAGGCCACTAATTCATGAAAGAACAGTTCAAGATAAAGTAAATTAGGTGATCAAAATTATTTTTCAAGGTATATCTATCATAGCACAAGCTTAACTCTTAAATATATTTTGAAAGCACAAATATCTAAGAAATATAGTTTAATTATTGGGCTAAAATTATGTAGTGAAAAACTTTGTTTAAAATTTCAGAATAAAAAGTTGAATAAGTTTGACATCATATAATGTGAAATTAGTTTATGATTATAAAGTAAAAAACATGTAAGTTTTTTAGCCACAATTAGGTAATTAAAGATATATATATATATATATATATATATATATATATATATATATATATATATATATATATATATATATATATATATATATATATATTTTTTTTAACGAGAAGAAATTTGATATTCATTAAAAAAAAAATTCTAAAGAGTATGTATGTAGTTACAAAATTGTTATGTAGTTACAAACTATTACACTTAAGTAATTAAAGGTAAATTTAGTGTTAATTAAGAAATGAGAATTCTGAACATTTATCATTATTGCTAAAGTTAAATCATGTCCTCTGAAATAATTTGGAAATTTAAAAAAATATCATATATTTAAAAAATATATATTATTAATTTAGTTTTTTATATATTAAGAAATACTACTCTTGAATAATAAAGCAATTGTAACATAAATAATATATATAAAAAAACCATGTATTTTTGGAATAATAAAATAGTTGTAACAAAAATAATATAGAAACGATAAGAAAAACTATGTATATTTGGATGTATGAAACCTTAGATACATTTTATTAAATAAAATTACAAAAGAATAATGTTTATAAACAATTAAAAATATTTTTATTAAATAGTTAGTTTAGATATATATGCATGTATTAACATTGATGTGTTGAATATGAAGCATAAATAAAAATGTTTAATGTTAATTATGTGTACACTAAACGATTGCACCATATGTTGCAAAAGAAATGCCCTAAGGAAATAGCATAGGAAAGAGTAGCTTAGAAGAAATAAGTTGTTGCAGATAAGAGCCATCGTGAAGGAATGAAAGAAAAATTTTGCTTACATGGAAGCAGGTCGTGGAGGTTTCAAAGATATTGATTATAGGAGTTATCAACCAGAAAATTTTGTTATAGATATTGAAATAGGAAATTGTGGGTGAAAACATATATGTAAACCAACATAATGAAATAAGTTGTTGCACAAAAGGAGCCATCGTGAAGGAATGAAAGGAAAAATTTTCTTCCATGGAAGTAGGCCGTGGAGGTTTCAAAGATATTGATTATAAGAGTTATCAACCAGAAAATTTTGTTATAGATATTGAAATAGGCAATTGTGGGTGAAAACATATATGTAAACCAACATAATTAGTTCACATATATAAAATTTTTATAATTACAAATGTAGTTTCTTATTAAACTATTTTACACACATCTATTTATTCAAATAAATTATATTGTGAATATGTTTTATCCTATTATTTGATTACAAAATTATTGTACTCCCTACTAAGTAAAACAAGTTTATTAATAAAGAATTGAATGCCAAATTGAAAGAACTTGAAATAGATGTGGATGTACCTGGAAATGATGAGGAAATGAGAGATGTAGAGGAACTTGTCAATAAGAATATTGACCACACAAATGAAGTCACCCTTTTAATATTTTAATTTTTTTCAATGTAAATGTCAAGTTCAAATTAAAAAATTAAAAATTTATATATTTTTATGTAAGGAAAACATCTTACCTACAACAAGATCGTACCACACGTAGAAAAACATGGACATTAATTAGAAGTTGCAAGAAATTGTCTTTGATGATAATTTTCTAGATAATATAGAATCAACTAAAATTGAAGAAATAAGGTCACTAATTCATGAATGAACATATCAAGATAAAGTAAATTAGGTGATCAAAAATCTTTTTCAAGGTATATCTATCATAGCACAAGCTTAACTCTTAAATATATTTTGAAAGAACAAATATCTAAGAAATATAGTTCAATTATTGGGCTAAAATTATGTAGTGAAAAGCTTTGTTTAAAATTTCAGAATAAAAAGTTGAGTAAGTTTTACATCATATAATGTGAAATTAGTTTATGATTATAAAGTAGAAAACATGTAAGTTTTTTAGCCACAATTAGGTAATTAAAGATATGTATATAGTATTTTTTTTTAAGAGAAGAAATTTGATATTCATTAACAAAAAAAAATTCTAAAGAGTATGTATGTAGTTACAAAATGTTATGTAGTTACAACTATTACAATTAAGTAAGTAAAGGTAAATTTAATGTTAATTAGGAATTGAAAATTATGAACATTCATCATTATTGCTCATCTTGTGAAATAATTTAGAAACTTTTAAAGATATCGCATATTTAAAAAAAAATCATTATTAATTTAATTTTTTATATATTAAGAAATACTACTCATGAATAATAAAACAGTTGTAACATAAATAATATATAAAAAAACAAACCATGTATTTTTGGAATAATAAAATAGGTGTAACAAAAATAACATAGAACAACAAGAAAAACTATGTATATTTGGATGTATGAAACTTTAGATACATTTTATTAAGTAAAATTTTAAAAGAGTAATGGTTATAAACAATTAAAAATATTTTTATTAAATAGTTAGTTTAGATATATATTAATTATGAGAGGGATCAATTCTCTTTTCAGTCTAAAAGAGGTTTGCATATCAAGACATTTGATCTCTCTTGGTTCTTGGTAGATCCAGGGTTAAGATTGATCTAGGCCATCTTAATTCCCCCCTTTAAATAAACTATATTCCACATGAATACCATGGGTCAATACCATGGGTTGTTTTTATAGTTTATTATTATTTTATTTTATTACCTAAATTCAATTTAACTTATTAAAACATATATAAAAGTACTATATAAAACTATTTACATTTACATATAAAAATATAACAAATTTTTAATAACAACATTTTAACTTAAAAGTGACCAAAACCTAAATTCAATCTAACTTATTAAAAAGAAAAAGAAAAAAAATAACATTATAAAAGATATATATAATACTATTTACTTGTGGATCTAATGGCCTAAACCATTTCAATCGTCTAACATTTGATATAATGGTTTAGACATTGACACAGTGGCAGTTAGGGAGTCGTTTTCAAATAAAAATGCCTTAGGCCATAATTATAGAAAAAAATGAAAAAAACAAGATTTCCTATACTTGAAACATTTTATTGGTGTTGTATATATTATAGAAAAAAGTGAAAAAAAAAACAAGATTTCCTATTATTGGTGTTGTCTATATGTGAGTCTTTTTGAAAAGATTTCAGGTTTATTTTCTCATTTAATTTGTCTAGATTCCAGCAAGGATTCATTGAAATCACAAGTTTGACGGGTGAACTCTTCACAATCGAACAACACAAATCAAGATTTTGCCACAATTGTTTTGTTCTAATTCTGGCAATAAATCCCTTAAAAACTCCAAAAAGCCTCACAAATTGACAACTCTAAATTTATTAATGTGTTGCTAAAAACCAACATATATTCATTTTAGAGAAATCAAATCATAAAATATTTGGAGGTTTTGCATTCAAAAATAAGTTTCCATCTTAAGAGATTTCATCCCTTTGAAGTTTGATAGATTTGAATTTAAGAAAAATTTATGTTAATTAAAATAATAATATAATTTATTTTAAATATTTTAATATAATAATTTATTATTATTAAAAGATATAATTTATTTTTATATTATATATCATTTTATTAGTTATAAATTTAATATAGTATTTTTTTATTATTTATAATTTTTATATTTGAGATATAAGAATTTTTTTAAATAATTTTAAATATTTTGATGTAATTTTTTTTGGATTAATTACAATGAACCATTTTTAAATTGATCTTTCTAATCAGCCAATATGATTCATAATAACATATGAAAATTTAATATATATATATATATATATATATATAAAAGTAGATCATTTATATTTTATTAAATTTAAAATATTAATATAGGATATATAAAAGTAGATCATTTATATTTTATTAAATTTAAAATATTAATATAGGATGTATATTTATTATAATATTAATATTAAATTAGTAAAGTATGACATAATCTACGTCATAATCTAATATTTGAGTTTATTAATTAATATTAGTAATTAGATTTATTAATATTTTATTAAATTTATAACTATTAATACAATAAATTATATATATTTATTATAATATTAATCAGTAAATATTAAATCCGTATATGTGATGATCTAGTCTAATATTTTATTACTGATGATATATATTATATTATTAATTTTAGGATGTAATTTTTTTCCTCGAGTTTTCCACCATTTTGTCTTTGGGAGGTTTTGACGTAATTTAATATTTGAGTTTATTTATTGATATTAATAATTAGATTTATTAATATTTTATTAAATTTATAATTATTAGTATAATAGATTATATATATTTTTATAATATTAATTAGTAAATATTAAATTTCTATATGTGACGATATAGTTCAATATAATATTTTATTATTGATGATATATATTATTAATTTTAGGATGTAATTTTTTTTCTTGGGTTTTTCATTTTTGGGAGTTCGATTTTTGGAGGTTTTTGTACTTTTCTCTTGCATCTTTATAATATTTATTCTTTTGAATAGATCAAAATTAGTATATTGATGATGAACCATATTGGTTGGTTCAAAACATCTATCCAAAAATTGTTCATTATGATTAACATTATGAATTACAAAAGCCAAAACCTAGAAAGTTTTAAATATTTCCAAATGTAAAATTGGTTAAAATAAGTATGATATTTTTGGAAATATTCTTACCTAATTTTAAAATCGTTTAATATGTATTTTTTTATTACATAAAAAAAAACAATACAATTTTTAGTTTTATTTTTAACGTTATAAAGGTAATATAATTTTAATGTTTTAGTTTATTTGTCTTACATTTTGGAAAGCTATTATAAAGGTAATATAATTTTAAGGTCTTAGTTTATTTGTCTTATATTTTGGAAGTTTTCTGCCATATTTTCTTATCTAGTTTGTCTAGAATGTGATATGGATTTCTTGGAATCACAAGATTGAGTTGTAAAATCTCCCCACAATCGAGTCCCAAGGGTGTAGTCCAAAGATTAGGTGTGGATGTTTGGTAGCCACAAGTCCCCCAATCCAATTCTGAGCAGAAATATGTAAGCCTGAGAGCTGAGCTACTAATGATTTCTTCAGTGGAAAAAAAATGTGACATGCAACACAGTAAATACAAAAAAAAAAATTACATTTACCCTTTGTTACCTAAGTTTAGACCAATTTGTGAAGGCATAATGAAGTTAAATATATCTGTGCCTATACCATGTGTTATGAGTGTGCTTGGGTGTACATGTGGTCCCGCCACTTGGTTTTCTCCTCGGCATGTGAGCTATGTTGAGCCATCACATATGAGCTGGAATACATTTGATTGAGACCGCTCGTTTTTAATGCACATGACACCGAGGATTAATGTGTTAGATATTGGTACCAACATGGCATAATTGAAAACCGGTTTATTGATATATCCATGGTTATCAAATCTCATTTGGAGTTTTAAAAGTTAATAGTCGGATTCAATGTACTGTACTTGCATGGGGATTTGGTTTTTCACGGCGACACTTGCACAGATGTTGGCCGTCGGATCTTAGGGTTGCGAGATCTAACGCTGAGATCTTTGTTGTACATGTTTTAGGGTAATGACCTCTTCCATGAAACCCTAACTTCCTTTTTGTTTTGGCATTCCTTGCCCTGTCGGCGTTTCCTCTGCAAATCTGCCATGAATCTAGCTCTATCGGCGTCTCCTCTACAATTCTGCCATGAACCCTGCTCGGTCGCGCCACAGACGCTCCTCCTGCTACGGTCCTGTCTTGCCATGGGTGTGCAACACAGGTAATTTAATCCTTGCAAGGGTAACTGTGGGATTTTCATTTCATTGCAATAAATTTTTAAGTGTTCATGGTGAATTATGTAACTTCCCTCGCTTGGGTTTTATCACAAGTTGTAATGGTGGTTCTCTGCCATCCACAGAACATTCATCGTTTGCGGCAAACAATTATGTTTCAGGAAATAATTTCTCCGGGTTTGAAATACTTGTGTTGAGGCTTGTGAGCTTCCCTCTCCTTAGATGCGGTTTCCGTTCTCCTTCTGCAGGTGAACCTATTTTCTCTAAGCACAGGTTTTCCCATGGCTTATGGTTATCTTCGGAAATACATTGCTGTTATTTTTTTTTCTTTTATTAGTCTTCATTCTTTGAGCTCCTCCTAACCCCTTTGTAAACTCCTCTATTACAGGGTTTCAGTTTTTATACTGACAAGGGTTCCAGACCAGGTAATAGTGGCTTGTTCCCCTCTGTCAATCTTCCGTCCTTACATTTGCAATTGGATTTAAAGGGTTTCGTGTACTAATTAGTTACAATATCCTTCTTTTGATGTAGGTAATTCATACCCTGAACATCTGTACAGGATTCCCAAATTTTTCTTTGAGCATTTGTTCTAAGTGACTCCGAATTTTGAACCGTCACTGCTATTTATTTTAACAGGTATTTGCATCTATTCCCGCAAGGAATTGATTTTTCTGGAGTAGGGTTCTCCATTCTCATTCTTCGGTGATATGTATTCTTTAAGGGTTACGACGACTAGCCTATTAAGGCTCTAAATGCCATCATTCCACTTGTTTTCTTTGTTTTTATTTAATATTTTCGCCCTAATGAACAACTACATGCTCTGTTGTATATTTATGTCTAGACTGATAATGGATTCCTCGATTGAACGAGCTTAGAAGAAAGTCGAATGTTACAGTGAATTGTTTGGTTTTTCCTATATATAGTTTTCTCTTCTTTTTTCTTTTTCTAGAAGCTGTAGACTGTAACATTTCTCTTTGGTGGATATATATATATGAAATATAGCTCCCTTCGAGAGCCTTCGTAACATTTCTGGTTTAGTTATTTGGTAGCTTTGCCATCTGCATGATTCTTCATGGTTTAGTTCCAAAATTATATATATAACGTTTTTTATTATATTTCATATCAATTGTAGATTCAGTGTTATCCTCAGCGCCTATTCTATCGGCTACATGCATAAGGTTATTCTTATTTTTCAGCAATAGTTTTATCTCTTTTTCAATAAAGAAATTATATATCCGTCTACTCTGTTTAAATCTACAGTTTAAGGGATGACCAGACCATCCATATAACAGAGTTGCTTCCCACAACTCTACTATCCGTGTATATCATAGGTCATCAGACAACAACCAGTTTAGGGTCCAAGCTTCGGCCACGAACCCTGGACTAACACTTCTCTGTTTTTAATTTACAGTAGAGATTTATTGTAGTTTTCATGTTCTAAATAATAGTGTAAATACTATTTCTCTTATGTAAAATATTAACAGTTTCAGCACTACCTCTCTACACACTTCATGTACTCCCCTCAACTTCTACTGTAATATTTTCGAGTGTATAAAAACAAATATAGAAAGAATAAATTAACATCATTTCGATATGAGAACTTCCTTTCCATATTTTTATAAAACAAGAACTGAAAAAAATAATATCCTTGTCTACACAGTTTAACAATACCTAATGTCTATAGTTTTGTTTACTTATCTAATTCCAAAATTAGCTGCTGATGTCCTCCCTACCATGAGAGAGGTGATTATGTCTTCGTCTCCCCCCATGCTCCACACTGAGTTGAGTAGGTTGACAGAATTTCCAGAAGAGACCTCAAGACCCTTGGCCCAGTACTTCTTCTATTTTCACGATTCAGGAATGTTGAGTGCTTTCCACTGGTCACTACCAGCTCATGAATTCTCCACTCTCTCCCTTCCTATCCTCAGTCACAGAACATAACCCCTTTTCCTCACTGGGATGTACTTTTATTCCCACAGGAAATGTAATTGTCTAATTGTTTTCTGTTCAACCACTTCTTAGTTCTTGGAATACTTTATCATCGTTCTTTTAAATTTTTTTATGGAACCACTATTCCATAATTAAATTTTATTTCAAAAAAACATAATTAATTTATTTGAGAGTGTAAACTTCTGTGATCCATAACAAATTAAAATAAATTTTCCTGGAAATCACATGAGAAGTTTTTTGGACCAACGTGTTTCGAACTACTGAATGTAGTTCATCATCAGGATAATGATGAACTACATTCAGTAGTTTGAAACACATCAGTCCAAAAAATTTCTCATGTGATTTCCCGGAAGATTTATTTTAATAATTAATTTATGTTTATCATGAAATTTTTTTCTCATAAGGAAATACATGTTTTAGTCTCTTCAAAATAAATTAACATAACAACTAGTTAGCACTTAAGCCAGCTGTCACAACTTCCCCCCCTGGAAGTAAACACCATCCTCGGTGTTTCACTCCAGCTCAACAAACAATTCTAGATAAGCCTCACGAACAAATCCTTCATCTTTCCAGGTAGCCTCATCCGAGTTGAAGTGCTTCCACGGCACTTTAACCTAGGTGATGGCTAGTCTCCGGAGCATGATTTCTCTCCGATCTAGTACACGTTGAGGTTCGACCAGAAATTCGTCGTCCAGCAGTTTGACCTGCATTCAGCAAAACTTGAATTAAATTCTCATAAAACTTAGTATTTTAACATAAGATTTTTTAATCTTACTCTACCTGAATGCTTTACCAGTGGATTATGTGTTTTGGGTCATGTATATATCTTTTTAGTAAGGATACATGGAACACATTGTGCACCCAAATATGGCTAGGTAAAGCCAATCAGTAAGCCACAGGTCCCACCCTCTCAAATATCTGGAAAGGTCCACATAACCTAGGAGCCAACTTGGCACAGGAGGTCCACCTTAGTGTGCTCCTCTTCAGTTTAATCCTTACATATACATGATCACTTACTTCAAATTCCCAATAATTCCTCTTCTTATCTGCATATACCTTCTGCAGATCATGAGTCACTTTTAGATTTTGTCTAATATTTCTTACTTCTGATTCCATCTCAGCCAACATATCTGTTCCAAGCATCAACTTAGTTTCGAGGCTGCTCCAATTGATGGGGGTACGACACTGTCGCCCATACAAAGCTTCAAAATGGCTCATCTTAAGAGACTCCTGGTAACCATTATTGTAGGAAAATTCTACCAAGTGTAGATATTCTTCCCATTTCGTTGGTTGTTGCATCACATACATACGCAACATATCCTCCAAGATTTGATTCACCCGCTAAGTTTTTCCATCCGACTTGGGATGATAAGCGGCGTTGAAGTTTATTTGGGTTCCTAACCCTGTAAATAGGGCCTTCCAGAATGCTGAAGTAAAATTCACATCCCGATTTGATATAAGAGCCTTTGGAATGCCATGCAATCTAAAAATCTCTCTCATAAAGATGTCAGTTATTTGCATGGTTTTGTAAGTTGATTGTAAAGGTATGAAGTGTGCTTCTTTACTCAATCTATCGACCACCACCATAATGGAGTCATTATGCCTTTTTGATATGGGTAATCCAGTAATAAAATCTAGAGATATAACTTCCCATTTCCATTCAAGTACTGATATAGGCTGCATCAATACAATTGGATGTTGATGCTCCACCTCAACCTGTTGACACTCCAAACATTTTTTTAAGTATTCCGCAATATTTCTTCGCATACTAGGCTAGAAATAGACCTTTATAATTTCTATTAGCATTTTCTGGTATCTTGGGTGTCCCGAGTAATTATCGTGGTGATACTCATTCATGATCAGTTCCTTTAAACCCATTCAATTTGGAATATATATCGTTTCCTTAAAGGTTAGTAATTGATCTTTGCTAACCCCATAGTTAAAAGGTTTTCCTTGTCTTCTGGCTTCCACCACTTGCTACCATAAGAAAAAGGTATTCCGGATCCTTTTTGGCTTCCTCCTTTATCTGATCTAAAAATTTTCATTCAACTTGATTATAGCAAAGTTCACAAACATAATGCAATTTTCTGCTTAAGGCATCCGCCACATAATTTTCTTTACCTTTTACACGCTGAATATCAAAATCAAACTCACTTAGGAAGGCATTCCATATTTCTCGACGAGAGTTTAAATCAGTTTTCTTAAATTAGCTGGTTAGGCTGTTGTGATCGTTTTTTAACACAAATATTTTTCCTAACAAGTAGTGCCTCCATACTCAGAGTGCATGCACTACTGCTGTCAGCTCTAGATCATAGGCTGACTAACGTTGTTCATGCTCTTTTAATTTCCTCGATTTATTGGCAACCACTCTTCCCTCTTCTGATAGAATTACCCCAACTCCTTCCTTACAAGAATCGGTACAAACCTCAAATTATTTGTTGGGGTCGGCTACCCTCAACACCGGGGTAGTGGTTAACAATATTTTTAACCTTTCAAAACTGTTCCGGCACTCATTAGTCCATTTAAATACTTTTCCCTTCCTCTGTAAAGAGGTAATTAGAAAAGCGATATTTGAGAACCCTTCAATGAACCGTCTATAGTATCCAGCCAACCCCATAAAGGAACAGATATCCAACACGTTTTTGGGTACTCGCCATTCCATAATAGTCTTAATTTTCTCTAGATCAACTGCTATTCCTTCAGCAGAAATGACATGGCCTAGATACTATATCTGCTCTTTGAAAAAGTCACATTTGTTGAACTTGGTGTACAACTAATGTTTTCGTAACACCTCCAACACTATCCTTAAGTGCTCCTTGAGCTCTTTCATGCGTTTTGAATAAATTAAAATATCATCTATGAATATCACAACAAAACTGTCCAAAAGGGGTGAAATATGCCTTGCATCAGCCTCATAAATGTTGTTGGTGCATTAGTTAAGCCAAATGGTAAAACCACAAACTCGTAATGCCCATATTGGGTATGAAACACAGTCTTATAGATATCCTCGTCTTTAATCCAAATCTGGTGGTATCCCGATCTTAAGTCTATCTTCGAGAATATAGTGGCCCCCTTCACCTGATCAAACAGGTCATCAATCCGTGGTAATGGATATTTATTTTTGATGAACAATTTATTGAGCTGTCTATAGTCCATGCACAGTCACATGGTTCCATCCTTTTTCTTTACAAACAACATTGGTGCTCCCCAAGGGGACACACTTGGTCAAATGTACCCTTTATCCAACAACTCTTGCAGTTTCATTTTCAATTCAGTTAGCTCCAGTACACTCATTCGATATGAGGCCCTTGAAATTGGTGATACTCCTGCCATCAACTCAATAGTGAAATCAATGTCTCTCCTAGGAGGTAAACCTGGTACATATTTTGGAAACACATCCATGAAGTCTTGTACTACTGGTATTTTCTCCATCACAGGAGTCTTCTCCTTAGAATTAGCAAAACCCGTCTGAATGGCATATAAATGAAATCCTTTTCTAATACACTTACTCATTTGGGAGGCTATAATAGGATGCAACTTTAGGGGTTTCTTGATTCCTTGTATCTCTTTACGAGTTCCATCTTGCATTCTATAGTATATAATCTTCTCTTTACAATCTACCAGTGTTCAGTGTTTCTCCAACCAATCCATGCCCAATATCACATCATAGGATCCCAACGACAGTATATTCAGATCCATGTTTAACTATTGGTTTCCAATTTCCAATGTACAATTTGGAGTTTTGGCACAAAACTTTCTTTTTTCCCCAGTGGCTAGCTATACCAACCAGGGATTTTTGAATTTCTGACTTTGTAATTTACATATTTCTACTACTCTGGGATTTACATAACTTAAACTGGCACCTGGGTCAACCAAAATAGAAACAAGTTGCGAGATTAGTTTACCTTCTAGTTCTATCATCATTGGTTGATAATTTGCCTGACGATCTTCCAAATATGCATTAATTCTAGTTATATTTCGAGCTACATCTCCCACTGTAGAAGCTTCTTATAGATTGGCTACTATTTCACTTCTTCCTCGTTGTGGGAAGTTTTTGTATTAATGAGCCTCGCCACACCCCCATCAATGTAGAGGTGGTTTCTGCTGTTGTCCTTGTTCAGGTTTGTTGGAAGCCTCTATAGGCCTTTCTTCTATAGGCCACCGGGTTCTTTGATGGTTTCTTCCAAACTGTTTGCTCATTGTGTTCTTGGCAGAATTCTTAGAATTATTGGTCCTAGAATTTTTGAAATTTGAACTTCTTTTCTACCCTTTTCTTGGCTGCCAATTTTTGCCCACTTCTCCTTTAGCCTTGGAATGTTGGTATGACTTCCTTATTTTTCGAATTGCTTCATCCATGGTCCTTGGATTCATGAACTCAATTCTTTCTTTCATGTGGGTTGGAAAAATACTCAAGAATCACTAGACCTTAGCCTTTTCATCCCTTAGATAAGGAACATATTTCAATAAGGAAGTGAACTTGGTTATGTATTCATCCATTGCCATTTGACCCAACCTCAAATCATGGAATTCTTTGGAATTTTTGTCGTAGAAATGTTCTGTTAGATATTTGTCTTTAAAGTATTGCTGGAACTCATCCCATGTCACGTCCTGACCTTCAATGTTGCAGACATTCTTGACTTCCTCCCACCACAGGGTGGCCTTTTCTCTCAACTGATAGATGGGCAGTCTGGCTTTAAGATTGTTTCTGTACTCATAGAATTGAAAGTACTTATTCATATTAATCAACTATGCTTCAGCCACTTCCTCCGCTTCTCCATGAAACATAGGTGGTTTAATCTTTCAGAACTCACCTTGTAATTCTACTTTTTGTTTCTTAATTTCTTGCTGTTCTGATACATTACCAGACTCAACATCATTGTAGTTTCGATTCTTGTTACTTCGCTATGAATGGATTATTTCCACTCTTTGAGTGGTTTGGTCCTTGGCTTGTCGTTCATTTTCTTCCTGCATGTCTCTATCAGGACTGGGTTGTAACACCCCTTGATTTTGTTTATTGGAAAGGATCTTGAGTATCCTTTCCTGCTCTTGCATCAGGCACTCATTGTCACTCCTCACACGGACCATTTCTTCCTATAAATTTTGCACAGTGCTTAGCAGTATGCTGGTTTGGTGTTGCTATTCCTCTAGTAGCCTACTAGACTGCTGGTGTTGATCCATACTTAGCTAAATCCACATTTCAGGATTCATTCCTGGTTGAGATTGGGGTGTAGTTTCCCCTGTATTCCAAGGTGTTTGCTGTGTCAATCCCCTCCTCATATCGTCTTCTACGATCTAATTTCCTTTCTTTTCATCATTTACATACACAATTTATCATGTTAGGTGACCCATAGGGTCCCAATGTGTGAATGTTTCTCTGATACCACTTGTAAAATGCAACACAGTAAAAAAAAAAAAAATACATTTACCCTTTGTTACCTAAGTTTAGACCAATTTGTGAACGCATAATGAAGTTAAATATGTCTGTGCCTATACCATGTGTTATGAGTGTGCTTATGTGTACACATGGTCTTGCCACTTGGTTTTCTCCTCGGCATGTGAGCTATGTCGAGTCATCATATATGAGCTGGAATACATTTGATTGAGATTGCTCGTTTTTAATGCACAGGACACCGATGATTAATGTGTTAGACATTGGTACCAAAATGGCATAATTGAAAACCGGTTTATTGGTCTTATCCATGGTTATCAAATCTCATTCGGAGTTTTAAAAGTTAATAGTTAGATTTGATGTACTGTACTTGCATGGGGATTTGGTTTTGCATGATGGCACTTGCACATATGTTGGCCATCATATATTAGGGTTGCGATATCTAAGGTTGAGATCTTTACGATACCCGTTTTAGGGTAATGACCTCCTCCATGAAACCCTAACTACCTTTTCGTTTTGGTATTCCTTTCCCTGTCGACGTTTCCTCTGCATCTCTGCCATGAATCTAGCTCCATCAGCATCTCCTCTACAATTCCATCATGAACCTTGCTCGGTCGCGCCACAGATGGTCCTCCGGCTACGATCCTATCTTGCCATGGGTGTACCACATAGGTAATTTAATCCTTGCAAGGTTAAATGTGGGATTTTCATTTCATTGCAATTTTTTTTTAAGTGTTCATGGTGAATTATGTAACTTCCGTCACTTGGGTTTTATCACAGGTTTTAATGGTGGTTCTCTGCCGTCCAAAAAACATTCATCATTTGCGGAAAAAAATTATGTTTCGGGAAATAATTTCTTCGGGTTTGAAATACTTGCGCCGAGGCTTGTGAGCTTCCCTCTCCTCAGATGTGGTTTTCGTTTTCCTTATGAAGGTGAACCTATTTTCTCCATTCTCGTTCTTCGGTGATATGTATTCTTTAAGGGTTTCGACAACTAGCCTATTAAGGCTCCAAACACCATCATTCCACTTGTTTTATTTGTTTTTATTTAAGAGATTCACCCTAATGAACAACTACATGTTGTGTTGTATATTTACGTCTAGACTGATAATGGATTCCTGGGTTGACTGAGCTTAGAAGAAAGTCGAATGTTTACAGTGAATTGTTCGGTTTTGCCTATATATAGTTTTCTCTTTTTCTAGAAGCTGTAGACTGTAACATTTCTCTTTGGTGGAAATATGTGTGTGTGTGTGTGTGAAATATAGCTCCCTTCGAGAGCTTTCGTATCATTTCTGGTTTATTTATTTTGGTAGCTTCGCCATTTGCGTGATTATTTATGGTTTAGTTCTAGAATTCTATATATAACATTTTTTATTATATTTCATATCAATTGTAGATTCCGTGTTATCCTCTGTGCTTATTCTATCGGCTACATGCATAAGGTTATTCCTGCTTTTCAACAACAGTTTTATCTCTTTTTCAATAAAGGAATTTTATATCCGTCTAGTATTTTTAAATCTACAATTTAAGGGGATGACCAGACCATCCATATAACAGAGTTTCTTCCCACAACTCTACTATTCTTGTATATCATAGGTCAGCAGACAACGACCAGTTTAGGGTCCAGGCTTTGGCCACGGACCCTGGACTAACAATTCTTTGCTTTTAATTTACAGTAGAGATTTATTGTAGTTTTCGTGTTCTAAATAATAATGTAAATACTATTTCTTTTATGTAAAATAGTAAAAGTTTAAGCACAACCTCTCAACACACTTCATGTACTCCCCTTAGCTTCTACTGTAATTTTTTCGAGTGTATAAAAAAATACGAAATGAATAAATTAACTTCATTTCGATATGAGAAATTCATTTTCATATTTTTATAAAACAAGAACTGAAAAGAATAATATCCTTGTCTACACAGTTTAACAATACTTAATGTCTCTGAAGTTTTGTTTACTTATCTCGTTCCAAAATTAGCTGATGATTTCCTCCCTACCATGAGAGAGGCGACTACGTCCTCATCTCTTCCCATGCTCCACACTGAGTCGAGTAGGTTGACAGAATTTCCAGAAGAGACCTCAAGACCCTTGGCCCAGTTCTTCTTCTGTTTTCAACATAGCTCAGGAATTCTCCACTCTCTCCCTTCCTATCCTTAGTCACTAAAGATAACCCCTTTTCCTCACTGGGATGTACTTTTATCCTTAGAGGAAAGGTAACTCTCTAATTTTTTTTTTTTCTGTTCAATCACTTCTTAGTTCTTGGAATACTTTATCATCAATATTTTAACTTTTTTTTTATGGAACCACTATTCCATAATTAAATTTTATTTCAAAAAAACATAATTAATTTATATTCATCATGCAATTCTTTTCTCAAAAAGAAATAAACGTTTTAGTCTCTTTAAAATAAATTAACATAACAACTAGTTAGGACTTAAGCAAGTTGTCACAAAAAACTTTCTACAATCCAAGTGTCCCAGAGCTTTTCAGGGTGTTGAATCTATATATGTAATCAAAAACCCATTTTAAATAACAAAAATTAAGATTAGGCCAAAAAAATTCATTGAATTCCAATCAAAACTTCCAAAAGCTTAACATGTTTAGATGAGTCAAGTATATGATATCATAATCTTTACAATAATAAAATCTTAGAGTGTGTTTATTTTATGAAATAATATATTTATTTTGTTAAATTGTTATTTAACATTTAACTAGTTTGTAAATTATTGATTTTTTTTTTCTTTCTAAAATATATTAAAGCTTTTATAAAACTTAAATACTTAATAAAATATTTTGAAAATTAAAAAAGGAGTGGTCTCAGAGGAATTGCCTAGGTGGTTAAAAGTACTGGTATAAATAAGGCTAAAAAAAATTCTAGGAATTGCGTGGGTGGTCAAAAGTGGTAGAAATAAGGCTAAAAAAATTCAAGAAATCTGGTCGTAGCAATGTTTGAATCATGTTTTTGATGGTGGAAATGGATTCATGACATCAAAAACCTCTAGAGAACCCTAAATATTGAAGTTTGACAACATTAAACCTGGATTTATAAACAAAAATCTCTGCCAAATTTTATTAAAATCTTGCTAGAATTTCCATGATTTTAAGAAAAAAAAAACAAACTGGTTTTTAAATTTAAATTATCAATTTTGTTAATAAAATGAGAACCTTTTTACTTGCTTTTAAATAGAATTGTTAAAATAAAAATGATTTTGAAAGGTAAAAAAAAAAATCAATAAATCACAAAATATTTCTAATTAATTGACAATCTTTAATTAATTAATCAATTAATTAATGCTGAAAATTAAGTACTAAATTTGTTGTGGGAAAAACGCATCAGTATTGGTTTTAGAAGCGAAAAGGTCCAACAAACTACTTATTTGTCTTCCATAAAATTTGTCCATCAATCTGTTCATGTGTAATCATTACATCAATAAATTTTTTCAATTCTTCTCTTAAATCTTTATGATTCGAGCTCACTGTGTCCTCCATATATGGTCGTCCTCTACATCTTCAATTTATCGAAAGCATCGAATAAGAAGATCCAATAGACAAATCTTCCAATTGAGTGAGTTTTCGAAGAAGTGTCATTTTAGACAAAAGTGCAGAGATAAGTGTATGAAACAGAGGGAGGGGAATTCAGAGTGGTGTTGGGATATGATAGTAACATGGAGAAGGTTTCAATGTTTTGTGAGAAGTGTCTAGCAAGAAATTTTAGGAAGAAATTTTATTAGGGAGAAGATTTCAAAACGAGGTTGGGAGAAGTGGGTGGAAGATTATTGGGAGCTATATTTCTTAATTTCAATTTTTATTGAACAGTGGGATCAATGTGCCTTTTAACACTAAATCATATGTAGAATTTTTGAAGAACAAGGTGTGTTTCTAGGATTCGTCAAGTTGAGTGCTTAAAAGTTGGCATCCAGATTCTAACCCGAAGACCAAATTAACCATTTGTTATTTGGACCCTTTTGCCTAGTTTTCTTGAATTCCCTGTGGACTAAGGATTTTATAGAATGGGTGAGGCGCATAGTTGGAAAATTCCTTTACTTTGATGGAAAGGTGTCAGAGTGTAACATACACCTGTTAACTTCACATGGAAATGTAAGGAGATAAAAAAATTTATACAAGTTACTCATGGGTAACTAACCATTCACCATTAAATATTCCTTACTCATCATTACATAGAATGTTTACCAGTTCCTAGTGTAACTTTTAGAATAAGAATAGTAAGCTCCTTAACCATTAACGACCTCCATTATAGTACATTAACATAATACTATATGATGTAACCTTCCAATCATTTCATCACTCTTATAGTCATCACATACTTGCCATTATGAACATCATAACAAGAAAGGAATCAACATCATCAACTTGACACAATAATCAATCACATCATTGAACACCAATATACCCTGGAAACCCTTAGGGTGAAAACCAACAAATGTTTAATTTTATTATTAAATGCTCATGATGGTGATCATCCCTCACTCAATGGCTTATAAGGGAGACCATCCCTTAACCATCGTTTATAAATTCTACAAGGAAATATACAAATATCTAGCTTAAAGCCATGACAATAAATATGATACCATTTACCCTTTGGTCTTCATATCTTCATATCTTGATGGCATGGATGTACCTACAATGGTCCATCGTACACTGGATCATCTAGTATTTCGTTCTCATCTGCATGGTTCTACCACCAGGTTAAGCATAATATTTCCTTTATACATATCACCATCATACCCTGCTAATGTTACCTTCAACATACATTGATGTCAAGATTCATAAAGTATAATAAATCATTTCACATATCTATACTATAATAGTTTCTCCATCTACTCATGTATATTCATGACATGCAAGTAAAGTACCTTGACATTCTCCCTTTAAAAACACATAACTCATATGTGCTGGTTATAAGTCATCACATTAACTAATGTTTCCGTCGCATAAGCACTCATTCCTGCAAGATAATAGCTACATCTCCCCAACATATATTAAAAATAAACTGCTACATAGTTATGATGCTCGTGCATGCAATTTACATAATTTAATCAAAATAGCTAACCCTTGAGCTATTAATTTTAGTACATGGAATGCAAGCTAACATAACACATGTTGCTCCCATGCATGCAAATGCATATCGATTCCAAAAGAGTCTCCCTAAAGGAGTGCTTACTCAACGAAGCACATAACCTCCTTCACGAGTCTTCCCAAAGAAACTCTCAACACAAGTGATCATGTAAACATATGTTTTTCTTTTCTGTAAAACCATGCAATTAAGCATACAAATACATGTCTTCTTTTCAAAGATTATACTAACAAGCATTTACAATGTAGTTTAACACAACACGCTATCTTTCCCACCTACGAACACGTATATTCTTTCCAATGAAAGTTATTACTTATGTTGCATGTCTATGCATGATCTTCTTCCAAAAGGAATTAACATCATAATCATGATAAAAATTAATCACTCAGTTTGTTCATCTAAAGAAATATAACTGAGTAGTTCCTCTATTCGTGGATTTATTAAATAACGATTATTTACTAACAACATGGTAATCTATTCATGGAATTATGAATTAACTATTATTTACAAACACCATGGTAATCTACCCATGGTTTTATGAAATAATTAATCTGTATCAACACCATGGTAAACCTCCCATGGATTTACTAATTCATTAATCTCTACCACTATCATGGTAAACTATTCATGGATTTATGAAACTATCCATAGATTTATTAATTCATTACTATTTACAACATTGTTAATGAATATAAATCTGAGAAAACTTCTCTTTTCTTCTTCATCACACATGAAGATATTTTAAGAGTTACCCTCTTTGATCTATTCAAGAAAATACCTTGGATTTGTTCTTATTTCCTAAACTAAATGAGTACAAAATCCCTTTTAAAATAAATATCATGCATCTTTTATTTTCTTTCCTATACCATATTACGTAAATATTTATATTAAAGAGCTACCTTCTTTAATACTTTCAAGAAAACCTCTTTTAAAATATAGAGCATGCATATTCTATTTTCTTGTTATACAATATTATATAAATATTGATATTAAAGAGTTACCCTCTTTGAATCTATTCCAGAAAATCTCTTTTAAAATATAAAACATACATATTCTATTTTCTTGCTTATACAATATTATATAAATATTAATATTAAAGAGTTACCCTCTTTGAATCTATTCAAGAAAATCTCTTTTAAATATAAAGCATGCATATTCTATTTTCTTGCTTATACCATGAATTTAATATGCATCTCTTTCAATACCATAATAATTATTTATATGCAACTATTGTTTCAAGAAAATAATGATAAGAATACTTATCTCTTAAAATCACATTGGTCAAACCAGAATTTAGAGATGCATTGTCTTCTTTTCACGGTATCCTTACTCTACTCCATACGCTACTGAACTGTAGGTAGGTATATAATGAACGATAGGTTCAAGGCAAGAACTACCTCTCTCTTTCACGGTAACTTGGCATGAACTCCATGTGAGTCTGCAATAAGCGATGACAGGCTTCGAAAGGTCGGTGATGGGAATGTTATCGACCACTCTTTCTGATGGATGGATTGATTGCGGCCGGGGTACTCTCTGCCCTTATTACTCTCACAGTGTATATCCTCGTCTCACTGATGCATTTTGACAAACATATCTCGAACACTGCAATCGATATCCCACCCATCTCATTCAAGAAATTCTCTGAACATTTTATGAGCAACCAAAACACCAGAGTGAACAACTCATTCACACTTTTCGACAAATAGTTTAATGGATTTCATAGTTATCACATGAGCTTCTTCCACTACATCACCCTTAAAAGGTAGCGAGGGTTAAAACCCCATTCAAACACACCTTCCATTACCCACCAGGGAACAACATTCCCAACCTTTGCGATATGTTTCCATCAGCGTAATTAACATAACAAACCAGAACTGTGTTGCAACCTTCTCCCTGTGATGAAACAAGGATGTCATACCATCCATTTCCCATCAAGACGCCACACATATTATTTTTCAAATGATTCAAGAATTCGTTTTTCAACCGTTTCTTGATAATAACAGTTAAAAAGACAGCAACGTAATTATTAGTTACGTGGTTATTTTTAGGGATGTAACATACTCCCCCCCTTAAGAGAAAACCGTCCTCGGTGTGCTTCTCTCACTGAAACTTAAACTCATATTCATGATATAATAATATAAACAACCCAAAGGGTGTCCTTCCGCTTCACAATGAAAACACTTTCATTTCCATAAATGTCATTAATCGAAACAATAATGTTTTATCCATATTCATAAGCAAAGAATATTTCATTTCCATTTCTAACTGATTATACCTTATTCAATTCATAAAAATATAGAAAAAGCTCTATACGAACTTACCAATTACTATTGGAAGAAATGATGGCTTTTACACAACCTCTGATAGAATGGTTGAACACCCATCAACACTTCTTGGAAAGAGGCTGTAATGTATGACTAACCATTCAATCACATTAGTCACATAGTTTCAATCAAATGAAAATACTTGCCACTATCAAACATTCTTGCAATATCAAGAGATGTTTTAATCAAAGTACTTCCACAAGTACTCAGAGAGCACCAACTCTCTAATCAATGCATCATGTGTACGCTATCTTAGCTCCTGCTAAAGACATCCAGATAGTCAATATTTCCATATTAATTCAAAATAGCACAACACACTAAAAAGTCTTTATACTTATCTAGAAATTTAGTCTTTCAAGCTATGGTCCTCCCAACCATCAAGGGAGGCAATTACGTCCTCCACTTGCCCCCTAGCTCCAGAATCTAGACAGTGCCACGGGTTAACAGTGGATTTCTCTGTTGTGACCTCTGGATGGCCAATCCAGTCACACTCAGATATTTTGGCAAGGGTTGCTGTAAGCTATTTTCAACTGGTCCCAACCAGATCTAGAAAATACTCCCCCTTTACCAATTTCACAGAATGCCTACTCCTCCCCAGGGATCTAGCTTTATCCTCAGAGGAGTAGGTAACTGTCTTTCCAACTGTCCCCAACCACCTCCTACTTCTTGGAAACATTTTTTTACCATCATCTTAAAAGGATTTTCTTTTCATTAATTAATTTCAGCAATTAAATAATTTGCTTTATAAATAGTGATGATTTAAGTTTTTCTTTCCAGATAAAAGAAAATTAAACAAATTGTCTTTAACTAGTTAATACTAGTTAACTTTAATGAAGCTATCACAACTTCCCCCCTCGAAGTAACATACATGTGTTGTACATTAAAACATGATACTTTAACGTTTACTGTTGCCATTCACATTGCAATGTTTGTGATGCTTTATTTTCACAGATTTTCTGTTTCCATTAAGCTACCCATGCTTACAATAAGAAACAATGCTAATTGTAAATATGAATTTCTCAAGCACATATTATCTTGCACAATCATTTTAAGTTCCTGCATAAAATGTTGTTATGAATACAATGTCGTCATGCATAAAAGTATATATAAATATTCATTAATGCGTATGTGTCAATAATGATTAGGGTATGAGTGCAAACATTTCCAATTCCCATAATGTTCTGTTACCAACAGACTGACACCCGAATTAATTATCATAATCATTTGTTCACAAATTTCAATTATCTTTTGTCAAAATCAATTCGTGCATATAAATTTCATTAGTTATTCATTCATAACTAATCTATTCTATTAATAATTTTAATGCATCCATGGCGTCTCATGCAAAAACTAGCTAGTGAACAAGTCATTTAGGGAAGTCTCACAACTTGATCCATTAAGAGACTTCATTCAATTTAATTTTAACAATCTATCATCTTATAGTAGGACTTTCTTCATCTTTTGCATTCATGCATTAGTTTCACACACCATCACTATACACATTCATCTTTTAAAGTAGTGCATGGTAACTTTAGAAACTTTATTGTGTGCAAAAACAATTACTTCTTTTCAAACTCAAATGAAAGGTAACTATTTTTCTTCCATGCGGTTTCTACTTTCTTTCCTAAAGAAATAAAACATAATACACATATTAATTTCATATGCATATTCTTATCCAGAAAAATTATATTATAATAACATGTACTTTTTTAAGAATTATCTTAAATGCAAGCTAATCTCATGCAATGCCATGTATATAACAATTCGTTTTTAAAGCGAATCAACATGCATATGCATAGACTTCTTAAAATAAAATAAAATAAAATACTTATCTTTATTTATTTTGAAGAATTTCTCTCTCTACTGCAGTACTCATCCCCATCAGGAATTCACATTGCTCCTCTACAACAATGTTTTCTTTTAGCAACATCAACAAGATTTTATAGCATGAGTAGATAAAGCCTTATTCAATAAATAATCAATCTTTGAGTGATCCTTTAATGCCTATTCATGTGCATATATGAGATGTGAATACAATGTCACAACATGCTTTCTTCTAACATCTCTACATTAGTGTGAGTAAGTAATTATCAATTCATGTCAAATAATTCCCACATTATTATGACATTTTTCACACACGCACAGATTCGTACAAGACAAATCGCTATATCTGTTAAGAAATTCCTTTAATGGAAAACGACACAATGTGCATTCGCTTTACTTAAACTTTTACAAAACACCCACCACTTCAGATTTTGCCTTTGGAGCATGCAAATATAATAAAGCTAACACATTGGCTGTTATTCCTATGCACACAATGCATAAAGATTCTAATCTTAATTTCCCAACAGAGTACTTCACATAATCAAGTAGACAAACTTATGATTCATCTTCTAAGACATTTAACATAATAGTTATGATAGCATAAAGTACTCACATACTCAATAAATCTTCTATCCATGAAAAGAACCTTGTTCCTCTATGATTCTACATGCAAGTTGCTCATGCTTTGCTTCCAAGAATTTACCATAGATAGCCTCTTTTATGCATAAAAACTATGCAACACTAACAAGGTTAACTTAACCTTTAATATACCTAAATCAAGAAGTTGACATAATCCATCTAGCAATGTAGTATATTCAAGAGATTATTCTCTTTAGCCTATATTTATTTTCAAGAAAAGAACTTGGATTGCTTATCATTTAATACACCTGTACGAAATCCCTTTTAAAAGAAAACAAGCTTCCCATATTTTCTTAAATAAGATATATATAAAGGCAAGCAAGTTTACTTATTTATGTTTTACTACTGCTCACACCTTTCAAGATACATACTAGTAATCTTTGCAAGAACTCACACGGGTTATTCTCAGCAAAACTAGCATAGTAGTTTGGTCTTTTACCATGGTATATCTCTAGGAATAATATATTTCTAAAACATTAAAATAATAGAAATATTTTCAAGAACTTACATTGTAATTTTGTCTTTACGTACATGGAAAAGATATATCCTTTTTAAAGAAACTCTAACTTCATTGCTATTTACTTTGTACGCATTCTATTTTCCATAAATGCAATAACTATTGTTTCAAGAAAAGGAAGATAATAATACTTATCTCTTGAAACTCATTGTTCAGCCTGGATTAGAGATGTGATGTCTTCCTTTACAGATGCGCATTTCATCTCGGATCTCTTTAGAATTAGTTTATAACATACCTCAATTTCTCTAACAAATCCCAAAGGTGCCAGTGCTGCAACCTTTAGCTCTGATACCACTTGTAACATACACCTGTTAACTTCACATGGAAATGTAAGGAGATAAATTTTTTTATACAAGATACGCATGGGTAACTAACCATTCACCATTAAATATTCCTTACTCATCATTACATAGAATATTTACCAGTTCCTAGAGTAACTTTTAGAATAAGAATAGTAAGCTCCTTAACCATTAACGACCTCCATTATAGTACATTAAAATAATACTGTATGATGTAACCTTACAATCATTTCATCACTCTTATAGTAATCACATACTTGCCATTATGAACATCATAACAAGAAAGGAATCAACATCATCAACTTGATACAATAATCAATCACATCATTGAACACAAATATACCCTGGAAACCCCGTAGGGTGAAAACCAGCAAACATTTAATTTTATTATTAAATGCTTGTGAGGGTGATCAGCCCTCACTCAATGGCTTATAAGGGAGACCATCCCTTAACCATCGTTTATAAATCTTACAAGGAAATATACAAATATCTAGCTTAAAGCCATTACAATAAATATGATACCATTTACCCGCTGGTTTTCATATCTTCATATCTTGATGGCATGGATGTTCCTACAATGGTCCATCGTACACTGGATCATCCAGTAGTTCGTACTCATCTGCATGAACCATAGTCATTTACCTACCACCAGGTTAAGCGTAATATTTCCTTTATACATATCACCATCATACCCTGCTAATGTCACCTTCAACATACATTGATGTCAAGATTCATAAAGTATAATAAATCATTTCACATATCTATACTATAGTAGTTTCTCCATCTACTCATGTATATTCATGACATGCAAGTAAAGTACCTTGAAATTATCCCTTTAACAACACATACCTCATATGTGCTAGTTATAAGTCATCACATTAACTAATGTTTCCGTCACATAAGCACTGCAAGACAATAACTACATCTCCCCAACATACATTTAAAATAAATTGATACTTAGTTATGATACTTGTGCATGCAATTTACATAATTTAATCAAAATAGCTAACCCTTGAGCTATTACTTTTAGTACATGGAGTGCAATCTAACATATCAAATGTTTCTCCCATGCATGCAAAGGCATATAGATTCCAAAAGAGTCTCCAACGAAACACGTATCTTCATTCACGAGTCTTCCCAAAAGAAAAGCTCAATGCTAGTGAGCATGTAAACATATGTTTTCTTTTTGTAAAAATATGCAATTAAGAATATAAATACATGTCTTCTTTTTCAAAGATTATACTAAACAATCATTTCCAATATAGTTTAGCACCACATGCTATCCTTCCCACCTACAAATATTTATATTATTTCCAATGAAAGTTATTACTTATGTTGCATGCCCATGCATGATCTTCTTCCAAAAGGAGTTAACATAATAATCATGATAAAAATTAATCACTCGGTTTGTTCATCTAAATAAATATAACTGAGTAGTTCCTTTATCCGTGGATTTATTAAATAACCATTCTTTACTAACAACATGGTAATCTATTCATGGAATTATGAATTAACTAATATTCACAAACACCATGGTAATCTACCCATGGTTTTATGAAATAATTAATCTGTATCAACACCATGGTAAACTACCCATGGATTTATTAATTCATTAATCTCTACCACTATCATGGTAAACTATTCATGGATTTATGAAACTATCCATGGATTTATTAATCATTACTATTTTCCACATGGTTAAGGAATATAAATCTGAGAAAACTTATATTTTCTTCTTCATCGCACATGAAGATATTTCAATAGTTAACCTCTTTAATCTATTCAAGAAAATACCTTGGATTTGTTCTCACTTCCTAAACTAAATGAGTACAAAATCCCTTTTAAAATAAAGATCATGCATCTTTTCTTGCCTATACCATATTATGTAAATATTTATATTAAAGAGCTACCCTCTTTGAATCTATTCAAGAAAATCTCTTTTAAAATATAGAGCATGCATATTCTATTTTCTTGTTATACAATATTATATAAATATTGATATTAAAGAGTTACCCTCTTTGAATCTATTCAAGAGAATCTCTTTTAAAATATAGAACATGCATATTCTATTTTCTCGTTATACAATATTATATAAATATTGATATTAAAGAGTTACCCTCTTTGAATCTATTCAAGAAAATCTCTTTTAAAAT